>PISX010001601.1:0-132584 GCA_004024625.1 Mellivora capensis | reverse complement strand
GGAATGGAATATATATATACTAAAATATTATTCAGTCATAAGAAATGAAATTTTGCCACTTACAACAACATGGATGGAGCCACAGAGTATAATGCTAAGCAAAATAAGTCAGTCAGAGAAAGACATATACCATGGGATTTCAGTCATATGTGGGATTTAAGAAATAAAGTAAATGAGTACAGAAAAAAAAAGAGAAAGAGACAAACCAAGAAACAGATTCTTAACAACAGAGAACAAACTGGTGGTTACCAGAGAGGGAGGTGAGTGGGTCGGGGGGTGGTCAGTGAAATGAGTAATGGGGATTAAAAAGTGTACTTATCATGATGAGCACTGAGTAATGTACAGAATTGCCGAATCTGTATACTGAACACCTGAAACTAATATAACGTATATGTTAATTATCCTGGTAAAAAAAAAAAAAAACCTTTAAAAAATTTACTGAGTTAAAATTTGTTTTTTAACAGCATCACCATTCATAGTAGAATTTAATTGAATCTGATGTTTGAGTCTAATATGTGTAAATATTTATAAAATATTTGCATGAGAATTACTTAAGAACAGGACAAAAAATGTATATAGAGTGGCAAGGTCTTTTATAGAATTTAATGCAAAAAAGAATGTTATAAATCATAAGGCATCTAGGGGTGCCTGGGTGGCTCAGTGAGTTAAGCCTCTGCCTTCGGCTCAGGTCATGGTCTCAGGGTTTTGGGATGGAGCCCCACATTGGGCTCTCTGCTCAGCAGGGAGCCTACTTTCCCCTCTCCTTCTGCCTGCCTCTCTGCCTCCTTGTGATCTCTCTCTCTGTGTCAAATAAATAAAATAAAATTAGAAGAAAACATACTTGACTCTACCCCAAGCAGAACAGTTAATATTTTGGGGGGCCCACTTTAGTATGCTTCCATTTTGCAGACTCTTATCTGAGGCAGACACACTCTCATTTCTTTTAATCATAATGAAATGGAAATTTCAAGACACCAAGGGGGTGGAAAGCTTATGTATACCTTTTCACTTCCTATTCAATGCAATGCTTAAAGAATGTTTTCATATTATGGGCTTTATTCGAATGGAAAACTTCACTGTTCATTCAACGATCTTCTCTTGCATGTTCTTATTGAGGAGAAAAGTACCCACAGATTACAGCTGAGCTGCTGAACAGAATTTCAGGGTTACAGCTTTGGCAACTATAGAGTGGTGGTAGGCAGTGTGATTTATATCCCATCATCACTGTCATATATATAATATATATATATATATATATATATATATACACATATATATATACACACACATAGTATGTGTACATATTATTATGCAATATTGTAAATATTATATCAATGTAAATATAGTTATATTTACATATCTATAGTTTTATATAAATAAATATATATATAAATGGTATATAATGATATACTACTCATATATCATAGTATTCTAGATGAATCCTGATTAGGACATCATGTGTGTCTACTACATGACTGGTGGTCTGTGAGTCTCTGTGGATTTGATATGCAAGAGGACAGAGATGAAAGAGAAAAATCATATGCAGAGGTCTGAGGGAAGAGAGAGGAGAGACAGTTACTGAGGAACTTTGGGTCCTAATCCTTTGTTGGCCTATGGGAGAGATTTGAGTTCAGATGAAGTTGGGGTTAGAAGATAAAATTTGTGACTCTGGGTACAAGTCAGTGATGCTATAGGCCTTAAATGAAAAACTGAGAAACAATTTGAAGAAAAGCCTATACCACTCACATCCACCAACACAGATATCCTCAGGGTCTAAACTGTGAACTCAAGGTGACCAAGAATGAAAGGAAGCTTTGTCTGAAAGAGCAGGACTCTGAGTGAAATGTTATAAGAATGCCTTTTCAAGTTGGTAGGGGAAAGCCAATTATAGTTCAATTTGGCAAATTTAGTCTAACCCAATAATTTAAGTAATCACCTAGGTAACTCAGTTACTTTCTATTAAACAGATTTCCTTATAGTTTAAGTGCTTGATACATGTAAATCTTTATCCTTCTCCTGCTCTTCCAAATGGCTTCATAATGTCTGCGTAATGGGGTGGGTTAATGTGACATCAAAAAGACTGACAGGACAAGGAAGGCCAATAACTGTCTGATGTCCTTTGATTTTTCTGTTGCTGCTGATGTAGGGTAGTTGATTTAGTATCTTACTTGGACTGATGAACCTTCAGGTAAAATTATTCTGGTCTGAGTTTTTGGAGTAATTTGAGGATACAAGGGGTCTGGCCATTTGCTCTTTTTTTTTTTTTTTCAAAGATTTTATTTATTTATTTGACAGATGGAGATCACAGAAAAGCAGGCAGAGAGAGAGGAGGAAGGAGGCTCCCTGCTGAGCAGAGAGTCCCAGGAGCCCGGGACGAGGACCTGAGCCAAAGGCAGAGGCTTTAACCCACTGAGCCACCCAGGCGCCCCTGGCCATTTGCTTTTAAGGTATTTATGCTTTTCAGTGCTTTAATCTTGGATATCTGCTGTTTGTTAGCCTTGAAAGTATTACACAACAAAACTCTTCACCAAGGCAGCAGGTAGAATTTACTGCATATCCACACGTGTCCACACTATATGGAATAAAAAACAGGGGATGAATTTTCTCCCATGCCATATTAAAAGGAAAGCTGGCTTAATTTATGGACTGCATACTTCCCCACCCAACTTAACATTTAGGAAGTTGGTTATTAGTTTGTCCTTGAGCGACAGGTTTAGTATCTTACTTTTTCCTATAATTTTTCAGACTGGTGCCAGTATTTGTTATAGGCTTTTTTCTTCTCTACCATAGTGAGCTTGAAGACAGAACTTGCACATTTAGAAAGGGTGTCTCCCCTATACAATATGGAAGAAACTTTGTGGTGGTAAGTTTCATAGGTTGTAAAGAATTTAGAACATTCATCTTTCTCTGTGACAAAGGCTGGCTTTCAAGATGATCTTCTCAACTGAACTCAAACTCACATTTGGGTAGTCAACAGCTGACCTAGTTCCTTTACTTTGAATTGCTATTTTAACAATTCTTGTATCAATGAGGTATATGGGTTTGGTGACCTCCAGTGACAGTCCTTTACAGAGCAATGCAAGAGAAAAGTATTACACAACTAGACTTTATTTCATTTTACATATTGTAATTCAGACATTTTACTACTTCACCTTGAAATTTCTGTTCATCTTTCAGACTTATCTACAGTGTCATTTTCTTAGGCAGGCTTTAATGTACTCCCATTTTTAGCAAATCCTGTTTGTTTTAAATGCTAGGAGTACATATTGAGATGACCTATTTATATGTACTTGTTCCCATTTTTCTGAAAGTTTGTAGATAAAGGAACCTTGTCTATTTCATTTTTTCAGCCTTATTACCTAATACAGAACCTGAGACAAAATAGGCATTAACAAAAGTTCTTAAAGGCAAATGTAAATCTGTAAGATTAGCACCAATGTTATTTTCTGTTTAAAAAAGATTTATAATTTGAATACCTTTCAATGAAGCAGAAGGCATTTCTGTCTAAATTCACTTTAAACTTGATATATTATTCAGATATCAAAATAAAAGAAATAAATCAAATAATTAGACTTATAATCAAGGTAATTATATAGAACTTGATGTGAAGGAAAATAATTTCATTCGATATCTTAAAATATATGTAAATAATATATGCAGATACCATGGGGAAGAGAATTGGAAGTATGATTAGAAGACCAAGTAAAAGTTATATATATTTTCTAGTAAGAGATTAAAATTTAAGACAGAAAGGTCAGTGATATAACAAGGTCCCCAGAGAATGCAAAGGAAGAATGAGAGTGTGTAAAAACAGTAAAAGGGTAAAAGGAAATAATAATAAGAAGAAAGCTTTCGAGAGCAGCTGGGCTTTAACTAAATAGGTGAAGTAGGTATGGGGGACTTAGTACTTACCACTCATGCTAAACTTCATATGATATACCTTACAGGACTAAAAAATTGAAAGAACAAATGAACAAAAGAAAGAGTTTACTTTGTCTTAAACTCTTTTGCAGCTGATATTCTAGATATGGACTAGATATATTCAATCAGGTGCATTTAGGTGAGATTTGAAAGGTGGGAGAGACATAGAGGCCATCTTCCTTGTGCTTCTGTTCATGAAGGTAAGCATGGGCCTGGGAACTCCATTGTTCAGTCATGACTTCAAGGGCACTAATCCTTGAAAGGAAGATTTTGATGCTGACATCAACTTCTGATTCCCCACCCTCCTGCTATGACAGAGATAGCACTCATTTTGGCTGTTTGCTTCTAGTCCTTGTTCTTATAGTCTCCTCAAAGACTCAATCTAGAACCTGCCTTTTTGAGATTCCAGCAATTTCACTTAAAAAAAAATCTATATTAAATCATTTTCTGCTTGAAATGGCTAGAGAGTTTTCCTTGCTACCAACTGAACTCTGACTAATACATCAGGTTAGGAAGAGATGATATTAACACATTATTTTGTACCAATGTTGGTATTTTGTGGTACTTTCTAAATTATGTTTTATAAGATATTAATGTTATCTATGGTAAAAGGTAAGCCATCAAAAGAAATGAAATCTTGCCATTTGCGACAACATGGATGGAACTAGAGGGTATTATGCTTAGCAAAATAAGTTAATCGGAGAAAGACAACTATCATATGATCTCCCTGATATGAGGAAGTGGAGATGCAACATGGGGCTTTGGGGGCTAGGAAAAGAATAAATGAAACAAGATGGGATTGGGAGGGAGACAAACCGTAAGTGACTCTTAATCTCACAAAACAAACTGAGGGGTGCTGGGGGGAGGGGGGTCGGGAGAGGGGGTGGGGTTATGGACATCGGGGAGGGTATGTGCTATGGTGAGTGCTGTGAAGTGTGTAAACCTGGCGATTCACAGACATGTACCCCTGGGGATAAAAATACATTATGTGTTTATAAAAAAATTAAAAAAGAAAAAAGAAAAAAAGAAAAAGAAAAAAAGTATTACATAACTCACCTATAAACTAATCATTTTCCAAAAATTTATACTTTAAAGAATTCTAGACCTATGTGGAACACACATAAACACAAGGAATTATATCCATTCACATATATAGCAAGTTCTGAACTGAGATATAGGTAGTTCACAATGTGGCTCAGTGTCTATCAAGAATGTGGTTAATTTATTCAACAAGCATTTACTAAAACATTCCACGTACCAAGCAGAGATTCTTATCAGCAAAAGAAAGATGGATGGATGGATCGATGGATGGATGGAAGGAAGGAAAGAAGGAAAGAAGGAAGGAGAGAGGGAGGGAGGGAAGAAGGAGAAAGAAAGAAAAGAAGCAGCAAAAAAAATGATGGCTGGGAGCTCACAGTCTAAATTTCAGATAGATAATATTTAGAATATAATTATATTCTAATAGAAATTACATATTTTAATTTATACATATTTATCCATATTTCTATTAGATAGTATGGAAGCAAGAGAGACAAATCTTCCAGGGAAATTTAGCTGCTTTACTATTCTTAAATGATCAGTTTGGAATGCATTTTCATCCTTCACTTTCATTGTTTGTTTTCTTACACTTTCTACAAAATCTAATTCAAGTCTCAATTCATCTGTGACCCTACAGTCCTTTAACACTAGAACAAGGTCAGTCTCCACATGGTTAATTGCCAACACTAGGCTAGAACTGCTCAGCTCAACAATACAATGCTTACCTATAGCCGGTGTCACCTGCCCAAACAAGATGTTTGTTATTTGTTTTGTTTATTATCTGAGATATTCTGGAAGCTCTGATATGTGAAAAAGCTGGAAAAATCACCAGGAAAACTGGAATCAGCATGACTTCTTTGACCTTGGTAACAACCACATTAAAAATAGTATTATGCCAAATATGCAGTAGACAGATTCTGTTGGAGTTGGATTCCGTAGTAAGAATAAACGAAAGAAGAGAAGAGCAAATATTTATCAAAGATAACAATTTTACATGTTCTGTCCTTGATCTAGCAAAACTATCTTATCTAGGCTTTTCTTAATGCTTTTTTCCTCAATGCATTCTTGCTTTGTCAGCTTTGGCACTATTTAATAACAAAGAAAAGAAACATCTAGTGAGGCCCTAGAACTATTTCTGTCTCAATGTTCCTGCCCTTTGACTACCAGCTTTTAGCTTTCTAAATACCACCAGTATTTTTTAAGGGATGATTTCACCATATATGGTGTGTAAGATAGAATGCACATGAAAATTTCTCAATATTAGACAACAAATAAATCAAAACTACAAATTGACTAAAATTCTTTGCCTGACCCAACTTTAGTCAGGCCCATGAACCTTCTCCTAGATTCATCCATGTACTTTCTTGTAAAACCCAGTTTTAGTAAGAATTCTGCTATGTCACTGTAACAAGAACACCCATCCTCAATATCTGATACTCTTGATATGTGATTGGGTTCCTCATCCTCTACCATTCCCAGGTGATATCTGATCACCCCAGCCTACCTTTCCATTAGGTTGCTTTGGCCAGAATACCCTCTACCCATGCAGTTTTCCCTCAGTATCTTTCCATCCACTGCCCCCCGACTCTGTTTCTTGGTTGTAAATTTTTCCTTGTTCACGATGTACTTAGAATTCAGCCTAGTCTCATTCCCTCACTGCAAAACCCTATTCCAGTGGTCCTTTTATACCTATTGCCATGGCCCCCACTTTCCTTGAATAACGTCTGTCTTACCGTCTTCAATAACTGTTATACTTTTTTAAAAATAAACAAAATACTGGAATATAGTTTGCTCAGGATGCAAGAATCTTGCTTTATATACATATATGTATTTTGAAATCTGACTTCACAATTTGCCAAATATACAAATTTGGAAGTTTTCTTAACCTTTCTAAGACTCTGTTTCATTATAGGAAAAAAAAAAGAAAGATATCTAATAGGCCTATGTTGGGGATTTTATTAGATAAGTGATATAATAATAGTTTATAAATACAGGTTAGTATAGTTTGAGCCACGAGGGAACTGGCCTTGAGTTTGCCAAACTTCAGAATCATGCAAAACAATAAAAACAATGGGACTATTTCAGAGTACAAGAGACAGAAGAGAAATAACGACTAAATGCAATGAGTGAAATTTAATTGGATATTAGGTGAAAAAAAAGATGTATAAAAGACCATTTTGTCCAATTGGGGGCTTTGGAAATGGGTGGCATACTAGATGACTTTTGTTAATGAATGTTTATTCTATTAGTGTGATAATGATATATGGTTATATAGTGAAAGTTTCTAATCATTAGGAGATACTTTTATATTTATATATTTAGGGGTGAGATAGAGTGATATGTATATCTTCCTTTTCAATAGTTCAGCAAAATAAATAAACAAGCAAATAAAGTCTCTCTGTGTGTATGTGTGTATGAGTGTGTGTGGTGGTGGGGAGAGGGAATGTGTCAATATGGCAAAAACCTAAAATCTGATGTCTAGATGAGTAGTATATAAGTGCCTCTTTTATCATTATTTTGAATGTTTTGACCAAACCGTTCATCTCAAATAAGTCCTTACTCATAAGCTATAAATAATAGTAGCATAAGTAAAAACAGTAATGATAATAATAAAACAGATGTCTCATAATTTAAATGAGTATTAAAATGATTCATTTCTAAGAAAAGATTTTAAAAATCATAAAGTGTGTTGGGTTTTGTTTTGTATTTTCCTGAACATATAAAATCTAATAGGCCAAAACAAGAGATGCATGTTAGTAATTTAAAACATTCAGATGGCATGCTTTTGTGAGTAACATGCAGGTCACATTAACCATTTGTTAATGGGTAACAAAACATAACTCGTTGTAAATGCATCTGTAAAATGTATTTATTAGTTACAAATGTAAAAATCTAGTAATGTATTAATCATTAACTTAAGCATATAGAACCCCTGCACAGACTGGAGGAAATATCAACATAGTAGGTAAGAAAAATGAACACTAATATTACAGATTTCTTAATTAAAAATGGAAACTACTCATTTTCTCATTAATTCCCTTGCCAATAATGACAGAATATCTGCTTTGCCTATTTCCTAAGAAACTATTCTATCTCTGTGTCACCAATGGGTCAAAACAGTTCAGAACATTTCTCTGAAGCATTTCAATCTATATTTGCCAGTCCTTGTGGTGAGTATATTAGATTTGACACGTCACATCTCAAACTCATGATGGCACCAAATGGCTTAGTTGATATATTTCATTAAAGTGTAAGATAAATTCTAAACATCAAATGTCCACAACAATGACTTTCTATTCTTGTCAAGAAGTAGGGCTATTATTCTCAATGAGTATCATCAGGAACCTTGTTTTCAGAGTACAACGTACTTTGCTGTACAAGCTTTACATGCAATAATGAGCTGTTGCTGAAGAGGGGAGGGAATAGAGATTAGAAGCACAGACTTTGGAGTAAAACAAGTAGGGTTTAAATCTAATCTTTGCTATTGTTGTCTATTTAACTTTGGACACATTATTTAAAATCAGACTCAGTTCTATCATCTCTACCAGAGTGAACATAGTAATAACTATCTCGTGGAATTACTGGAAAAATTAAATCAGGTAATCAACACAACATATTGCTATACATACTAAGAATACCAACTTTGTTATTCCAAAGATATGAATTGAACTCCCACCCACTTTGTGCAGTATTGTTCTAAGTATTGCTCACATAGCAGTGAACAAAAGAGAGCCTCCCAAACTTCCTCCACCCAAAAAGCTGGAGAAAGAAAGAATAAAGAAAAATATTAGTCTATGTGGAGTTTTATTCTAGTTAAGGGAAGCAGACAATGCAGTATAAACAAATGACATTTTATAGCATATAAGAAGGTGGCAAGTACTATGCACAAAAACAGAGAATGGGGAAACTGTAGAAAGATGAATGGATTGCAATTTTTAGTAGAGTGGTTAAAGTAGGTCTCTTTGAAGAAGGACATCAGAGCTAAGACTTGAAAAAGATGAGGTAGTTAGCATACCCATAATGGGAAAGACTCTAAGGAAAGAGTATGCCTGAGTGTTTGAAGGAGGGTGGAGGCCACAATATGACTTACATTTTGAAAGAATCCATTTGGCTTTATATTGAGAGAGACAGAGGATGGAAGCAGAGAAATCAGTTAGGTGATTGATGATGATGGGTTGAGTAGAGTGTTTATAGGGAAGGTGGTTGTACTGTGGGTATATTTTCAAAGTAGAACTGGAGGATTTGCTGATAGATGAAAGACATAGGTTAATCAAAGATCTCACCAATAATTTTGATCTGAGCAACTAAAGGTTGAAATTTCCATCAGCTGAGATGGAGAAAACTATAGGTAAAGCAGTTTGGTAAGAAATGAACTCAGGTGAGTTTGGGAAGTCTGTTAAGTATCCAAGTGGAAGTATCTAGAAGGAAGACGAGTGTCTGGAGGTTTAATAGGACACACCAGTGTAAATACAAGGTTGACACATGGGTGATATTTAAAATATACAACCAGATGAAATCACTGAGGTAGTGAGTTAGAGAAAAGAAGAGGACAAAGGACCACTAACAGTAAGTGATTGGGTAGAGGCAGAGAAAACTGTGGTAGAGGGAAAACCCAAAGTGTAGTGTTCTGGAATAAAGACAAGAAGTGAACATTTAATACTGAGTTACATATGGCTGATTTGTCAAGCAAGATGTGTACAGAGAATCTACTAATAGATATAACAATGGGGAAGATACTTTTGACTTTGACAAGAGAAGTTTTAGTACCACAGTGGTAATGAAAATCTGTTTGAAACAACAGGTTTAAGGGACTATGAGAAAAGGCAAATCAGAGATAAACCAAAATGACCAACTCTGTTGAGAAATTTTGTGGCAAAGAGAAGCAAAGATACAGGGTGATAGCTGTCAGGGGAAACAGGGTCAAATAACTTTTCTCTTTTCTTTTTTATGAAGGGAAAATAAATCCCTGTTTGTATAATCATGGGATTACCCCAACGAGAAAATGTAATTGTGCATGAGAAAGGGAAGACTGGCTGGAGCAAAGTAGGGGAATTGGTATTTAATGTACTAGTGGAAGGACTGGCTGTGGATAGAAGGATTGCTATTTCATTTACAGCAATAGGAAGGTCCTGTAAATAGGTAAAGGTTTTGATATATGTGTATATCTGGTGGTAGATATGGTATATAATTAACACTATCTAAAGTAAGATTAACTCTAAAGGAAACGTGTGAATGTTAATTAGTTCCTTAACTCATGCCATAGTAGTTCAAATAGAAGCTGATTAAATTCAAATCCATGAAATCAAAATTATTTTTGCATAAAATCCTGATACAAACTAGGTTCTAACACAACTAAAATACATTTTTTTCTTTTGTATATATTAAAAGGAAAATCGACTGATGGCTACTTTTATTTGCTTCTGTAACATCAAGATACAGGACCTCAAAATTTCATACCCAATTTAGAACAAAGACAAAATGTTCCAAAACATTTCTTTCCAATTAGCTGTAATGTAAATTGTAAAGTTTAAGGTAATTTGGATTCCAACTCATAAAATGTTTAGTTCTTATTAAGTTTTAACTTATGAAGTAGGACTTAGGCATGAAAGGACAAGAAATATGAAACTACAACCTGTGTATGATTGTTTGGGGTGTGCAGGCTGCTACTTCCTGTTATGAGACATTAATAATGATTATGTAAGTACTTTTTACATGGGCTAAGCCAATGATATTAACCAGTACTTCATTTCCACTTCCTCCTTGGCTTAAAATGCATTCTTAGTATTTAGTAAATGATTATAATTTAGGCCAACAATCAAGATAATTTTAGGAAGAGCAGGGAAAGCAATAAGAAAGCAAGGAGGAATACAATAGTCTAAAAGTTTGTGTTTCCCCCACCCCAATTCATATATTAAAATTCTAATCCCCAAAGTGGTGGCATTAGAAGGAAGGGCCTTTGGAAGGTGATTAGGTGATAAAGATAGAGTCATCATTCATGAGATTGGTCTCCTTATAATAGACCTCAGAAAGCTCCTTTGCGCCTTCTTCCATATAAGAGCATAGCAAAAAGGTGTCAGTCTACAACTTGGAAGAATGCTCTCACCAGATATCAAACTTACCAGTGACTTGATCTTGGATTTTCCAATCTCTAGAACTGTGAGAAATACATTTCTGTTGTTTACAAGCTCCCCCATTCTATGCTATTTTTTTTGTTGTTTTTTTTTAAAGGTTTATTTATTTCTTTTAAAGATTTTATTTATTTATTTGACAGACAGTTTACAAGTAGACAGAGAGGCAGGCAGAGAGAGAGGGGGAAGCAGGCTCCCTGCTGAGCAGAGAGCCCCATGTGGGGATCCATCCCAGGACACTGGGTTCATGACCTGAGCGGAAGGCAGAGGCTTTAACCCACTGAGCCACCCAGGCGCCCCGCTATTTTTGTTATAACAGCCTCGTGGACTAAAACAGAGAGGTAGCTAGAGAGGGTACATATATAAAGAGATGGTGACATTGTTGTTCAGATGTGTAGTTAATACTCATTAATATTTTAGAAGAGAGAGCACCGTTCATCCACCAGTAAGTTTTTAGTCTTTACTATTTTGAATTCTTTTTTTCTATACCTTTACTTGTATAGTTAAGATGATAAGGTGGTTAAAGATAATCCTAGTACTCATTAAATTAGAGCAAAAGCTGCAGAGAAAAAAAGTGATTTGATATTTGATGCACGACATTAATGAAAAATAATACTGGACAACATAATGATGCTACATGACAAGGATAAAGACAAGAACCAATGAAGATGGGCTTGAAGGGAAAATGGCTCATTAAAACTCACTTTACTCCCCAGTTTAAGTTATGACCAAATCAAGAAATAAAGAATTAAAGACAAAATGACTGTGCTACTTAAATTACTTGTTTACTGTCATTCTTCAGGTATTTTTAAACCAAAAAAAAAAAAAGAGAGAGAGAGACAGAGAATATGAAGAAGCCTCATGTGCTATTAAATCTGTAATTTTTCTTAATTTAGAATATATATTGAGTCCAAATTAAAATGACAAAAAGATATAATTACTTTGAACAATAATCTCATTCACAGTGAGTTTTTCATATACTATGTTAGGGAAGCATATGAAATACCCAGCAACAATTTGTCAAAGAGATAAATTGTGGACTGTATGTGATTTTTCAACAACTGACTATAATTCATGGGTTGCAGTGCTATAGATATGAAATTAAGAGCAAGCAACATAAAGGATTTCTTTTATTGAGTAATCATAATTTTCTGTGGCTTCTTTCCAACTCTATTAGCATATGAACAAGATATTTTCTGTTTAATTAAACTAACAAAGGGAATGATTGGGCCCTTAAACTCCAAGGATTATCCTTGGAGGTTGTTACATACTTTTTCTAAGATACTTAATAATTCAGTAGAAATGACATAATTTTCCACCCTAGTTGGAAATTGGCTTTTTAAAAAAATGTCTATCATCAGCCCATATATATGATAAAAATAATAGACTCAAAACTTGGTTTTTATTTTTATACAAATACTATTGTATTATTTTGCAACATACGATTTTTGGGATCTAGGATTGATTTCATAGTGATAGTCTATTTTATATTACCTTCCTGAAATAAGTACATGTTTTTCAAATCTTATTCAGAATGAAATGCAATAGTGGAATAGTGTTGGATTCTAAATAGTATTTTTAAATAGTTTAAAATGTGGATTCCCTATATGGAGAAGACATTTCATTGACCAGAAATGTAACTTTGAAAAAAAGTAGATAATTAAATCTTAATATTGAAAATTTGACTTATATTTTCCAGACTGTAAACTCTTGTGTTGTGTTGGCATCAATTTGAAGCTATTGGGTATATTGCTAATTTCCTTTTCTGACAAGCATTTTCTTGTTTATCATAAAAAACAAATGGCATTAACACTATAGTTAATTGGGGGTAGTCATGTGATAGAAAATGCAGATCATTTAGAAGCATTAAGCTTTGTCAGCTGGAGCCCTAATTCTCCTCCATTAAGATTAGACAAAGTACTCTCAAGACAATAAACTGATTATGACAATGTAACAGTACAAGTAAATTTATTAGATGAATGGCTTGGGAAATTAAACAATAAAAACAGAGGTAATATAAAGTTCCAAAACACTGAACAAAGAATATACAAATCAGGAGTGGGGGCTATTCAAGACAGTGGTGTAGGAAAATTCTGAACTCACCTCCTTCCATGAACACACCAAAAGTACAGCTACATATAGAACAATTCCTCTGAAAAAGACCTGAATGTGTCTCTCTAAAACTACTTGCATAACTCCTCCACACAAAAGGATAAGAAGGTCACATTGAGAAAAGTAGGAGAGGCAGAGCTGCAATCTTGCTCAAAACTAACCCCTTGAGCAGCAACCCGTAAGTGGGAGGAATCTCACAAATAACAAGTGCATCCCTGTGGAATGAGAGGTCCAGTCACCCCAGTCCTTGGAACCTGCACCAGAGGGACTAGCCCTCAAAATGTCTGGACTTGAAAATCGATGGGTCTATATCAGGAGATGCAAAGGAAACCAAGACTCTGCTCTTAAAGGACTCACATACAGACTCACTCACTCTGGGATCCAGTGTAAAAGAAGCAGGTTAAAAAGTGCCTACACTGTATGTGAAGGAGATTCTTTAGTTAATATTAGAGCATCTTCCAGAGAGGCAGGGTCCACTGGAATTTTGTCTAGGGTTGGTTGTGTTGGAGGGTACCATTTTTGCACTATTTCTCTCTCTACCTTGATAGCACTCTTTGCCCTGGCCTTGTTCTCTCCTGCATCCTTGCCCCACCATACCTGATAGGTGGGCTTTCCCTGACATGGTGCTGCCCCATAGCCAAGTCCTGCCAAAGGTGGCATGTGGGCATGTCCCAACCCAGTGCTCCACTGTGGCCCAACAAAACTGGTGGGTACACATGGTCAACATAGGAAATGCCCTTTAAACACCTGGATTTGTGGACAAGGAGTCTGCATTTCGGGGCCTCAAGAAAAACAACTGAGAGACAGGTTTTGGTAGGCTATCGCTCCTGGTGTACCATATAGACAATACATGGAAACACACCCTCAGTCTTCCTGTGACCAGTCCTCTAAGACTGTTTTACATAATATATAAAAACAAAACAGAGTCCAGCAAAAATAAGGAAACATAAGAATATGTTCCAAATGAAAAGAATAAGATAAAACCCCAGCTGAGGAAGTGTGGGGACCAAAATTAAAGAACCCAGTGGTAAGTGATTCACCTGATAAAGAGTTCAAAGTAATGGTCATAAAGTTGCTCACCATTCTTTGGAGAAGAATAGATGAATACAAAGTGAACTTCAACAAAGAGATAGAAAACAGAAATTTCTAAATCCAGAAAGCCTAGAGAGTTCCAAATAAGATGAACCCAAAGATATCTACAGCAAGATGCATTATAATTACAGTGTCAAATGTTAAAGATAAAGAATCTTAAAAGTTGCAAAAGAAACACAAAACAAAACAAAACACCTACTTCCTATCAACAAGGGAAGTCTCACAAGACTATTAGCAATTTTTTCAGCAGAAATTTTTCAGCCCAGAGAGCGTGGCATGATATATTCAAACTGCTGAAAGCAAAAAATTTCCAAACAAGAATAGTCTACCTGTCAAAGTTATTGTTCAGGATTATAAAGATAAAGATAAAGAGTTCCCCAGATAAGCAAAAGCTAAGAAAGCTCACCAACCATCACTAAACTAGCCTTATAAGAAAAATTAAAGGTACTTTTTTAAGCTGAAAAGAAAGGGTATTAATTAGTAACAAGAAAACACAAATACAAAAGTACAAATCTCTCTGGTAAAAGAAAATATACAGTAAGGATAATGGACTAGACACATAAAGATAGCATGAAGTTTACAAAAATAACTATATAACTATAATAACTATAACTACAACAATTAGTTAAGGGATAAACAAAATAAATATGTAAAACTGTAAATATGCAAACATAAATATTTAATATTTATATTTATATAAAATGTAAATATGTAAAACAAAAAATATGTAAAAATATGTAATATGTAAAAAAAAAAAAAACATCAAGAGGCACCTGGGTGGTTTTGTAGGTTGAACATTTGTCTTTGGCTCAGGTCATGATCCCAGCCAGGGTCCTGGGATCCAGCCTGGCATTGGGATCCCTGCACAGCAGGGAATCTGCTTCTCTCTCTGCCTTCTGCCCTTCCTCCCTGCTCATGCTCTCTCTCTCTCTCTCTCTCTAATAAATAAATAAAATCTAAAATCTTTAAAAAAAGTGATATCAACAACACAAAATGTGAGGGGGGAAGTAGAAATGTAGGTTTTAGAATATGTTCAAACATAACTTTCAATCAACTTAAAATAGACTGATGCATATATATGTAGATATAGGCTCTATGTATTTATAGGCTGATATATGTAAGCCTCATGGTAACAACAAAGCAAAAACTTATACTAGATATATTCAAAAGAAAATGGGAATAGAATCTAAACATAGCATTAAAAAAAGACATCAAACCACAAGAGAGCAACAGAAAAAAGGAACAGAGGAGAACTACAAAACAGCCACAAAACAATTAATAACAAGAAGATAAGTACATAGCTATCTATAATTACTTTAAATATAAATGGATTAACTCTCCAATCAAAAGACAGAGAGAGGCCAATTGGGAAAAAAAAAGTACCTATCTACATTGTGCCTACAAGACTCACCCCGTTTGTAAAAATACACAGACAGAAAGTGAAGGGATGGAAAAAGATATTTCATGCAAATGGAAACCAAGAGAAAGCTGGTATAATTAAGCTTATAGCAGATGAAACAGACTTTAAAAACTGAGTGTAATAAAAGACAAAGATGGGCATTCCATAATCATAAAGGAGTCAATCCAGCAAGAAGATATGACATTTGCAAATATTTATGCATTCAACATAGAGGCATCTAAATATATAAAGTGAATATTAACAAACCTAAAGGGAGAAATCAACAACAATATAACAATAGCAGAAGACTTTAACATCCACTTGTATAAATGGATCATCTGGACAGAAAATCAATGGGAGAACATTGACTTTAAATGACACATTAAACCTAATGGATTTAATAGATATATATACAGAACATTCCACTCGAGAGTAATAGAAAACCCATTCTTCTTAAGTGCACACAATACATTCTCCAGGATAGAATATAGATTAGGATACGAAACAAATCTCAATAAATTTTAAGACTGAAAGCATATCAAGCATCTTTTCAAACACAATGGCATGACTGGAAATCACTTTCTTACACCATATACAAAAATAAATTTAAAATGGATGAAAGACCTAAATGTTAGACAAGAAATCATCAAAATTCTAGAGGAGACCATGGGCAGCAACCTCTTTGACCTCAGCTGTAGCAACTTCTTTCTTACTAGACACATCTCTGGAGACAAGGGGGGAAAAAGCAAAAAAATGCACTTTTAGGAGTTCAAGATAAAAAGCTTTGGCACAGTAAAGGTAACAATCATTAAAACTAAAAGGAAATCTCTGGAATGGGAGAAGATATTTACAAATGACATATTAGATAAAGGGCTAGTATCCAAAATAAATAAAGACCTTATCACCCCAAGCTTATCACCCCAAAATTAATAATCCAGTTAAGAAACAGGCAGAAGACAGAACAGATATTTCTCCAAAGAAGAAAAACAAATGAAAGAATTTGTAAGCTAACATACACATGTAGGAATGCTCAACATCATTCATCATCAGGGAAATACAAATCAAAACCATAATGAGATAACACCTCACACCAGTCAGAATGGCTAAAATTAACAATTAAGGAAAAAACAAATGTTGGCGAGGATGGGGAGAAAAGGGAATCCTCTTACACTGTTGGTAGGAATGCAAAATGGTGCAGCCACTCTGGAAAAGAGTATGGAGGTTCCTCAAAAAATGAAAAGTAGAACTACTCTATGATCCAACAATGGCACTACTAGGTATTTACTCAAAGGATACAAAAATACTGATTCAAAGGGATACATGCACCCCAATGTCCATAGTAGCATTATCAATAGTAGCCAAATTATGGAAAGAGCCCAAATGTCCATGGGTTGATAAACGGAAAAAGAAGATGTGGTATATATTACTCAGCCATCAAAAATAATGAAATCTTACCATTTCAATAATGTGGGTGGAGTTAGAGTGTATTATACTAAGTGAAATAAGTCAGTCAGAGAAAGATGAATACCAAATGATTTCACTCATATGTGGAATTTAAGAAACCAAACAGAGAAACATAGAGGAGGAGAAGGAAAAATAAAAGAAGATGAAAACAGAGAGAGAGGCAAACTATAACAGACTCTTAACTATAGAGAAGACACTGAGGGTTGCCGAAGTGAAGGTGGGTGGGGGATGGGCTAAATGGGTGATGGATATTAAGAAGGGCACTGGTTGTAATGAGCATTGGGTGTTATATGTAAGTGATGAATCACTAAATTCCACCTTTGAAATCAATACTACATTACATATTAACAAACTTAAATTTAAATAAAAAACTTGGAAGTAAAAAATAAACTGAAAACCATAATAGAAATCACAAAAATAGAAGGATAAATTAAAAAAATGTGAAGATTAAATAGCATGCTACTGAACAACCAATGTGTCAATGCAGAAATAAAAAACAAAACAAAACAAAACAAAAAACAAAATAAATGAAAATGGGCATACCATATGCCAAAATCTATGGGATGCAGCAAAAGCAGTTCTAAGAAGGAACTTCATAGTGAGGTGTCTATTTGATGCAGTCGCTTAGAGCATCTGACTCTGTTTCAGTTCCGGTCCTGATCTCAGGGACATGAGATCATGGCCCGTGTTGGGCTCCATGCTCACCGTGGAGTCTGCTGGAAATTCTCTCTCTCTCCCTCTTTGTCTGACCCTCCTGTTCATACACTGTCTTCTCTCAAATAAATAAATAAATCTTAAAAGAAAAAAAAAAAAGAGGGAACTTCATAGTGTGATATGAGCCTACCTCAAGAAATAAGAAAAATCTGGTCAAATCTCCACTTTACACCTAGGCAAACGAGAAAAACAGGAATAAACAAAGCCTAAAGTTAGTAGAAAAAAGGAGGTAATAACGATCAGACTGAAAATAAGTTAAAGATGAAAAAGAAGAAAAGATCAATAAAACTAATAATTTGGTTTTTGGAAGAATAAGCAAAATTAATAAACCTTAAGCTAGGCTCAGTAAGAAAAAAAGAGAGAGGGCTCAAATGAATAAAATCAAAATTGGAAGAAGGGACATTACAATTGATACCAGAGAAATGCAAAGGATCATAAGATGCTATAGGAACAATTATATGTAAACAACAAATTGGACAAGCTAGAAGAAATCAATAAAATCCTAGAAACATAAACTCTTTCAAGGCTGAATTATGATGAAATAAAAAATTTGAATAGACAGATGCAAGGAGATTGAATCAGTAATCAAAAACCTCCCAACAAATAAAAGTTCAGGACTAGACAGCTTCACTGGCGAATTCTACCAAATGTTCAATGAAGCTTTAATAGCTATCCTTCTCAAACTCTCCCAAAATACTGAAGAAAAGGAAATATTTCCAAACTCATTTTACATGGATAACTGATTCTGAAACCAGAAAAATAAACCAAAAACAAACAAACAAATAAATAAATTATAGGACAATATCCCTCATGAACACAGAGATTAAAATCTTCACAAAATATTAACAGACTAAATTTAACAATACATTAAAAAAAGATCATACATCATGATCAACTAGGATTTATTCCAAGGATGCAAAGATTGTTTAGCATCTGCAAATTAATTATTGTGATACACATTAACAAAATGAAAGCTAAAAATCATATAATCTTCTCAATAGCTGTATCAAAAGCATTTCCCAAAATTCAACATCCATTTTTGATAAAACTTCACCCTAGCCAGAGCAATTAGGTAAGAAAAATAAATAAAAAGTAATACAATTGGAAAGGAAGAAGTAAAACTGTCAATAATTGTTGATGACATAATTCTATGTATAGAAAACCCCAAAGACTCTACCAGAATCTCTTAGAACTAATAAACAAATTTAGTAAAATTGCAGGATACAAAAATCAATACTAACAAATCTGTTGTGTTTTTATACACCAACAATGAACTGTCAAAAAGAGAAATTAAGAAAATAATCCCCTTTATAGCTGCATCAAAAAAATAAAATACCTCAGAATAAATTTCACCAAGGACCTATATACTGAAAACTACATGAAAGAAACTGAAGAGTATACAAAAAAAAGGAAAGCCATTCCAAGTTCATGGATTAAACAAATTAGTATTGTTAAAATGTCTACATTACCCAGAGCAAGCTACAGATGTCTATCAAAATCTCAATGGTTGGGGCACCTGGGTGGATCAGTCAGTTGAGCATTCACCTCTTGATTTTGGCTCCGGTCATCATCTCAGGGTCCTGGAATGGAGCCCTGCTTCAGGCTCTGTGCTCAGTTGGTAGTCTGCTTGAGAATTCTCTCCCTCTGTCCCACCCCCACTTGTGTGTACTCTCTTGCTCTCTCTAGCAAATAAATAATTAAATAAGCATTTAAAAAGAAATATTAATGCCACTTTTCAGAGAAATAGACAAAACAATGTAAAAATGGTATAGAATCACAAAAATTCCAAATACACAAAGCAATCTTGAGAAAGAAGAACAAAGCTTGAGGCATCATGTTCCTGATTTGAAACCATTTTAGAAATCTATAGTTATTAAAACAAAAACAATTAACACAAAATTAATCCAGTTGGAGTAGCATTACTAGTTTCTATTTCCTTTGTGACATGAAATAGAAAGTGCCCATTACAGATACCTGATGCTACTGTGTTGGGGTACCAAATCAGTGTTGCTATCCCATTTTAAAGGATCTCATTTTAAAAGATGCTCAACATCACTCATCATCAGGGAAATGCAGATCAAAACTACAGTGAGATATCACCTCACATCTGTCAAAATGGTTAAAATAAAAAACACAAGAAACAAGTGTTGATGATGATATGGAAAAAAGAAACCCTCTTGCACTCTTGGTAGAAATGTAAGCTTCTGCAACCACATCATGGAGGTTCCTTAAAAAGTTAAAAATAGAACTACTCTATTATCCAGTAATTGTGCTACTATTTACCCCCAAAATACAAAAACACTAATTCAAAGGGATACATGCATCCCTATGTTTATAGCAGCATTATTATTTTTTTTAATTTATTTATTTGTGAGAGAGAGAGAGCAAGCATAGGCAGACAGAGTGGCAAGCAGAGGCAGAGGGAGAAGCAGGCTCCCTGCCAAGCAAGGAGCCCGATGTGGGACTGATCCCAGGACTCTGGGATCACGACCTGAGCCGAAGGCAGCCGCTTAACCAACTGAGCCACTCAGGCGTCCCAATATAGCAGCATTATTTAAAGATTTTATTTATTTATTGGACAGATAGAGATCACAAGTAGGCAGAGAGGCAGGCAGAGAGAGGGGAGGAAGCAGGCTCCCTGCTGAGCAGAGAGCCCGATATGGGGCTCGATCCCAGGACCCTGGGATAATGACCGGAGCCGAAGGCAAAGGCTTTAACCCACTGAGACACCCAGGCGCCCCTATAGCAGCATTATTTATAATTAAAGAAGCAGCCCATGTCCACTGATAGGTAAATGGATAAAGAAGTGGTGTATATATACAATGGAATATTATTCAGCCATAAAAAGATTGAAATCTTGCCATATGCAGCTAGAAAGTGTAATGCTAAGCAAAATAACTCTGTCAGAGAAAGACAAATGCCATATAATTTTTCTCATATACAGAATTTATGAAACAAATGAGCATGGTATAGAAAAAGAGGCAAATCAAGAAACAGACTTTTCACTATAGAGAAGAGACTGATGGTTACTGGAGGGGAAGTGGGTGGGGAAGTGAAAATAGGTGATGGGGATTAAGGAAAGTACTTGTCATGCTGAGTACCAGGTGTCGTATATGGAAGTGCTGAATCACTACTCTGTACACTTAAAACTGACATAACACTGTATGTTAACCAACTGAAAATAAACACTTAAAATTAAAAAAAATTAAAATCCTGCTAATTAGGGTATGCATTATTTATAAATGTAGACTGCACAATTAAAAATAAGGATAAAGCTCGATTATACAAAAATTGAATGAACAACTTTAATAAGGAAAACTGGAGAAATAAAAGGTAAGTAATTTGTAAATTATAAGGTAATGGTATTGAAGTAATAAAAAACTCTACGAATACATATATTTACTACTTTCATAAACATCATGTTATGAAAAAAGCCTTTAATAACATAATAATGAGATTATGTTAGTTTTATTCAGAGAGAAAGAGAGAACACCACTGAGAGATACAGTAGCAAAAAACCAATATTGACTTTAAACAATAATAATTAAATGTTAATCTCAGTAAGAAACTAACACTTTTCTTTGACTTTGGGCAAAAACCTTAGTGTCTGTGTTGAAATTTGCACAGGTAAAATGTAGATAATAATAATATCGCAGAGGGGTACTGTGAAGCTTAATTACTTTCTCCAGAGTGCTGTGGACATGAGAAAATGTACATGTAGCCTGGACATTTAATCACTATTACTCCTCCAGGAGTTTTCTTTTGATATTGCCTGAGGAAGGTAGATGGAAGACTGCCAAGTTACTGAACACCCAGAAGGAGCTAGAATACCTTGTACTGAGCACTAAAACAAATGAATTAAAAGCTAGCCCTTTGGAAGAAACCTCAAGGAAATGAAAAAGTTAACCACTTGGGGATGGCAGAGGGGATCAAATAAATTAACATTATAATTTACAGTATAAAAAAAAAAGGAAAAAAAAATCATGTATGTATGTGAGCTAAAGTTCCTGAAGGGAAGAAGGGGGGAGGAAAAGAGGAGATGGAGAGGTTGAGGGAGGTGGAGGGAGTGAAGAGAGAGATTTACAAACACACATACACATAATACAGATATCTACATATATTTATGTATATTTTAGATGAAGAAAGAAAAGCAAGAGGGTAATATGTGGGAGAGAGCAGGCAGATGGAGGAGGAATGGGATAAGGCCATTGTTAAATACTAGTAAATTGGAAAAATATAATTCAGAAGGTTATGAAATTTTCCAATATTTAGAGAGCTGTTATAACTCTTCAAAATTTAAAAAAAAAGATTTCTGCAGTAGAATTAAGATTGATATTCTGAAGTCAAATGATTTAGTGAGTTACTTGACTCATAGAAATGATAGAACATTAGTTCTCCGAGTCAGGACCGAATTCACAAGGACTTGTGAAATATTACTAAAAATATTTCCATGTAAAACACTCAGAAGGATGTTCAGCAGATAGGAAGTACTTTTGGTACATTTTAGGAATTATCATTATTCAAATTATAATGAATGCAAATGCTGAAGTTGTACTGATTTCTTGCTATGTCATTTTTTTTTCTCTTTCGTATCAAATATTTCACATTTAAATTATTAACACCAAATACCTGGTACTTAAAGAGCAATCCCAAGTCACGGTTTGAGTGATAGTGAATTTTTCTAAGTCATTTTCAAACTTGTAACATATTTTCCCCATGGAATCAGTATTATGTATGAGTGTTGTTTGTGGTAGACTAAGTAGCTAGCTATTTTAAAATAAGAGTAGCAGAAAATAAGTGATTCATTGGATATTTGTGGAACAACTACTTTATATCCATCCTTTGTGAGATAATATACGGGAATAAAGTAAATTGGAAGTTGGTCTAAAGCAGCTTTCCATCTAGTGAAGAGAATTTAAACATATAAATATGTGAATAAATTACAACTGATCAGTGCTACACAAGAACAAATACCAAGTGATATGATGTGAAATTTCTGAGGACATAATTACATTTGCAATGACAATCCATAAGGGAAAAGAAATAATAAAATATTTCCTTGTACATACTCATTCCTCTGTACCTTGTACAGCTTCTCAAGCAAAAGTCTAGACAGTGAAAAGTCCCTGAATTTATAAAAATGAAAGGAAGCAGAGTTCCTAGTTCCTAGCACCTAGTTCCCTGACAGAAATGAAAGCTCCTCCTTCCTCTCACCCTCCCTTCCTCCTCCTCCTCCTCCTCCTCCTCCTCCTTCTTCTTCTTCATCTAATAAGCTCCCCAAAAAAACCGAATCAACATTGTCAAATTTTATAGCTTTCAAATTTTAATCGTTTTCTCTTTAGAATTTTTTAAGTCATTCAATATTGTTAACATTTACCTCTTGTGCTTACTTTTAGAAAAGTAAAGGCAGCCTTCAGTGGGGATAAAATCTAGCTGTGATATGAGACCTGAGGTTAGGCAAAAATAATTAGATAAACAATTGGGTGGTTTTCCGTATCCAGCAAAAATTGCTTGAAGGGAAGGAGCTCACTAGAAAGTTCCTCTCATTGTGTCTTGTTTTAAAAATCCCTCTGGTGGTGGAAGAGAAGATACATGATTAAAAAAAAAAAAAAAATGTTTTCTGGAACAAAGGTATCCAACTCTGAAAGAAATACTTTCTTTCAGAGTGAAAAAATAAAAATAATTTCTACCCAAACCTCCCCGTTACTCTACTAATCTAGCTTCTCCTCTATGCAATTAAATATGAACCAAAGTTTTTTTAGATAATGGTTATTTAAAGATTGCTGAGAATTTAAACAAACTTAGAAAAAATCCTAGGAAACTTAGTAAATCATAATGTGAGTGGAGAGAAAATTAGTGCATATTTGTCCTTTGTTTGCCCAAAACAACCCAGCAAGTAAACAACTCAAGTATATTAAATCTCAATGGGAAGCCTGGTCTTGCCAATGGTGAAAAAAAGGTTTTGCATCAGAGGTGTTCATAGAAGTTCTCACTGAAAGTATTCTGTATTCATATCTCAGATACCCATTTATTACCTTTATTTGACAAGTGTTTATAATTTTATGTTACAAGATTGTGTTCTAGACTGAAGATGAAGAATTCTTGCAGACTAGCAGCTTATAGTCCAGGTGAAGGAGAAAACACACAAACCAATACTTGCTGAAACCTGCATGTTCCTCAAAGGTGATCCTAATATGAGGTCAACTCTCTCCTTGAATGGGTCTATTGGGTCAAAGTCATTTTAGGACAATGAATGGTTCAGGCACAGCCATGTTAATACTGATGACTGTCACACCCTCACTCACCTTACAGAAAAGTCTACCATCATCACATGTTTTAAAACATTACATGTTTTTATTGATGTATCATCCATCTTTGATTCTTTGGACAGGAGTTAGTTGTAGACTGAGTTTAAAATAAATCCACATCATTGTACTATCAAAATCAAAAGGTTTTTTTTTTTTAATTACATACCTCAAGAACCAAGGTAAGCAGGAAACAGACTATATGTCAATTTTTAGTTTTATGAAAAGAGACTGTGTTCCAGTCCTTTTCTGTTTAAATTATAATTTAGTAGTTTACTTCATGTTTGGATGCCCAGCAGCTAGCACAATATTGAGCACAGAAATATACAATACATGTAGAATAAATGAATACATGGTCTCATTGCTTTTGGACAAGTTAAATACCAATCTCCTTGCCACTGATGGATTTCTTCAAGGCCCACAACCCGCCCCCCCCCATATTTCTACAAATGTTTTTTACGCTACTAACAGAAAGCTTTCTTCATAAACACCTTTGTCAGATCTTAGCAACTCTTAGCTAAAAACCTCTTCTCATGTTATCTACGTCTACTCACACTCTGATCTGCCAACCTTGATGGGGCTGCAGCCTAGATTCCTAGCATTCTTACCACATGCACCTGCCCACAACCTCCTGAATACCACATTCCACCCTGCACATTCTTGCCACCCCTGAACTCCCCTCAGCCCACGGTATCATTTCTCCATTTCTCTGCTTAATAACTGTGCTCTTAGTTCCAGATTCCACTGGCCTATGAACTATGTGAAGGTTTCTCAGAAGAACAAATCCTTTTTGGTGTTCTTCAGTGTTTTTCTCCTTACTGTTCTTAACAGTTATTATTAACTCTATAATACTGTATTTATCTCCCCTGCTGGACTGTGCCATAGAAACTATGCTGTCTTTCATTTTGTACTTCTAGGGTAGTGCTAGGCTGTAGTAAACTCTGTTGAATAAATAGGCAAATGAAGGAAGGAAGGAACGAACGAACAAATGAAGGAAGGAAGGAAGATAATTTTCGTCAGTGAAGAATGGGAGGAAATCCTTGAACTCATGCTAGCACCTAGTTCCCTGACAGAAATGAAAGCTCCTCCTTCCTCTCACCCTCCCTTCCTCCTCCTCCTCTTCCTCCTCCTCCCCCTCCTCCTCCTCCTCCTCCTCCTTCTTCTTCTTCTTCATCTAATAAGCTCCCCCAAAAAAACGAATCAACATTGTCAAATTTTATAGCTTTCAAATTTTAATCGTTTTCTCTTTAGAATTTTTTAAGTCATTCAATATTGTTAACATTTACCTCTTGTGCTTACTTTTAGAAAAGTAAAGGCAGCCTTCAGTGGGGATAAAATCTAGCTGTGATATGAGACCTGAGGTTAGGCAAAAATAATTAGATAAACAATTGGGTGGTTTTCCGTATCCAGCAAAAATTGCTTGAAGGGAAGGAGTGTGTAAATGTGGATACAAGAAAACATTGTATATAAAAGACCACATTATTTCTAGAAACTTTTGAAAACTTGCAGGACACCAGATTTAGTAATAGGTAGGGAAGCAAGCATTTAATTAGCACCATTTACAGCAAGCTCCCTCTCTAGTTGATTTTGGAGTTACATAACTAGAGCTTTATCTCTTTAATATAAGACTTTAGTCTTTTGTTAAAAATGCTAAAACTGAAAAAAAAATGCTAAGACTCTCCACTGAGGTAATATTTTGACCACTTATTGATGTTTGATACTTAAAAGTGATCTATAGCTATAGGCAAGTTTTCTGAAAAGTGAAGGATAGAGTTTGGAACAGCAGGTTTAAAAGAAAGAGTACTAGGAGAGATTACAAGTCCTGCCTTGCCCCAAACAGTTTCAGTTTATCCCTATTGTGCCACTGTCATTATTTTTTTTTTAAAGATTTTATTTATTTGTCAGAGAGAGAGGGAGAGAGAGCGAGCGAGCACAGGCAGACAGAGTGGCAGGCAGAGGCAGAGGGAGAAGCAGGCTCCCTGCTGAGCAAGGAGCCCAATGTGGGACTTGATCCCAGGACGATGCGATCATGACCTGAGCCGAAGGCAGCCGCTTAACCAACTGAGCCACCCAGGCGTCCCTGCCACTGTCATTATTAATAGCATTGTATATTATTCCCAGAAGTGTCCCTAAACAATGAGAAAAGAGAAAAACGAGAGTGATGAGATACATAATAAAGCTGCTGGGTATGCTAAAACCAAACATAGACATCACAATGACTGACCCTGATTCCTTATGACTAATACCTATAATTCTAAAGGAAGCTTTACCTGCATATCTCATTTATACAGTTCAGTAATGTGGTGACAATGAAGAAGCACCTTTTCTTGACCTTTCTAAGTAATGAGATTATGAATCCATTACTGTAGCTTACATGTTCCCCCATTAAGATCTCTATTGCAAATTAAAATAGTGTCTGAAGTAGATTATTTATTAATGTAAATCATTGTCTACACTCATCTCCTATTCTTAGAATTATGATTGCACTCTGATGATAGTTTGATTGATAGCTAGGTGAAAAAGAGTCTTGATCAGTAATGAATGTATAATCGTGCAGTGATATAACCTTGATTTACAGATTGTGGTGTATTCCTGCAGAAGAAAATAGAGGGAGACTGGGGGGATAGCCCAGGGATCCACAAGTGTGCTTATCTATCAGTCTGGCACTTTTGAAGTAGAAAGTCAACTAATATTTAAAATGACTAATCACCCATTTTATAAATTTGAAGTTTGCTTCTCAAAGGTTGATTAAATAATCCTTTCAAAGTGGTAGAATATCAAAAGTTGCAGCTGTTTTATCTAATTATTCAGGAAAGTCCTTGGTATATAAGTGTTCAGTAACAATCTGAACACATAACAAAATAATATCATAACATGAAATTATTCACTAATGAAATGACCACTTATATAATTAATATTGGGCAAAAATCCCAATACATTTAGCATAAGCACATAGCTCCTTGAGGGCAAACATTTTGAAAACAAGTTTTGCAAATCTTGCAAAACAATGATGACATACTAGATACTCCAGAAGGGAAATAATTGAATTGTAAAGATTTGAGAGGCCTTAAGAAAAAGTGGAGAAACCATTGACTATATTTCTCAACATGTCTCTTATTATGACCATGTTCTGTAAGTCAAGTGTAAAATGAAGGATAATGCACTGTACTTAGTATTATTTTAAAAGATGGCCAAAAGAACAAGTCAAAGTTTGACTAATTCTTTGTGTATTTTAAGAATTATTATACCATTGAAATTAAGCTTACATTTTAACTCAAAAGGAATGCAATGTAATAATTTCCATTTATTTTCAAGATAAAGACTTGTGTAATTCTTTTCATTCACAATATACTGCAGAATTCTCAACAGATTTTAGGAGATTCAGCCTAAGTGGATATCCTTCCCAAAGAAAATTATCTTTAAATATGAAAACTTCCTATTATTTCCTAATTCACTCACTGAATATACTGTAAATTGAATGTCCATCTAGAAACAGTTCTGTACAAGTTTGAAAATAGTCCAACAAAAAAGTTATGAAAATTCACCTAAACAAATCCAAGTCTAATACAAGTAGTATATGTTAAAAGCACTCTATGTAAGGATAATTTAACTTAGAAATTCCTTTGTAACCATGAATGTTAAGGAAGTAAAGAGCTTGAAATGGAAAAGTCACCCTTCTTAAAATGTTATATTTATTTAAACAGATATAAACTTCTAATATTTATATTTAATTCTTATGTAGTCTCATCTTTTCCTATATAAATTTCTACACAATTTTTTAACTTATCCATAATGCTTCTTTTTCTGTAGTATTTTCTATGAAAACTGCAGTTGAGGGATGCCTGGGTGGCTCAGTTGGTTGAGCGGCTGCCTTCGGCTCAGGTCATGATCCCAGCGTCCTGGGATCGAGTCCCACATCGGGCTCCTTGCTCGGCAGGGAGCCTGCTTCTCCCTCTGCCTCTGCCTGCCACTCTGTCTGCCTGTGCTCACTCGCTCTCTCTCCCTCTCTCTCTGACAAATAAATAAATTTTAAAAAAAATTTAAAAAAAAGCAAAAAAAAACTGCAGTTGACTTCAAATATGCTTTTTCCTACATTGCATTATAGTCACTGATGAGTTTACAAATACTTATTAAGGTCATAAACCTGGAGAACATGGCATTCTCCATTTTGCTTGGTCCTTGAGTCATATCTCTCAGTACTTCCTTAATTCCTCTATCTTAAAAGATTCATAGATTTTCAGAAATATTCCTGATACAATGGGGAAAAATTCAATTTTGTGTTTTGTAATTCCACTAAACTCTTATGTGACCTTAAAAGATTCCTATAACCTCCTTGAATATCATTTCCCAAATGTATGTGTACACAAAAATGAGTAGGGAGGCTCAAAATGGTTATTTATTCTAGCTGTAAGAGTCTATGTATACCACCTAAGTTATATTGCATTTCACCGAGGGGGTGGGGGATAAGAAAATCCAGTCACAGACAATTTGTATATTGTAAGATAATATGCATGGCTTTTTTTCTCTCAAAATATATTTCTTTTGGATGTCTGAGTTAATATGTTAACCATCTAATTTTCAAGTGTGTTTTTGTACTTTCTATCCCAATTTATAATATCTTCTGTGATATGAATGTCATCCATATTACCTCCAAACTCTCACATGATTACATATTATAGGGAAATGGGACACCCCAAGAGCCTAATTAGAAGAAATGCAATCTCATTCTCATTTGGCATTCTTGCTAATGCTGATATCAATGACCACAAAGAATTACTTGGAAGAAATTTACATTGTTAAAAGTGTGGCAAAAGTGTGTATTTCCAAAATTGTTGTACACAAATATTAGGATTTAAAAAAATTTGAGTCTTGCAACTTTTGGCACTACTTGCTTGTGGTATAGAATTAAGAACAAAAATTGAGAGTTTTTCTATGTCTCTATTCCTTTCAGTATGTACCGTCAAGCATATCTCACCTCATCCTGTTTCCATTTTTAAAAAAATATTTTATTTATTTGAGAGGGTGAGCGAGCATGAGCAGGGGGAGGGACAGAGGGAGAGGAAGAAGCAGACTTTCTGCTGAGCTGGGAGCCTGGAGCCTGAGGTTCAATCCCAGGACCCGGGATTATGACCTGAGCTAAAGGCAGACACTTACCCACTGAGCTACCCAGGCACCCTTCCTGTTTCCACTTCTAATACGTAGTTTTCCTTGCTAGCTCTCTCTCTCTCTTTTTTTTTTTAAATGATTTTATTTATTTATTTATTTATTTGAGACAGAGAGAGAGCGCAAGAGGGGAGGGGCAGAGGGAGAGGGAAAAGTAGACTTCCCGCTGAGTGGGAGTCCAATGTGGGGCTTTATCACAGGACCCCAAGATCAGGACCTAAGCCAAAGGTAGATACTTAAGCGACTGAGCCACCCAGGCACCCTTTCTTGCTAACTCTTAACCATGTTTTCATGAGGAGCTAATAATGATAAAAAATATTTCTTATTTAGGATATAAGGCTTTACTCTTTTCCAATTTGCTGTTTTCACTTAAACAGCATGCTCTGAAAATCATTTCTTATCTGTTCTTATAGATCCTCCTTATCCTTTTTTTAGTTGAGACTTTGAAGATTCAAAGGTAAGTGAAACATAGTTTCCTTAAGGAGACTAGTGAAGATTATACATATATAAACAACAAAAAAAGCATACAAAAAGTGACATATTGAAAATATGAATTTTGTTATTTAATTAAGCCCAAAGAAAGAATGGTTTACATACATTCCCTAAGAACATCTGGTTGAGATTCATAAAGTGGGTGATGCTTGAACTGGATAGGAAAGTAGGAATTAACCTGGAAGAAAAGATTGTGGAAGAACATGTAGGCAGTGAACAGCATGTACAAAAGGCGTAGACTAAATGTCCCTGCAGAGCAAGGTGTATGCTACTTGTTATACACATAGTGGCTATTCAGATCTCTTTGTTAAATTTAACTGAACAGAAGTAAGAATAGGTTAAGGATGTTGAATCCTTTGGCATGTTTAGCCACAAGAAGCCTGGTAGGGAGAATAACAAGCATAAATTTGGATAAACATACCTGGCAGAGTTTGAGAAAAAGTTTCATCCTTCTTTTTTTTTTTTAACAGTTTAGATTTATAATAAGTTAAAGCCATTATAATAAATGATATTTCCCAGCCAGAAGTCCAGAATAGAAGAACAGAATTGTGGAGAACACATTTTAGAAGTCAGAAGGAAGACGAGGAGCTAGCGAAAGTGAGTATATATGAAGACTGAAAATCTTGCCTCAGAAACCAAAGGGAGACTATGTTACTATGTTACTAGTAGGGAATTATCAGCGCTCCAAATTCCATAGGGTCCTCAAGTTAGTGAAAAACTTAAAAAAAAAAAAGTTGGTGTCATATCCCATGAAAAAAGGCTCAACATCACTCATCATCAGGAAAATAAAAATCAGGGGCACCTGGGTGGCTCAGTTGGTTAAGTAACTGCCTTCAGCTCAGGTCATGATCCTGGAGTCCCAGCATCAAGTCCAGCATTGGGTTCCCTGCTCATCAGGGAGTCTGCTTCTCCCTCTGACCCTCCCCCCTCTCATGCTCTCTCTCTCTTATTCTTTCAAATAAATAAAGTCTTTTTTTTTTAAGGGATATAGAAATCAAAACCACAATGAAATACCACCTCACACCAGTCAGACTGGCTAAAATTAACAAGTCAGGAAGCAACAAATGGTGAAGATGGGGAGAAAGGGGAATGTTCTTCCACTGTTGATAGGAATGCAAGCTGGTACAGCCACTCTGGAAAACAGTATGAAGCTTCCTCAAAAGTTAAAAATAGAGCTGCTGTATGACCTAGCAATTACGCTACTGGGTATCTACCCCAAAGATAAAAATGTAGTGATCCAAAGGAACACCTGCATGCCAACGTTTATAGCAGCAATGTCCGCAATAGCCAAACTCTGGAGAGAGCCCAGATGTCCACTGACAGACGAATGGATAAAGAAGGTGTGGTCTGTGGTGTGCCTATACACACACACACACACACACACACACACACACACACACATATATGTGTATATACACACAATGTGTATATATATATGTCTGTACAATATGTATACACACATACAATGGAATATCATTCAGCCATCAAAAAAAATTCAATCTTGCCATTTACAACAATGTAGATGGAACTAGAGGGTATTATGTTAAATGAATTAAGTCAGTAAGAGAAAGACAATTATCATATGATTTCACTCATATGTGGAATTTAAGAAACAAATCAGAGGAGCATAGAGGAAGGGAGGGAAAAATCAAACAAGATGTAATCAGAGCAGGAGACAAACCATAAGAGACTCTTAACCATAGGAAATAAACTGAGTGTTGCTGGAAGGGAAGGAGAGGGGAGATGGGTAATAGGGTGATGGGCATTAAGGAGGGCATATGATATAATGAGCACTGGCTATTATATACGACTGATGAATCGCTGAACTTTATTTTTGAAAGTAATGATATACTATATACTATATGTTAATTAATGGAATTAAATTATGTCATACCAAGAAATCATTGCAATACCAAAGTAATGAAATTTTCTTCTAGGTTATCCTTATGGAACTGTAAACTTTCATGTATTTACTTAAGTATTTAAACCATTTTCAGTTGATTTGTGTGTATGATGCCAGATAAAGATCCATTTTTCATTCTGTTGCATGTGAATATCCAGTTTTCCTAACCCATTTATTGACGACACTGTCCTTTCCCCATTGGTATGCTTGTTGAAAATCAGTTATTACATAAATGTGGGTTTATTTATGGGCATTCTGTTATATTCTGCTGGTCTACATGTATGTGTTTATGCTAGTACCATACTATTTTAAAAAAGCAACAAAAGCAAAAATAGGCAAGTAGGACAACATCAACCTAAAAAGAGCTTCTGTTCTGAAAAGGAGACAAGCAACAGAGTGAAAAGCTAATTTATGGAATGTGAGAAATATTTCTCAAACAATATATCTGTTAAGGGGTTAATATCCAAAATATATAAGGAATTTCTCCATCAATAGCTAAAACCAAATCATTTGGATTAAAAAAAAATGGGCAAAGGGCATTGAATAGACTTTTTTTTTTCAAGAAAGACACACAAATGGCCAATCAGCTAAATGCAAAGAAGCACAATATCATGAATCATCAGGGAAATGAAAATCAAACCACAATGAACTATCAACTATCTGTTAGAATGATTACTATCAAAAATAGATAAATAAATAAAATACAAGTGTTGGTAAGGATGTGGAGAAATTCATGTATATTATCTGTAGGAATATAAAGTGGTGCAGCTACTTTGGGAAACAGTATGCAGGTTCTTTGAAACATTAAAAACAAATTACCATATAATCCAGCAATCCAACTTCTGGGTATTTCTCTAAAAAAAAAATCATGATCAGGACCTTAAAGAGACATATGCATCCCCACATTTGTTGCAGTGTTACTCACAATAGCTAAGATATGAAAGCAAATTTAATGTCCATTGACAGATGAATGGATAAAGAAAATGTGGTATATAGATGCAGTGGAATATTATCCACCCATAAAAAGGAAATCCTGCCATATGCAACATTCTGGATGAACTTTGAGAACATTTTTCTCAGTGAAATAAGCCAGCCACAGAAGGACAAATACTGCATGAATCCACTTATATGCAGAATCTTAAAAAGAGTCAAGTTCATAGACAGAAAATAGAATGGTGGTTTCCAGGGCCACCAGTAGGGGGAAATAGGGAGGAGACGTCCAACAGACTTAAAGTTTGAGTTATGCAGGGTGAGTAAGTTCTAGAGATCTGCAGTACGATATTGTGCTTCCAATTAATGGTACTTCACTGTACATTTGAATTTTTGTTGAGAGTAGATCACATGTTATCTGTTCACAATACAAAACAAACAAACAAACAAATGGGGGAAAAAAGATTATTTGAGTAACATAAGCAATTTAGGTAGAGTGCAAAAAGTTGATCCCAAGCTGAAGTGGGTTGAGGAAGGAATAGAAATAAGATGAAAGAAGTCAGTGATAAACTTTAAAGACAGATGTGAACTAAGAGAAAACTTGTGGAGGGTACTCCCAGGGGAAATGAAAAAACAGTGGCATCAACAGGCTTGACTCAAACAGAAAAGAAAAATTCCTCAGAGATAGGGAAGGAGAGACTTTTCAGGTGACATATGCTCCTGTTGCTGAGAGGTCAAAGTGTAAGATAGAGTGTGTTACCACCTAATTTTCCACTTCTAACCTCTCTGTGCCCACTTGCCACAACACCAACCTGATGTAGAACTGATTCAGAAGGACTCAGATTTCTGTTAAAAATCTTTTGAAATTATAAAATGTTGTACTATTAACACTTTCACACTGAAACTACTGCAGAGGCTTAAAATACAACATTTCCTATTAATGTCTCCCTTTCCAGTGTCAGCAGAGTCCAAAAATCTTTTGATAGGCCATTCTTGATACAAATACGATGTACTCCAAAGAAACCTGTTAAGAATTCTTAGAATTCTTAGAATGCTTAGATCACTGGATTAGAGTTTACTCCTTCCACTGGGTAGAAAGTTCAAAGACTCTTCTCTTCCCATGAGAATGCAGTCTGTACAATGTGTCGGAAGTACAGTTTGGATATTGTACTTCAAGAAATGCATATTTTTCTTGCCTATCACTTAGTTGTGCTACACCTCAGAGATTTCATAGGTAAGAAAAGTCATTTAAAAGTTGGATACTAAGTTGATTGATTTTATGAACTATGAACTATGTCCAAGTTCATGGACTAAAAACATGATTCATGTTCTAGCCTTGAAGATCAAATATACATACATATATACATATCTAGCCTTGAAGATCAATTATACATACATTCTATATGTACATAGACATACGCATATGTATGTATGTATATTTGATCTTCAAGGTATACATATATACGTATGTATGTATATATGTATATTCTATAGCTGTACTTCATCATAAAACAACATTAATAGCAGCAACTGGTATTTTATTACCATTTTCCTCTTTATACATTACTGATGCAACAGCAAAAAAAGGAAGAAGCAACTTATTAAGTTTGCACAATTTTCCTGTAGAAAATCTGAACAGCCTGGCCTGCTTAGCAAATGTGTGACTTATGTAATTACACTGGTCTCCACTCTCAGAAAAGCCTCACTTTTGGTTTAATGTTTTTTTGCTGCCACCTTGGAATTCTTAATTATTTTGAACAGGAAATCTAACATTTTCATTTTGCACTAAGACCTGAAAATTGTCCAGCTTGCTGGTGGACATGAAGGCATATTTCATATATATTCATAGGTGTGCATGTGTGCACATGTGCATGCACTTGTGAGTGGGTGTGTGCTTTTGTGTAAATGTTAAAATATAAAAATGATATTGAAAATCACAACAAAATAAGCCTTCCTAAGCAAAGGCAATTAAGCATACAGTAGAAAATAGTTTAAAACATTTTCTTCATATTGTAAAGGAAACAGAAGAGTCATTAGAGCTTAAATTCCCAAAGAAAATAAAATATAATGAACGTGAATTTTCAAAGGTGGAAAAATAATTTCCAAATGAAGATTTCTCAATGACTTGTTTTAATTAATAGAGAGAACATATTAGTATAATGAAGAATCATTTTAATCTCTAAATAAAGCTGTATATTGAGTCAGCTTTCAATAAAGAAACAATGTAATAACATCTCAATCACTAGAATTACTGCTTCTTTGTGATTGTGTATATTTACAGAAAATCTTCAAAGAAGCCTTTTGGCAATACTAGAACATATATTATAATTTTGAGTGAATATTTAGCAAAATTTCAGTGACATCTCTCTTGTATACAATTTTAAATTAGTTTGATACATATTATTTCATGAATATAGCTAAATCATTATTTTTTTAAGTAGCAATACCATAAACCAATCAATCTGGAATTATTCCCATGAAGTTACTTTTATGAGACACAAGCTTTTAGGATGACTATAGTAGCTAAAGTGAGAAATTAGGGTGCCAGGGTGGCTCAGTCGATCAAACACTGGACTCTTGACTTCAGCTCATGTCGAAATCTCAGGGTTGTGGGATTGAGCCCCACATTGGGCTCTGTGCATAGCATGGATTCTGCTTGGGATTCTCTTATTTTTCTCCCTCTGCCCATCCCCCCCATCCCATTTGTGTGCTCAGTCTCTCTCTCTCTCTCAAATAAATAAATAAATAAATAAATAATAAATTTATTAAATTAATTTATTATTAAATTACTTATTCAATTAATTTATTATTAGTTATTAAATTATTAAATAAACAGGTTCTCAAATAAATAAATAAAATCTTAAAAATATAAATTGAGAAATTGGTGAATGCCATTGAGTTAGAAAACAAAAGAAAAATGACATGTACTTTTTCAGAGTGTCAATATTTTAATAATATCTTACAGTTTATATGATACTTTCGCTCACACTATCTCATATAATCCTAACCAGCTTCTTTGTCCTTACCTCTTACAGAAGGGAAACTAAAGAATGTTTCTGAGAAAGTACAGAACTTATCAGTATCACTGACTTTATAAATGGTAGGGCCAGAATGCTGATGCCATATAAGCAAAATGGCATTGCTATTATAATTGACAAACTTACCCATGCAGAGAATTTATTGTTGGTAAATGTAAAGTTCAGGTTAAAAATTAAATTAGATTGGATAATAATTTTCTTTTAAATGATAACTCACTTCACACTGACAGTATTTTGCAAGACTGTGCAGCTATGTTATAATTATTTATTTAACTGCTAATTACTTATAGTTTAGAAACCCTAAAGAAATATACTGCATACAACAGAAATATTAAAATGCTACATTCTTAGAAAATGTACAAGACTGGAAAGAAGACAATTTAAAAACTTGCATAGGTAGAGCAAGAGGAAAGAAAAAATATTGAAATGAATGATTCACTCCTTTTTTTATATATCAATGTGTTTTTCTTTTTGATTTTTAGAAAAGTTAAAATTGTGGAGGCTATTTGGTAATGTGAAACTGCACTTAACATTTAAAATGTAAATTGGACTTTTAAAAATGTGTTTCTTTAAAAGGGAAAATAAATAGTCTTTACCAGATGCATTTTCTTCAAAATGCTTGCATCACATAAATAAAATCACTGTGACAAGCACTTGATTCCATTTTGTATACCTCCTGGAATGTGTCCACTAAAACAATTGCCTGCCCCTTGTGCCAGGATATTTCATTAAAAACAAATGATTAAACAAGGTGAGATGAATAGATATGCAAGCAAGCAAATTTGATGTAACTGCTAGGTAAAATCATTTCCTGAAGAAAATCTTAAATCTATGAAGTGGTCTGCTAGGCAGTGTTATTATACGCAGCAAACCAAACTTAATCTTTATAAAAAGAGTGTCATTTCAAAGGAGAGAACCAAAAAGAAATGGGCATTTAAAAATTTTTCTCACATTGTACTTTTAGAAATTTCAACATGTTGAACATATTGTAACAATTTGTCCACACTACATAGAGCTCTGTCTCTATGTTAAAAGAATATCATTAACAGCCTAAACTGAATCTAAGAACTTTTAAATCAGAAGGAAATTTATAAATATCATCAATCCACAAAGAATATGCCTGACACTCAAAACATTAATTTCCATGTCATTTCTTCATGTAACAGATTAATGCATAGATATCATAATAGTACAAGTCAAGCTAAGTAATTTAAATTATTTCTCATCTTTAAATTGTTTCTCTGAATGAAGAACATAAAAGGATCATTTCTTGTTACTAAAATATAGTATTTATCTTCCAATAAATACATTCACAAATTTAAAATGCCTTTAATATTGACTAAATTATTATAATTATTTATTAAAATTATGACAGTAAATCATAATTTCAAATGGAGAAGTAAAAGGGAGAAAATAACTGTCCTAAGTATAGGAATAATGTGTTATATTGCTGTATTTTTAGTTGGTTATTTATTTTTAATTATGAAATAAATTGAAGAGATGATCTTGGGCTTATGTAATGAGATAAAACCTTACAGAATAGAGTGATTTACAGAGTGAAGAGTTGTCAGTCAAATAAGAAAAAAGCTTTCCAAGAGCAGAGAGCATTATAAATACAGAGACAGGAATGGGTAAGGTATAGTGCAGGAAAGGTATGCCAGCTAATTTGGTTGGAGAAAATGGCTCAGGGGTCAATGAAGGAGCTTAGATTTATCCTGGGCACATTATGAAGCTATTTTAGGTTTTTAAGCAGGAAAGTGACCTGGCCACATCTCTGTTTTAGAAGTGTAACTCTGAAGATAGTGCCTATTAGGGCTGGTAAAGGGGATGGAGCAGGAGCTTGGGTGAAAGTGAGAGCTGCTGTTACAGAGGTAAAACTGATGTGGCAAAACATGTCTGGAACAAACAGGTGGAATGTAAATTGATTTAATTTGGTAGTATGTCTGTTTCTTTCAAAGAAAAAAAAACAGTCTCAACTATATGCCATATATTCAAAATTATAACAGTATTACAAAACGACATATTTTACACATTTTTTTCCCAAAAGAGGTAGGATTTGCATAATATTGATTTTGTGCCTGTATTTTATACTGTACACTTTACCATGGTTGGCTATAATTTCCCCCAAATTATCATGGATATTCAAGAATGCTCAGGAACTTAAAAAAAAAAATTAACTGACATATGCTTTCATAATAATAAACCTTTCTTGAATATTGGGTTGAATAATTAATGAAGGCATAAATGTGTCTGTACTGATATCCAAATAAATATTTACTAATTTTAACTCCAAGTTTTAATTTTTAATTTTTAAATTTAATTTAATCCTATTATTTTGAGGGAGAGAGAGAAAGTGGGGGTTGGGGAGGAGGAAGAAAAGCAGAGGGAGAGAGAGAGAAAGAGAATCTTAAGCAGGGTCCAGGACCAGTGCAGAGCCTGGTGCCAGGCTCCATCCCACAACCCTGAGATCATGACCTGAACTGAAATCAAGAGTTGGAGGCTAAATCAGTTATGCCACCCAAGTGTCCCTACAGTCTTCAATATTTTTATATACCATTAAAAAGTTTATAGCAGGGTGCCTGGGTGGCTCAGGTGGTTGGGCGACTGCCTTCAGCTCAGGTCATGATCCCGGACTTCCAGGATCAAGTCCCACATGGGGCTCCCAGCTACTTGGGGAGTCCGCTTCTCCCTCTGACCTTCTCCTCCCTCATGCTCTCTCTCACTCATTCTCTCTCAAATAAGTAAATAAAGTCTTTTAAAAAAAAGTTTATAGCACTTAAGAAACAGGCTTATAATGATTAGTAAACAAAATGCCTCCCAATAATGTAAGGCATGTATTTTTTAACAGATCCTTAAAATGCCTTAATAGGACTTCTAAGAACATGTTTAGTTCCAAAATCACAGAAGGAGTAAGAAGAACCACAGGAAACTTCCCTTAAATTTTATTAGTTTAAATAACCATTTCCTTTCCCCAGGGGAAATAAATGTGTATGTGGTGGTGACACCATCAACTGGCTTTCAGTGTTTATGCCCACAAACGTCTCATTCACCTTTTGAGCACAGCGGAAAAGAGAAAGGTAAAACCTGTATTTACCAGATTCCCTTGCAGCTATAATTCCATATGCTAATTAAATTATATCAACTAGATGTATCCTTAAGATATTGGATTTCCTCATGTTTTGGCTGACATTTTCTGCTAGCGAATCAAAGGTGTAGGAATGTAGGTTGCTGCATCAACCTCCCAGCATTATTACAGTTTTAGCTCCACCGGGGTTGGAAAAGCAATTACAGGGAGGTAGCTTCCTGGCCTTTGTTTCCTGCTCACTTGATCTTAGTTACAGTAGTGTGTCTTCACATTTCGTGGTGTCGAGGAAGCCACTATATTTTCTACCTTCTTGATTGTGGTAGAGTTAGTAGCTACCTATGTGGTATCCTGACACTCATCTCCAGCCTGCTCTGCCAACTTGCCTACAAATTTTGAAAGCACATAATTTACTGTATTAAAATCTTTTCTCCTTAAAATATGTGGCCTTTTCTTATCTCGAACCCATTTTTTATACTATGTATCTCCGTGGCCTTTTCTTATCTCGAACCCATTTTTTATACTATGTATCTCCTTCTTTATAGAAGTTTCTTTAATAATCAAATAGAACAATTAATACATTATTTTTGAATTATCTCTATTATATTTGTTAATTCTATATTCTATTGCCATAGCCTTTGTGAGCAAGATTATAAAGAAAAGTGACCTAAAAATAACCCTTTGCCCCGGTTTTTGTGTCTGAAAACATAAATCAACAGAAGAGCTATACTATACTGTCCTTGGATTAGAAGGAGGGAGGGAGGGAAGAGCATGGTGGGTAAGATTCTTTGCAGCTCATGATAAGACCTACTTCTCCTCACTGTCATTAATATTTCCCGTCACTCTTCCACTTCTGTTTTCATTTTTTTTTCTTTCCCCCACCACATCTCCAGTCATTCTTCTAGACCGTTTTCATATCCATTTGGACATTCTACCCAACAGTAGAGATCCAATGGATCTATCTTCCACTTCCATTCCACCTCAGTGATTCATTTCCATGGTCAAATGTAAGACTGTGTCATTATCTACAACTTCCAATTTCATAATCCTACCCTCTGAATACCATTTCTTATGTTTCTAGGCAACTCTCACTGGTCCATCATGTCTATAATATTCTTCTATTTATTTCAGACCAATCATTATGATCACTTTTTTTGCACACTTTAATGTCTTTGCATCTTGGTTCACTGTTCTTTTCTGGAAAATTCTTAGCCCTGGTTAAATTCAAATTTCAATATACTTTAAGAGTGGACCTACATGGCTAAGTATGGCAAGAGACACACCTTAAATAATGCAAACTGCCCCACACTTGGAGTTTACAAAGGATGAACAGAAGAGGGCCTATAGCACTATCAGACAATTACATATTTTCCCAGTCCATTTACTTTCTCATCCTCTTCAGTGACTCCTTCCTATCTAGGTCCTCCATCTTCAGATATTCCATACCTTCTTCTCTTTCTCACTCTTATATAATTTTATTTTCTCATTGAGTAAACAGCAACAACCAGGGCACAGTGATACTACTACGGAGGTCTGAATAGTGAGAGGAAGTCTATTCTTGCTGCAGGCAGTTGCTTAAAGCAGAAGTTAGTAACAACAGCCCATGGACTAAGTCTAGCTTGCCAAGTGCTTTTTAAAAAGTTTTCATTTAAATTCCAGTTAGCTAACATACACTGTAAAATTAATTCCTGGTGTACAATATACAGTGATTCAACACTTCCATACAACACCTAGTGCTTATCACAGTGCACTCCTTAATTCCCATTACTTATGTCACTCATTCCTCCACCCACCTCCCCACTGGTAACCATCAGTTTGTTCCTTATATGGAGGAGTCTTTTTCTTGGTTTGTCTCTCCTTTTTCCTTTGTTTGTTTTGTTTCTTAAATTCCACATATGAGTGAAATCATACAGTATTTGTCTTTTTCTGAATGACTAATTTCACTTATGATAATACTCTATAGATATATCCATGTTGTTGCAAATGCCAAGATCTCATTCTTTATATGGCTGAGTAATATACTATATAATTATATGTGTGTGTGTGTGTGTGTGTGTGTGTGTGTGTGTGTGTCTGTGTGGCACTTAATGCCTTAAATACATACAAATATATATGTATATACATATATATTCTTCTTTATCCATTCAGCAGTCAATGGAACCATGGAACATTGGGCTGTTTCCATAATTTGGCTATTATAGATAATGATGCTATAAATGTTGGGTGCATGATCCCTTTGAATTGGTATTTTTGTATTCTTTGGGTAAATACCTAGTGGTGCAATTGCTGGATTATAGAGTAGTTGTATTTTTAACTTTTTGAGGAATCTCCATACTGTTTTCCACAGTGACTGCAAGAGTTTGCATTCCCACCAACTGTGCACAAGTGTTCCTTTTTCTCCACACCTGTTGTTTCTTGGATTGTTGATTTTAACCATCTTGACAGGTGTGAGGTGATATTTCATTGTAATTTTGATTTGTAGTTCCCTGATAATCAGTGATGTTGAGAATCTTTTCTTGTGTCTATTGGTCAGCTGTATATCTTCTTTGGAAAAACATCTATTCATTTCTTCTGCTGGCAGAGCTAAAACAAGCAATCATAAAATGTATATGGAACCACAAAAGACCCTGAATAGCCAAAGCAACCTTGAAAAAGAAGCCAAAGTTGGGGGTATCACAATTCTAGACTTCAAGGTATATATTGCAAACTATAGTAATCAAAACAGTATGGTACTGGCACAAAAACAGACACATAGATCAATGTAACAGAATAGAAAGCACAGAAATGAACCCACAACTACATGCTCAATTAATCTTTGACAAAGCAGGAAAGAATATCCAATGGGCAAAAAGATTCTTTAGCAAAGGGTATTGGGAAAATTGGATAGCAACATGCAAGAAAATATTTCGGACCACTTTCTTACACCATCTTATATTTACATCTTACATTTTCTTACACTATCTTACAAAAATAAATTCAAAATGAATTAAAAGCCTAAATGTGAGACCTGAAACCATAAAAATCCCAGAGGAAAACACAGGCAGTAACCTCTTTGACATCAACCAAAGAAACTTCTTTCAAAATATGTCTCCTATCATCTGATTTTATAAATAAAGTTTTACTAAGGCATAGCCATGCTCATTCATTAATGTGTTGTCTACGGCTTGTGAAGCCTAAAATACTTACTATCTGGCTCTTTACAAAGAAGGCTGTAACCTCTGATTCAAAAGTTAGAACAAAGATAAATTATTTTTCTAAGAAAAAATTTTTTCATTGACTTTTTTTTTTTTTTAGAACTGCCAGCACTTGGTGGTGGTAATGGGGGAAGTTTCGTTGGATTTAAGTTTTTTTATTATTTTTTATGTCATGTCTATGCCTCCATCACTCACACTATCCAGCCCTTGCTATGCCACTGCCAGAGACTAACTTCCATAACTGCCTAACACCAGATTCATCAACCTACTTGTGTCTGCCATAGTTAAGCTCCTTTTCTTCCTTTTGGATGAATTTCCCCTCTTTCTATCTGAGGCCAATCACTCAACCTGCATCTGGGATCACGTTCCCTGTCATTTACTTAAGAACACCACTCCAGGAATGTGAACTCTCTCTCCTGCATCATCAATTCTTCCTGATGCATTACACATGGAGTGTAAAAAAAAAAAGAGGAGTCAGTGATTATTTCTAGAAATTTCTGAGCAACAGGTGGAGTGAAGCAAGTTTTAAATGGAAAAACGATAGTTCAGTTTAGATCATGATAATGAGAGAGATCAAATACCATTAATTATATAACATTAGAGATGCTCAGTGGAGAGTGGGTATGTGAACCTGGAGTTTAAGGGAAAGATTAGAGCTGGGGATAAATATTTGATATAACAACGAATACAGAGTATTTAATGGTACTAGATATGTAGTACAGAAAAAGGGAAGATCATTTAAAAGTTGAAGAGTATTCAGTAAAGAAAAACTGAAAAGGAGTACCAGTAAGTTTGCAAGAAAGATAGGGTAGTTTCTAGAAATAAAATGCAATTTAACATTTTCAAAGCAAAATTAAAGAAAAAAGTTTTTCAACAAGGAATGATCAGTGTGTCAAATGTTCCCAAGAGGCAAAGTAAGATAAGGACTGACACATTTCAGTTGGATTTGATTACAGGATGATCAATGATGACTTTCAAGGGAGCAGCTTCAATGAAATACTGAGAAAGTCTATAGGAGAAGACGATGTGAAAACATCAAATACGTGTAAAAAATTTTTATGAGGAATTCTGTTGTAAGAGGGAACTGGAAAATAGTGCAATATATTAGTTTTTAAGACTAAAAGAGGCAACTGCTCCTGGAGATGAAAGAAAGAGTCAAAGATGTCTTCAGGACCAAGTGGAGATAACTAGACTTCAGAGAAAATGGGATGGTTAATTTGAGCTCAGAATGATTCTGCCTCAGCAAAACTGTTTCCACTCAAAGAATGACATTAAAACCATAATTCTGCTTCAAGTGCCTCTGTTGGCTTATATATAACAAATATATTCATGGCGACCAAAACATGTGCCCTCCAAAAATGATTCTATACCAAGAAATTTTTCCAATACCTTTATACAACCCTGAGAAGAATGGGATAATGGAGAGGAGAGATGCCTGAAAATGACAAATAGAATTTCCTGGCCATTCAGCAGGTGGAGATGGTGAAGAAGTACAATTTAATTTTTTGACAAGTAATATAACATTTCCTGCACACAAGTTTGTGATGTCAAATTTATAGTGGGTAAATAAAAGTTAATTGTTTTGCATACTTAATAAATGTTGATAAACATTTTAAAAATATCTATTTGAATTAGTGCCATTATATTAACATGTCCAAGATACCCACATATTTTTGTGGATTACAGAGTGTAAAGCTCCGTTAGAGAAAACAAAACAAAACAAAACAAAACAAATTGGGGTAGTTGCTATGGAAATGTGAGAAAAATAACAAAAAATGTGAAACATTGCAAAAGAAGAACAATAGTTACTGATTAGTATGAAAGAAAGGAATGGTTCAAAGTTTTCTCAAAGTTTAATCTTTGAATGGAAGAATAAACAAAATAAATATCAAGGTGGCAGTCAGTTGGCATTATACCATGACTCATTTAACTATCAAATGAATCACTCTGTTCAGTTCAAAAATTCCAAAAGAGTCACATAAGATATAATTTCAGGATCTAATGTCTAATCTATCTGGAGGGATAATTTTTTTTAACACAAAATAGCACCTTCTCTGCTTATACCAGTAATTGTTTTATTATATGACATAAGGATATGATTGTTTAACCTGGATCAGAAGTCAGAGAATAGTTACATCATTAATAACATGATGGTAAGTAGAATAAACAAGTCATTGTCACAATACCTCATTTTCAACATTCTATAATATTTATGCATATGCATTTCTTTAAATTTTCTTCTACATCAGTTGCCTAAAATTTTAATCAATTTTCTCCTACCCTCTAAAATTCTCATTCTAGCAACACAATCTCCATTTCCAACTTATTACTGAAGTCTCTAGTAAAAGAATAAATCCACAAGTGAGTTTTGCACAGCTCCTTTAATGTTTTTGACATAATGCTACTAAAAGTGCTCTTCAAGAATAGCCACATTATTGGGGCGCCTGAGTGGCTCAGTGGGTTAAAGCCTCTGCCTTCGGCTCGGGTCATGATCCCAGGGTCCTGGGATAGAGCCCCGCATTGGGTTCTCCGCTCCGCGGGGAGCCTGCTTCCTCCTCTCTCTCTGCCTACTTGTGATCTCTGTCTGTCAAATAAATAAATAAAATCCTTAAAAAAAAAAAAGAATAGCCACATTGTTGATTATACACATATCAATTAATAATATATAATAACAAGAGAAATGATAGTACTTATGTAGTCATTTTTCCCAAGAATTGTGCTATGTACTTGATATGTATTAGCTCATGTTATTTTATGATCTGTGAAATAGATCCTATATTTACCAATTTTATAACTAAGAAAGTTGGGGTTTACATTCATCATTCCTAAGATCATATAGCTAGTAGAGGTGAATCAAGAATTAGAATATGAGCTGCTTGGCTATTAGTCCATGCTCTTAAGCACTACTACTGTCCTTGACTGCATTGCCTCTTAATGAGTGTGGTATACATCACCACTCAATTTTCTGTTCTCCTTCCGTAGTTACATTTTAAAAATAAATAGGAATTGGGCAACAAAACATGTTCAATCTTCTTTGTTAATAGTAAGTATTGCAATTAAAATAAAACAAATTAGTTTCATAGGAGAATAGAAAAAGAATGTTGTCCCTTTAGGGGGAAAATATTTCCAATTGTTTACCATTTAAAGGAAAATAATTAAATATTCAATAGGCTGAGTGCTGTTAAGTGAAGGATTGAATATTCCCTTGCAATCTAAATTCTATGTGTGGCCAGAGGCACTGTGAACATTTCAAAGCATAACATTTCTAGCCTGAGGAATCTTAATGTGCTTTTTGTAATTCAGGAGAAACAAATAGATATCAGCAGCATCATTAGGTCGCAATGATGGAGAATGAAGAGCAACATAACTTTCAGACATAACTTTCAGATTCTCTCAGACGGACCCATATTTTAGAACACGAAAAAAAAGAGGAAGGAAGGAAGAAAAGAAGGAAGGGAGGGAGGGAGGGAGGGAAGCAGGAAGAAAAAAGAAAGAAAAGGAAGAAAGAAATAAAAGATTTACAAATAAAAGGGCTTTGGTGTTTGTAGTTTGTAGTCAGATAATATTTTAATTCAGATCGACTAAATATACAAAACTATTTTCCAAGTGTGTTTATAACTTTCACCAGAAAAGATGAATAAAAACTAAAAACAGAGATAAGATCATTATCATTGATATTCAATTAATTTAGTTATCTATAATTGAATACATAGATAAGCAGAGTCTAAAATTTTATTTCTCAGTTATTAGGCCCAAGAACAGATTCTTAGACTATTTTTATGATGTTATCAGACAAAATTTTGAGTGTTAATCCTGACTATCCCAATTCCACTTTTCTTTTTCTTTAAAAAAGGAAATGAAAACCCGGAGTACTGAGTTTGCTCAGGAAGTCATGCATTCAATGAGTATTTGACTAGCTATTAGGGATCAGAAACTGTTGTGTGTTAACAAGACATGTTCCCAAACTTCTTTGAGCATAATTCCTGATATATGACTTTCCAACTGACAGCAGAACTGGGGCAACTCCCCCCATCTTTTTTTAACTAAAAAAAGCAAAAGAAAGAAAAACTCCCTTTTGAATAGTTGGTAGTTTGCTTTGAAAAAATTTTAATTATAAGATTAGTCTCACAGAAAATCATAAATTAACTGAATAGTACAAAAATATTTTATTAATGAATTATACTGGCCTTGATATTAAAACCAAAATGTACATTCTGAATGGGCTTCTGACCAATCATGATTTTTATTTATCATGCAGTTATTACCAAAAGTTTTAAAATGTTTTATTATATTTTAAATAAAAATTGCCCTTTTCCCCCTCTCATTTGCAGATGAAAAAACAAAACAAAACAGAAATATGCTTCAATAAAGAGCAACCTGAACAGACTTAAATATATGTTGGAAGTTATGAATGAAAGGGAGTATCTATTTACACTCTCCATCTTTGTAAGATGAATAAATAACAATTTTATTACCAGGCCATCTAAACTAAATAGCAATATAAATATACTAATGGTTATAGAAGAGGGGTATAAAATACACAACTTCTCTGATGTTGATGTTTCAGGAATTTATTGCAAATAAAAAGAGGGAGAGGGAAAACAATTAGCTTCAACCCAAACTCTGCACTGGAGGCTTTCCCCCTCCTCCCATTCTCTTCCCTGAAGTAATAAGGGTCTCGAAGATGTTTGAAGAAATAGTAAAAGTAGTAATAACAAGAAATAACAAAGCACATTAAAAGTTTGAATTACTTCTTGGGACAAATGGAACACATTAGTACTAATTTTATTCAACACCTTAATATTGTGTATCACCAATGATAGAGGGTGATGATATGACTCAGTTGCGACAACTGAGGTGGGGACAATTATATGACTTAGTTGTAACTGAGGTGGGGATTGTAGACATGAGTGGATTTACATATGAAGTTTCATACTCTCTTTGATTAAAACATGAGGATGAGGCTACAACTATTAGCAATTGTAGGAAAAACTAACCCTTAACAGGAGTTTCCTTCCTACCAAAAGAAGACCAACATCTTCCTTTCTTTGTAATAGCCAAGAAATAGCACAGAATGCCACACAGAGAAGACTGAGACCCAGGGCAGAGTAAGCTACTGTACATCAAAACCAGGAAGGAATGAAAATGCCCAGTTCTACTTATTAATAAGCAATTTGCAAGTGTGGTGAATGAAACAAACCTCCTGAAAATACAATTTGTGAAGAAGATACTAAGACACACGTGAGGATAGTCACAGAGGACAGTTCCTGTTCCAAAACCAAAACACAATCCAAGAGACCAGTATGGCACAAGAACAGCCTCATGAGATGTTAAAAAAGGAAGTAGTAGTTTTTGAGTAAATTTGTCAGGAATCATGATAGAAAGATGATTCTTATAGTTCCTGTGTGTTTTTTTTTTTTTTATGATTTTATTTGTCAGAGAGAGAGAACGAGAGAGCGAGAGAGCAAGCACAGGCAGACAGAGTGGCAGGCAGAGGCAGAGGGAGAAGCAGGCTTCCTGCCGAGCAAGGAGCCCAATGTGGGACTGGATCCCAGGACGCTGGGATCATGACCTGAGCCGAAGGCAGCCGCTTAACCGACTGAGCCACCCAGGCGTCCCAAGTTCCTATGTTTTTAACTGTTCTCAATTCTACAGTTTTATTAAAAATGATGTCTGGGTAAAACTTTATTCTTGGTGCTAGGAATACAACAACAAACCAGAAAGACTTCAATCCCTGTCTTTATGATGCATATCGTTAGAGAAAGTTAATATACAAATAAATTGATAAATCGTATCACTTTTTGATGGGCATAAAATCCTGCTAAGTAAAAATAATACAGAAAACAAAAGAGTGTAAGTGCTTTATTTACGATAATAATTTTTTTTAAATGAGAGTACATCATATATAAGTATATGTGTAGGTTGAGAGAAGAGTAAGTACAAATCCTTAAACCATGGAGGTGTCTGGCATATTCAGGGAACAGCAAAAAGGCCAGAATGGCTGGACCAGAATGATCCAGGGGTGGAGTAGCAGGAGATGAGGGCCAAAGGCAGGATTCAGATCATATTATGCAAAATGATTAAATTTCTTGTACTGCAAAAATAAGTCATGAAAATATATTCTGTTGATAGAAGGTCAATACAAGTAGTAACAAGAAAAAAATTTTGTAAAAAGAAAAAAAATTATTCTGATGTTCACTAAAAATATTCTTTCTGAAAGTAAGAACTTACCTCCCCATTATTTCTTTCTAAAAGATCTAGGACTTTGAATAAAAAATTACTGATAATCTGTATATGGGGTGTTGAGATGTGCACAAGTAATGTCACAAGTAATTTCCATGTTTTTGTTTGCAAATATTCTTATGGCTTTTAATTTTTAAGTTGTAAAATATCTATCCAAAATACTACATTCTTCCAAACTGAGTAGTTTGTTTTTTCTTTTCTTTTTCAGTCAGAAGGAAATTCCGTTTTAAATCATGAGCACTTGTAATTCATAGGCAGTAATGAGGTGGATCTATATTCTCCTAGACAACAATTTTCTCCTCTCACCTGCCTTACAAAGTCACAAGTTGGTATCCTCATTTCCTACTTCATTGAGAAATCCATAATCATAAGGACATCTTTACAGTCCCCCATCTAGTTACCCACCTATCAGCTTCTAACTGAAGACACTCTTTCCATTTGAGCAATAGATCCTTTATATTCTCTAAATTAAGGACATCCTTCCAGCTATTTTCTTTCTCTTTTCTACAGCATAATTTTTTACTCTTTATGTTCATGGTTCAGAAAGAATTTAATCTTTAAAATGATACTTCCCTTGATTTTGTTTCCCTCACGAGCCACTTTTCCATTTCTCAATCCGATTTTACAGCAAATCTTCTGAAATGAATGGCCAACAATCCATGTGTCCAATTCCTCACCTCCCATTCTCTCTTAAAACTGCTCTAAATAACCTCCTCCACTCAAACTCCATGGGACTCACTGTTATTATAAACACCAGTGTCTTTCATTTAATAAAATTCCATGATACATTCTTAGTCCTTTTCTTGTTGCCCTACCATGCCTCTTTTGATGTTTGTCCTACCTCCCCTAAGTCTACTTTCTGAACTTAGCATCAGAGTGCCCAGCCTCAGCCCCTTGATCCTTTTTTAGATTTCCATTTTTCAGTACCTTGGCAATTTCATTAATCTTATGCTTTGTATGCCATCACATGCAGAATACCCCCCCCAGATGTCTATATTTATCTCAACTGTCTCTCCTAACCCCCACTACTAATAAATCCCATTGATTACTCAATAGATTGGCAATGAAAAAGTTAAAGTTGTGACTAATACGAAAACTGGGTGTGCCTCAAGGGAAGAATGGATTGGGGAAATGATATCATATTGCAAACACATATGGGAAAGTCAATAAATACTATCATAATTTGTTGGACCTTTACCATGGTCTTAAATATACATTCTAAAATTATAAAGGCAACAATAGAAAATGTAAAAAATAAAAACACTATGAGGAGACAGTAAAGAGGACAATGTAAGTGGATGAGATTCCAGGTTTTTTGTTGTTGTTTTTTTCAGAGAGTCAATATATACTATCTAAAAATATGTGTGTGTGTGTGTGTGTGTGTGTATGTGTGTGTGTACACAGAGAAAGAGAGAGAGAGAGAGAGAGAGAGAGAGGAAGAAGGGGAGAGGGAGGGAGATATATATTATCTAGATTTGTTGAGGTAACCACCCTAAAAGGACCCCAAAGGGAAGTGGTTTAAAAATGTACCCTGCAGGGTAAGAAGGGGAGATTATTTCCTTTTAGACTAAACTCTTCAGTATTTATTCCTTGATAAAAATAAGCTTAAAAGTAAATATTTAAGTACTATATATAATAATTTAAAAATGCTAAAAATACCAATACACTTACCTCAGCTGGAAAATGGAGTGGCTACGATAGATAAAAATAATGTTAAGTATACTAATTTCCTAGTTTGTATTGCTGTTATCAAAAGATAATGCCTAACTTTGATAAGTAAATAATAAGTGAAAGTAAAACTGTAGGAGTAGATTTATAGTGATAAGTGCTATGAAAAATTAAACTGATAAATGATAAAACCTTTTACTTTGAGAAAAATGATTGGGGATAAATAGGGGATATGGATATTCAGTTTAATTTTTATTTAAATTTTTATGATACAAGCCTTTATAGTTAAAACAATTTATTTCGGGGCACCTGGGTGGCTCAGTGGGTTAAAGCCTCTGCCTTCAGCTCAGGTCATGATCCCAGAGTCCTGGGATCGAGACCCACATTGGGCTCTCTGCTCCTCAGGGAGTCTGCTTCCTCCTCTCTCTCTGCCTGCCTCTCTTCCTACTTGTGATCTCTGTGTGTCAAATAAATAAATAAAATCTTTAAAAAAAAAAACCAAAAAAACAATTTATTTCTACAAAGAATGACTAAGTAAAATTTAAAGAAAACATTTTTATAGGGGGAATATTGTTCCTCTTCACTTCCTGGACATAATTATGTGCCAGGCCATAGCTGATACTTGGGAAATGGTATTAAATTAAATTGGGAAGAAAAGGTCTCATTGTAAACATGTGGAAAAAATGGTGAGCGGAAACGGCTCAGGAACCTCTATACACCAGAAATTCTTCCTGAATGTTTAACATGTTTTAAATGCTTTTATAAATGACCTGTTAGTAGAAAGAACATCAAGGGACTGCTAAAGGAGATCTACAGAGAATGTGAGTGGAGCTGTTAAATTGCAGTTCGGAGTTATTACGGGAAACAGCCGTACGAGCTCTACACCTTGTCAACTTCATGTAGTGCCAGAAAAGAGTGTCTTCACCAAATGGAGTTTTAAGGACACTGAGCCTTAGACTTCCATTCCCATCCCAGCTTTGTGCTTACGATCATCTAGTTTTTAAATGACGGAATTAGGGGCGCCAGGGTGGCTCAGTGGGTTGGGCCTCTGCCTTCGGCTCAGGTCATGATCCCGGGGTCCTGGGATTGAGTCCCACATCGGGCTCTCTGCTCAGCGGGTCTCTCCTCTCTCTCTGCCTGCTTCTCTGCCTACTTGTGATCTCTGTCTGTCAAATAAATAAATAAAATCTAAAAAAAAAAAAAATAAATGACGGAATTACTTATGTTTTTGTGGTCTTTATGAAGAAAAGAAGGGAATATAAATAGCCAAAATTTATCTTAAAATATTAAAGGAGTTTTGGGAGGAAGAATGGGCCTTTTTGGCTAGCAAATGACTGAATAGGAGGGAAGTTTGATGAATAATGCATGGTGCACATGCAGAAAGGAGAGCACACTTGATAGAAAGCTGGTGGAAAATAGGCCAGAGCGATGGAAAGTATACATATTGGTATCTGACAGATTATATGAGCACTGAGGATTCTTTGTTCACCCAGGATAGACACAATACAAAGTGGCTGAGGGACCAGATTCCAAAAGAAGGAAGTACTGAACAGAGCTATAAGTCCAGAAAAAATCAACTCTAGTCTCCCTCTCTCACATTGAGAACTCCTACATTAATGGAGATAAAAGTCACTTTAGATCTCCTTTCAAAATATAGGCGTACCTTGGAGATATTGCAGGCTTGGTTCAAGATCACTGCGACAAAGCAAATATCACAATAAAGTGAGTCAAATGAATTTCTCAGTGAATATAAAAGTTATGTTTATACTTTGCTGTTGTCTATTAAGTGTGCAATATCAATATATCCATAAAAACAATGTACATACCTTAATTAAAAATGTTTATTGTTAGAAAGTGCTAACCATCATCCAAATTTTTAGAGAGTTTTAACCTTTTTGCTGGTGGGAGGTCTTGGCCAAATTTTAATGGTTGATGACTGGGTGTCATCAACCAGGGTTATGACTGCTGAAGGCTGGGGTGATTGTGGTAATTTCTTAAAGTAATACAGCAATGAGGGGTGCCTAAGTGGCTCAGTCAGTTAAGTGTATGCCTTCTAGCTCAGGTCATGTCCCACATCAGGCTCCCTGCTCAGTGGGGGTCTGATTCTCCCTCTACCCCTCCCCCCTACTTGTGCTTTCTTTCTCTCTCATACAAATAAATAAAACCTTTAAAAAATATGACAATAATGAAGTTTGCTACATTGACTGACTCTTCCTTTCACAAAAGATTTCTCTGTAGCATGCAATGCAGTTACAACATCTTATCCATTGTAGACCTTCTTTCAAAATTAGAGTCAATCCTCTCAAAAATTGTAGCCACTTTATCAACTATGTTTATATAATATACATATTGCCTTTGTTGTGATTTCAACAATCTTCACATCTTCAGCAGTAGATCCCACCTCAAGACATCATTCTCTTTGCTCATCCGTAAGAAGCAACTTCTCATCCATTAAAGTTTTGTCATGAAATTGTAGCAATTCAGTCATATTTCTAGGCTCTCCTTCTAACTCTATTTCTCTTGCTCTTTCTACCACATCTGTAATAACTTCCTCCACGGAAGTCTTCAAACCCTCAAAGTCACCCATGAGGATTGGAATTAACTTCTTCCAAGGTCCTGTTAAAAGGCTGATATTTTGACATCTTTCCATGAATCACAAATGTTCTTAATGGCACCTAGAATGGTGAATCCTTTCCAGAAGGTTTTCAATTTATTTTGCCCAGATCTATCAGAGGAATCACCATCTATTGCATGGCAGTTATAGCCTTATAAATGTACTTCCTAAGTAATAAGCTTAAAAGTCAAAAATACTCCTTGATCCAGAGGCTGCAGAATGGATGCTGTGTTAGAAAGCATGAAAACAACATTAATATTTTTGGACTTCTCCATCACAGTTGTTGGGTGACCAGATGCTCTGTCAATGGGCAGTACTTTTGAAAAGAATCTGCTTCTGCTGCTGCTTCTCTTTCTGCTTCTTCTTTCCTGAGAAGTAGGTCTTAACAGTGGGCTTAAAATATATTAAAAATTATGTTGTAAACAGATGTGCTGTCATCTAGGCTCTGTTCCAATTACAGAACACAAACAAAGTAGGTTTAGCCTAATTCTGAAGGGCCCTAGGATGTTTGCACCAGTAAATGAGCACTGGCTTCAACTTAAAATCATTAGCTGCCTTAATTCCTAATGAGAAAGTCAGCTTGTCCTTTGAAGCTCTGAAGCCAGGCATTGACTTCTCTCTAGCTATTAAAGTTGTAGATGTCATCTTCTTCCCATATAAGGCTGTTTTGTCTACATTAAAAATCTGTTGTTTTGTATAGTCATTTCCATTAATTATCTTAGCTAGATCTTCTGTATAACTTGCTGCAGCTTCTATATCAACACTTGCTGCATACCTTACACTTTTATATTATGGAGAAGACTTCCTTCCTGAAACATCATGAACCAAACTTTGCTAGCTTCAACCTTTTTTCTACAACTACTTCGCCTTTCTCAGTCTTTGTAGAATCAAAGAGAGTTAAGGCCTTGTTCTCTGTTTGGTTTTGGTTTAAGATAATGTTGTGGCTGGTTTGATTTTTGATTCAGACCACTTAAACTTTCTCCATATCAGCAATAAAGCTCTTTCACTTCCTTATCATTTGTGTGTTCTCTGGAGTAGCACTTTATTTTTTATGTTTTTTTAAAGATTTTACTTATTTATTTGAGAAAGAGACAGCGATAGCACAAGCAGGGAGAAAGACAGAGGGAGAGGGACAACCAGACCCCCTGCTGAGCACAGAGCCTGATGTGGGCCTCGATCCCAGGACCCGGAGATCATGACCTGAACTGAAGGCAGATTCATAACCTGCTGAGCCACCCAGCAGCCCATGGAGTAGCACTTTAAATTTCCTTCAAGAACTTTCTCTTTGCATTCAAATTTGGCTAGCTGTTTGGTGCAAGAGGCTTACTTTCCAGCCTATCCTGGCTTTTGACATATTTTCCTCACTAAGCTTAATTAATCCTAGTATTTTATTTAAAGTGTGAGAAGTATGGCTCTTCCTTTCCCTTGAACACTTAGAGACCGTTGTAATGTTATTCATTGGCCTAATTTCAATATCGTTCTGTCTTAGGGACTAAGGAGGACTGAGGAGAGGGAAAGAGACCAGGACATTTCCAGTCAGTCGAGGAGTCAGAGCACATACATCAATTAAGTTCATCACCATATGCACACGCAGTTTGTAACTATTACAATTCTAACATCAAAAATCGCTGATCACATGGACCATAGCAAATATAACAACAGTTGAAGAGTCTGAAATATTGTGAGAATTATCAAATGTGACATAGGAACACAAAGTGAGTGAATGCTGTTGGAAAAATGGCACTCACAGACTTGTCCCATGCAGGTTGTTACAATCTTTCAATTCATAAAAGATGCAGTATCTACCAATGGCAATAAAGCAAAGCATCATTTGTACCCAAATCTATGATTTTTATCCAAAAGATGGGAACAAGTTGAGATTTTAGGGATATGAAAAATGTTGAGAAGAAAAGCTTTCACTTCTCTCAGAACAGTAATCAAGTATTTCTTAAGAGAAAATATAGCAATTGCCACAGTATCAAAAGGGTTCTAATGGAAAAACAGAAACTGTGTCATTTAGACAAGAAGGATTAATACAGGAAATTAAAAGTTTATAAAAACCAAAGAAGAGCTGGAAGAGTAACAATCAGGAAAAGGGAAGTAGCTTCTAGCATCCAGGAAATCAGAAAGTATAAAAATCACAGGGAATTGCTGCTGATAATCTTAGCTGCATGAACTTCAGGATAGGCTATTTGCAGGGAGAAAGCCAAGAAATCTCTGGCAAAATCATGTAGCCACCATTTGATAAAACCCCTGAACCCATCTTCCCAGCTGAGGAACAGCAGCTTCTTTTTATCTTCTGCCTTAAAAATTTCACATGGGTGCCTCCCATTGGAGACAATAATATTGAACTGGGGAGTCTGCTTTTGCACTGATGAAGACATGTTTACTCTCCCCTGCAAAGGAGAGATGCAAATTCTCAGCAGTTACTGTTAGCTCCTCTTGTCACAATGTCTCTTGATAATTCTACAATTTAAAGACTATATATATTACAAGACTCATCATCACAGACATGCCTAAAATAATAGAGCAAGAGGAAAGAACATAAATCTCTGTGTGTGTGTGTGTGTGTGTGTGTGTGTGTGTGTGTATGCCCATAACAAAGCAAGAGAGACAGTACTGGTAGATAGTCTATCCTTTTATTCTGCTACCAGTCACAAAGCCATTTGAGAGGATCTATCATTTCTTTCTTCACCAGTCATTTTGCATTTTCCCACTACTTCAGCTGTTCATGGTGATGTGACTCAAACCTTCATTCCTGATGTGTCTGAGCCATTTATGAACTCACTGGTACTAAAAGTGTTATAATTCACCATGAATTCATTTTTGCACATGAAAGTATTCATTGGCAGCTTGAAAAATCTACTGGCTTTCATACACATTCCTTCTTAGCTCCAGGGCATACCAGCATCTCTACGTCCTGTTGATAATCAGGATCAGTCACCCGGGTCAATACAATAAATCCCTTATGTGACTGCCGATGGAGTGGCCCGAGAAGTTCAATGGGGCTAGAGGACAATCTCAGCCTAAAAGAAAATGGAATTGTTGTTGCATCCCTTAATGGAAACTCTGCTCTCATAGGAGATAAGACCTCTATACTAGTAGAGCCCGAGGTTGTGGGGATCAAAAATATTTTGTGAGTGATTTACTAGGTGTAATAGAAAAGGGTGCCACTTCTTCTATCAACATTGTTTCTGGGACTGTATTCTGGCTATGTGAAAAGAGGGGTTTAACATTTGGGTTACTTGTTCTGAATATATACTGACTGTGCGCTATGGAACAGGCCATTGAACTTGCAAGAGCTGGAGCCCAGTGGTGTCAGGACCAGCTGCAGAACCTTCTCTTCCTCTGGTACCCAAATAAAACTAATGACAACTTAAAACATCTTCAGGTGTTCCTGCTAGGAACATTTTATTTCTTTGTTTCGAGTTTTTCTTTAAATTCTAGTCAGTTAACATATAATGTAAATACTGGTTTCAGGAGCAGAATTTAGTGACTCATCACTTATATGTAACACCCAGTGCTCATCACAAGTGCCCACCTTAATGTCTGTCACCCACTTAGCCCATCCTCTCACTCCTTCCTTCCATCAACCCTCAGTTTATTTTCTCTTATGGTTTGCCTCCCGCTGTTTTTATCTTATTTTATTTTTCCTTTCCTTTCCCTATGTCCATCTGTTTGGTTTCCTAATTCCACATAGAAGTGAAATCATATGGTATTTGTCTTTCTCTGACAGACTTCTTTCACTTAGCATAATGCACTTTACTCCTAAGAGGAGTATTTTAAAGATAAGACTGTTAGCCAAAAGAATACATTCAGAATAGCCAAATTTCACTTGTGATGCTGTGAGGACAATGGATGGATATGGGGGCCTTTTCATTAAATTTGTTTTAATTCTACATGGAAGAACACTCTCCACAAATCAGAAATCTAAGAAAATTCCGAAGGATATAATTTATTTTACCATTTGCTTTTCTTAGGAAGCAATCAGTTAATAACATAATTTCCTTGGCATCGTGTTCTGAATTGTACAAATGCTATACTGCAATGTAAAGAACAGGATTTTTTTTTTTTAATTGTGAAAGAATGACATGAAGTTGCTTTATTTTTTATTTTACATTCTGGGATAATCTCACATTTTGACACCCACTCCCATTTATTTATTTCAACTTTAACAATGTAGCAATATTTTGACACATTAACAAAATGGATAATAATGTATCCCATTCGTCTATGGAAGATTTTTGATTATGGTGTTTCAATGACTCTTTCACTTATTTTTTTTCCTGGTAAAGTTTTAGAAAAGATGTTTTACTTGAAGAGATTATTATAGGAGATGACTTGTTACTTCAAGTGCACATGATTCTTGTAGATATCTATTTATTTGTCTATCATCTATCTACCTATCATCTATTGATCTATCATCTATCTATCTATCATCTACCGATCATCTATCATCTCTCCATCTCTTCTCATCTCATCTCATCTCAATCTTGTGGATTTATTTAACTAAGGCAAGTTAGTAATAAAGGCATAAATAAGCAACTAAAGGAATTAATCAAAACCTCTGTTGGTTCTGATTTTCAGGAATGAGGACAAATCAATGAAGTAAACAGCTGCAAGATAAGGGAGGTTTTGCCCATTATATTAAGTGATACAAATGTCTCATGTCTTTGATGACTCATCTTGGAGGAAGTTCTCTATACTAGAGAAGGACCAGTGATATTTTCATTGCAATTAGTTATAATGTGTCTTATAAAAATTTTCTGGTAGGATCAGAACTCAGGTTTTAGACTGATAAGACCCCAATGGCACATTCATAAAATCTATTTTGCCTGAGTTACATAGAACTACTTACAAATTCTAGTTGGTTTCCACTACATGGCTAGATCTTTGTGGGACACATTTAAAGATGAACTACTATATAACAATTGCATATGGTGATAGAACATAATATTATAACATCATATTCAAGCCATATTTGATTAATATATAGAGTGCTTTACGCTATTCAATTTGCATACTATAAATTGATTTTATTTTCAAACCATTATTGTAAAATGTGTTATTTGTTCAGCTTAATGATGTTTCTTCAATTCACTGTAAGTTTCATAGACTAAAATTTTGACTGAAAGAAATACTTTGATTTTTGAGCAAAATTGTGTGTTGTGGTAATAATAAATCATTCTCAAAATAATAGCTATTATTTATGTAGTTTGGTATGTATCATGCACTTGCCTAAGTACTTTAAATGTACTCCTTTCAACAGCACTATGAAATATTATTAATAAGCACATATTACAAATAAAGAAGCTAAGGAAAAATAAGTAACTAAGGAAGGTCACATTGCAGATAAGTATTGGAATCCAAATAAGGCCATCTGATTGCAGGACTAAACTCTTAACCACTGAACTTCACTATTTTTCCATAAATACGTCCTTTCTCCTCATCCCATAAGATACTATTCTATTGTTAATTTTGACATGGCAGGACCACGAATAATAACCAATATAACACCAGATTCTAGGTCAAAGTTTTCAGAACTAAGACTTTTTACCTAGCAGAGGTAGATGAATGGTGCTGTAAAAACAGCTGGGGGTGGGAGGTTAGATTGCTCTTTCCCCTCTGTAAAGATAGATCAATCAAGATGATTTCAGGCAGACACTTAATTTCAGTTTTTTATTGGGAAAATATTAAATATGTTGGTTTTTTGTTTTCTTTTTTTTTTTTAATATTTTATTTATTTATTTGACAGACAGAGATCACAAGTAGGCAGAGAGGCAGACAGAGAGAGAGTGGGAAGCAGGCTCCCTGCCAAGCAGAGAGCCTGATGCGGGCCTCAATCCCAGGACCCTGAGATCTCGACCTGAGCCAAAGGCAGAGGTTTAACCCACTGAGCCACCCAGGTGCCCCAGTTTTTGTTTTCTTTCTTCATCCTTAGCACTATACCTAAATGTTAAATGATTAATAATGTAAAATATTTAGTCCACAATTTCAAATGAAAGATATTACATATGAGTATAGATCCTGCATTATCACAAAGGATTTTCAATATTTGCTAATGAAAATGAAGTCCATTAAACTAAGAATGCATATGGCATTTTTTTTGGTGCCAAACAAGATATTATAAAATAAAATAATGTTTATTATTACATTTCTTCTTGAAATGCAATGAATTTTAAAAGCAATTTAGAATTTAAGGGATTTTTACATTTTTATGATCTTATTTCCTCCCAAATCTCCAGCATAAATCTCAAACTTTAAGTAGGAGTAGCCAAGCCAGTGCTGCATTTCAGGGGGACTGGCTCAGTGGACCCCAAGTGTTCTAATTTCAATGTGTTCTGGTTTGATTTAAAAGTCTTATGAGGCATTTGTTGGCAGTTCCTGTTACTGGAAAAATATCTTCTTTTTAAAAACCACAGTATAAGACAATATTCTCGCTCGTGATGATGTGATTATTCAAATAAACTTCTCCCCAGAGTTATGCCCTCTGCAAATGGACTTTGCTAGTGCAAAAATGTTCATAAGGAAAAAAAAAATGATGGACTGATTAAAAGGTCACCCATATCTCTTTTTAAAGAAACAGATGTAATCTCTGTTTCAATTTACCATGGGACACCTTCAAATTACATTGTCAATTTTTCTAATTTATTTACTAACATGCAGTCAGCTCGAGATTTACCTACTGGTGAGACCATACCATAGTTTCATTCATTTCTCATTAAATGTGCTGCTGAATAGAAATACCCCAATCACTAACAAAAAAATAAAACACAACACCAATGGAATTCTTAAATAAATTGACTCCAGTATGGCTTAAAATAAACTGAAATGTTATTTGATATTACAAATATAGTATAAAACATATAAAGAAATACATATATTTAAATATATGCAAAGTATTTCATATTATTGGCTAATTTAGTCTTTTTATCGCTTTTGCCATTTGGCTTGGGAATCCTACAAGACTCTTGCTTCAAAGTAAACTACTGAAACCTATACCAGAGATAAAATCTGGAAATACTTTTCATGATAAATCTTACCTCTTTTTTATTCATAGACAATTATAAATCAAGGCAGTGACGTTTGCCAAAATTCTAGCTCTTGTAATTCTGTATGTAAGCAAATTAGGAAATTGTTCAACATACTTACAAAAAGGATGTTTTTATTTTCTGTGTTTAGTTCACAAGTCTACAGCCAAGAGATACAATATATACATATTTTTTTATTATGCACTTCTATTAGTGAGACATTTTGAGCGTGACTTCATGCTTATTTATCATTTGTATACAGGTGCTACTGCATTAATACATCATGTTCTGTGTGTATATATATAAATATAGCATGTGGAAGTTATAAAAAATGACTTTGACTCTATTGTACCATCAGTGTAACTCCACTTGACTGCTGCCAAGTATCTCAAAGATGAATGTTTTAGTTCACAGAATGAACTATGTGAACAAGAGTGCATTTAATTGTTCACCTTCGACATCATCTATTAAGTCTGAAAAGTTATATCAACCTCGACCTTCTGGTTAACCTTCTATTAAAAATTAAAGGTCATTTAATACAGCTGCTTTGCCTAAGTTACCACCAGATGGCATTCTCGGGTCTTTGATCTTGAACACTCGTTTCTGAACTATGAACTACTTCTTTTAAATGAAGTTCTTGTTAACAAAAATATATCTAAATCATCTTTTTACTTATGAGGAAAAGGCAACTTATATATCACCATGCTGAAAGAGACTTGAACTCGGGCACCTTGGTGGCTCAGTTGGTTAAGCCTCTATCTTTATCTAAGGTCCTGATCTCAGGATCCTGGGATTGTGATTTAGCCCAGACTCAGACTCCCTGCTCAGAGGGGAGTCTGCTTCTCCCCTTGCCCTCCCTACTGTTTGTGCACTCTCTCTCTCTCAAATAAATAAATAAAATCTTTTAAAAAAGAGAGAGAGAGACTTGAGTTTTAGTTCTGCTTCTTTTATCTACTTTGGACAAAATCTTTTATTTCTGAAGGTATTTGCATTATCATACATAAAGAATATTGGACTAGCTAATTCAGTCTAAACACATTATCAAACAGCTGTTCTGCCCATAGTACTGTGCTAAATATACTAGGGACTATAGAGGTCAATGGTCAATACTTTTAACTACTGGCAATTATGAAATAAATATCCAGTACAGCTCTTTATTTGATTTTTATTTAATGTAAATTATCATATTGACTATTGTTTTCCATGTTCTCTGTAAATAGTAAGCAAAGAATCCAATAAAGAATCCAATATGGCATACCAAAAAGTTTATGCGTAAGTTCTTTATGTATAAGTATGCACAATTTATGTAAAATATGTACATATATAATAATTTATGTATGAGTATAATACAGTATGGCATACCAAGAAGTTTATGTATAATATAAATTTATGTATAATATAATCCACATAAATTTAACAAAGGTTTTTGTTATTTGGTTGGTTGGCTTTTGGCTGATTTGTGTTAATGAATCAGGGGATTACATGATCAAATTTATGCTTTATAAAGATAAAATTGGAATGAAAAAGGCATATACTAGGGATAGATAAAGCAGTAAGATGACTAGAGTGAGTCAAGAGGAAGAAATAGTAAATGGCTGAAATAAGGCTATATCCCTGTTTCTCAGAGAAGGGATCGTTTCAACATATAATTGAGAAAAAGGACAGATGGGAGGTGGAATAGAAGGTGATTTTTGAAATACCTACCATCTACTGGTGAGTCACTATCAGTGGAAAAAATAAAAGAAAGTATGAAAATAAGGTTTTAGTGAAATCTAAAGAATTTGATTTGGACATGTTGAGCTTAAAGATCTGTGGTACAGAATGATGAAAATATTAACAATTTGATACAGAGTTCAAGAAAGAGTTAAGGGATATAGATTATACGTAAAAAGTCCTAATAAGTATGCTTAGCAAAATTAACAGTAAAATTTTCTCCCCTTTTAAATCCCTCTAATATATTTTATTAATACCACAAAGATTATTTGAAATTTAATAACATGATCATTTTAATAAAAATAATGAAAATGAAAAGTAAAGCATAGGGAATAAAGTTAATAATATTTTACTAAAGTGTGGTGACGGATGTTGACTATACTTATTGTGGTGAGCACTGAGTAACGTATGGAATTGTTGTACACCTGAAGCTAATATACAAGTGTATTAATTAATACACTTCAATAAAAAGAGAAGAAATTAAAAAAATAAAAGTTGACGATAAATTTTTCAAACCTGTTTCAAAAAAATAATGTGTCATCTATCATAACTCTTCAGCTCCAGATGTTAAAATAATGTACCCTGGATGAAAAATAAGGATCTTTACTTCTTATTTTGGTTCAAAGAAACTATGTATATTATACAGAAATTATTTTGTGTTAAAAGTAAATGGAAGGGGCGCCTGGGTGGCTCAGTGGGTCAAAGCCTCTGCCTTCAGCTCAGGTCATGATCCCTGGGTTGTGGGATCGAGCCCCGAATCGAGCCCCACATCGGGCTCTCTGCTCAGCAGGGAGCCTGCTTCCCTTCCTCTCTCTGCCTGCCTCTGCCTACTTGTGGTCTCTGTCTGTCAAATAAATAAATAAAATCTTTAAAAAAAAAAGTAAATGGAAATATTTGCTATTATATTCAACTTCACATTATTTATTGAGCTTTGCTTTCAAATGAACAGAAATACAGTTTTGGGTATAAGAAATAATCCTGTTCCATCTGGGAACTATATTATTTGCAAAGTGTTGCAATGATATGCATTGGGTTCTGAATAGGATTATGAGGCATAGATGCTTCTCTGATTTTCCCAGTACCGCATGAAATTTTTTAGTTTTTTTTTCTTGCTAGCAGCCCTATATTTTAGAAAATTCCAATTAAGCCCCTTTAATTTTTAAGCTGCTGAAAGTATTGAATTTCCCTATATATTTAAACATTTTCTATCCTCAAAATGCATTTATTAGTGGTTCAACACAGTATCTTACTTTTCTACATGATTTTAAAATAAGAACTACTTCCAAAAGAAGTACTACAAGTGACATTTCAGCAAGTTTTGTGCTGTTGAAATGAACTAAGAAATGGGAATTTTAATGGAAAAATAAGTGTTTTAGAAATACACCCATGGTTTCCTTTGTTATATTTGCTTACTAGGAATGATTTAAAGAATTTGTTGAATGAATATAGAGAGAGGAACATTCTCATTTATAAGCAAAAACATTTTAAAAGTTCCTGTTCATGATTTCATATTAAATTAATATACAGTTCTTTGAAAGTGAAATAAAAATATCCTAATTACAACAAGGCAAAGAACACATTCCAAAGAGTAATTTTATGGATCAAGGAAAGTTTTTTTTTCCCAAAAATTCATGAGCTTCTACTTTGATTAAAAGTAATTGAATCTACTTTTACCTTTTTCTCTCTCTCTCTTTATTATTTTTTCTCTTTACCTGTGACTCTCTTAACCTATTTCTATTACCACCCAATCCTCCCCTCAGGCAAACTACAATTTGTTCTCTGTATCTATGGCTTGTTATTTTGTTTAGACTCCATATATAAGAGAGATAATATGGTATGCGTCTTTCTGTGTCTTATTTCACTCACCATAATGCCCTCAACATCCATCGATGTTGTTGCAGATGGCAAGATTTCATTCTTTTTAATGGTTGATTAATACTCCATTGTATGTGAATGTATGTATGTATGTATATCTATAGTGTGTGTGTGTATCACAATTTCCTTATCCAACCATCCATCAAGGATCAACAACCTCCTTAACAACTCAGATTGCTTTTGTGTCTTAGCTATCATAAATAATGTTTCAATGAACATGGATGTGCAAATATCTTTTCCAGTTATTGTTTCTATTTCCTTCAGATAAATACCCCGAGGTGGAATTGCCTGATCATATGGTAGTTTTATTTCTAATTTTGAGGGGAAACTTCATACTGTTTTCCATAGTGGTTGTACCAATTTACAGTCCCACCAACAGTGCATAAGCATTCCCATTTCTGCACATCTGCCCCAACACTGGTTATTTCCTGTTTTTTTTTTTTTTTCTTTTTGGTTGTTTTTTTTATACTGACCATTCTAACAGATATGAAGTGATAGCTCACTGTGGCTTTGATTTGCATTCCTCTAACAATGAATGATGCTGATTATCTTTTTCTCTACTTGTTGGCAACTTGTATGTTGTCTTTGGAAAAATATCTACTCAGCTCTCCTGACCAGTGATTAATCAGAGATTTGTCCTTATTGAGTTATATGAGTTTTTTAAATTTACATTTTGGATATTAACCCCTTATTAGATATATGATTTGCAAATATTTTCTCCCATTCACTAGGTTGCCTTTTCATTTTGTTGATGATTTCTTCTGCTGTGCAGAAGTACACTAGCACTGGTCCCTTATGCCCTTCCTACTGAATCTACAATAGAATATTCTATATATTTGATATATGTAATGGTTGTCTTAGGTATTAAAATAAGTATGAAAATGATATTGTTGCATAGTGGTGATTTTTTTAAAAACATGAACTTTTAAAGTATGTAACAATGGTAAACAAAAGTATAGAGAAAGAAGTAAAAAAAAATTGTGGCATAAAGCCAAGTCAGTTCTTTTTAATTATGGGGGAGGAAGGGATCTGTACTGTTATACTTCTGAACATACTTATTAGATGTTTTGTATGTTCAAAATGACCAATTTAAATATATTTGTCATTTATATTAGTAGGTTTAAAAATTAAAATTCCTGGGGTGCCTGGGTGGCTTAGTTGATTAAGTGTCTGCCTTTAGCTCAGGTCATGCAGGTTATTATCTGAGAGTACTGGGATAGACCCCTGCCTCCAGCTGTCAGTGGGGCATCTGCTTCTTTCTCTCCCTCTGCCTCTCCCCCAACTTGTGCACACACTCTCTCTCAAATAAATAAATACAATCTTTGAAAATAAAGAAAATTAATATTCATTTGCAAAAGAGGTTAGCGAACAAATTTGTCAGAAGAATAATTCAGACTCTGGAAAGCCTAAGTGGTTGTGGTTGAATCAAGGGGATAGCACAGGAAGATTCCACATAATATGGAGGGAAAGACATTCTAGAACTCATATATAAGATGAGCAAGGAAGAGAGACAGAAAATATCCTACCTTGTTCCAGAAACAAAATATTATTGATGCATATAGCAAATTATGGGCAGTAAGAGGAATAAGGAAAAGAGGAAGGTAGAATCCCAAGGTCTAATATCATGGAGAACTTTTAATACTGGATTTTAGTCAAGAGGTAATGGTAGCCACTAAATGTAAGATGGAGGAGAAATAACAGGGCAAGACTTATACTTCAGCTATTTATTCTGAGTAATGGAGAGGATAGATTTGAGGAAAACAGAAAAACCAGATGGGAAGATATTTTACAAATCCAGGCAAGAAATGACGATATCCTGAGACACTTGCTGAAAAAGTACTGAAACGAGATCTGGATCTGAGAAATAGATAAAGAACATCTATTAGGAGGAATTAGTGAAAGAGTGGATGTGGGAATTGAGAAAAAGTAAAGGGTTTAGGATCTTACCAAGATGAGTATGATCATGAGGTGGTTCAATGCATGTGTCTCAATTTTTAATCAAATCATTGAATCAGGGCACACTTTTTCTTAGACAAAGAAGAAATAAGCTACTCCATTCCAACGTACAGAATGTGACGAGGGCCCCTCGCTCTCCACATAAAGCATCAGGCTGCAGTTTTCTAAACTAATTTTTAGTGCATGTGTCCAATCTGTCATATTTATCCCTCATTTTTTTCTCAGTAAGCACTTCAAAGGGTTTACCATCATATTATACAGCCATAAAAAAAGAATGAAATCTTGCCATTTCCACCAACATAGATGGAATAGAGTGTAAATGCTAAGCAAAATAAGTCAGAGAAGAAAAATACCATGTGACTCCATGCATATGTAGAATTTAAGAAGCAAAACAAATGAAACAAGGGAAAAAAATGAGACACACCAAACAACAGTCTCTTAACTATAGAGAACAGATAGAGGTGAGTGGGAGAATGGGTGAACTAGGTGAAGAAGATTGAGTACACTTATCTTTTTTTTTTTTTAAAGATTTTATTTATTTGACAGACAGAGAGCACAAGTAGGCAGAGAGGCAGGCAGAGAGAGAGATGGGAAAGCAGGCTCCCCATCGAAGCAGAGAGCCCAATGTGGGACTTGATCCCAGGACCCTGAGATCATGACCTGAGCCAAAGGCAGCGGCTTAACCCACTGAGCCACCCAGGCGCGCAAGAGTATACTTATCCTGATGAGCACTGAATAATATATGGAATTGCTGAATCACTATACTGCACACCTGAAACTAATATAACACTTATGCTAATTATACCGGAATTAAAAACCAAAAAACAAACAAACAAAAATGTTCTCCAAAGATTAAAAAAGAAGAAGAAGAAACACATACACAACAAATGTTTGCTATGAATAAGTACCTATTTGCTGGCTTTTTCTCCATGTTTCCTGTTCCTATTTTTATTTTAATTTTTCATTGGTAAACTTGTTTACGTCAGATCTTTCCTTTGTGTCTGGACCTTAACCTACTGTCCTTTACTTCTAAACCTACAGTTCTGTACATATTTTTCAGATGTGTGTTGAACATCAGCAACTATTAAAAGATCTACCTGGTGCCACTAGTTAATAACTTTTGGGTGGAAAATTGTAGAGTCTAACATCCTCTACTGTCTATATAGTGATTTGTATCACTAACTCTTCCTTAAATTGTTTTGGTTCTTTTATGCCTGTGAGCGCTCCTGATACAGCCCTCATTTCCCTTGGTGTTCCCATTAGTTTCCTTCACTGGAAAAAAAATTCTATATGATCAATGATTGTGCTGGAGAAGAGTTCTCATCTCTGTCTATTCGCTACCAGGAAGAGAGGATTCTGGAAGACAGATTTACACTGTGAGAAAAAAAATCACACAGATTAAACAATGTTAAACAATGTAACACAAAATATTATGTGACTTTAGTCCACAGTAGTCCACACTGGGAAGATTAATGGCAATTAAATTGTCCAGAAGAAAAGTACTCTTGTGTTAAATACATATATATGTATATATTTACACATATGTATGTATATATTTTGGTCAGAAGTTGTAAAGTCAAATGAAACAACATTTGGAGAGTAGAACAGAGAACTTTCTCTAAGTCCTGGCTCAGAAATCAATTTCTCTCTTATGGTTCCTATATATTTCTTTCTTTTTATATTTTCTAGGAATTTGAATTTGTTAAGTTATATATTTTGAAAATGAAATATAAAGAGCTCCTCAAACTCAACAACCAAAAAACAGATAATCATGTCAAAAAATGTGCAGAAGACACAAATAGACACTTCTCCAAGGAAGACATACAAATGGCTAACAGACAAATGAAAACATGTTCATCATCATTACCATCAGGGAAATTCAAATGAAAACCACATTGAGATACCACCTTACACCAGTTAGAATGGCCAAAATCAACAGGACAGGAAACAACAACTGTTGGAGAGGATGTGGAGAAAGGGGAAACCTCTTACACTGCTGGTGGGAATGCAAGTTGATGCAGCCACTTTGGAAAGCAGTGTGGAGATTCCTCAAAAAAAAAAAAAATTAAAAATAGAGCTACTCTATGACCCTGCAATTGCACTACTGGGTATTTACCACAAAGATACAGATGTAGTGAAAAGAAGGGCCACATGCACCCTAGTGTTCATAGCAGCAATGTCCACAATCATCAAATGTGGAAGGAGCCGAGATGCCCTTCAACAGATGAATGGATAAAGAAGATATGGTCTATATATACAATGGAGTATTATGGCTCCATCAGAAAGAATGAATACCCAACTTTTATATCAATATCGGTGGGACTGGAGGAGATTATGCTGAGTGAAATAAGTCAAGCAGAGAGAGTCAATTATCATATGGTTTCACTTACTTGTGAAGCATATGAAATAACAGGGAGGACATTAGGAAAAAGAAAGGAAAAGTGAATTGGGGTAAACTGGAGGGAGAGATGAAAGAAGAGAGACTGAGGATTCTGAGAAACAAACTGAGAGTTATGGAGGGGAAGGAGATGGGGGGGGTGAGCCTGGTGGTAGATATTAAGGAGGGCACCGCACTGGGTGTGGTGATAAGTAATGAATCTTGGAACATGAAAAAAAAATAAAGATTTTTTTAAAATGTAACATACATATGTATATGTATGCATGCAGATATATATATATCTATATATATATATAGATATATATATATCTGTCAACAAGTTGCTGCTATAAATGTCTCATCAACTCATACCTGGAAAAATTTAGAAATGAGGGCCATGTTGCCAATTTTTAAAAATCAGCTTCTTTACTAGTGATGTAACTATCATACAGTAGATGACAAATGGTGAAAGCAAAACCCTGAGAAAGCATTTTTGTTACTCTCCATGGCCCCAGGGGTAGAAAGGCTGATTTCCTTTGATAGTCAGTCACTTTACTATGGTCAAGGGACAATTTAATGCAAAAGGACAAGCAGCACCAGAGAGACAGAACTTATGTTCTAACTTGGGAGATCAGTCTTTCTAACGGTACAGCAAACTGCAAGCATTAAGAACTCTGGAATTAGAACTGGGGGGTTTAAATCCCAATGCAACCACTTACTAGATTTGTGACCTTGGGCAAAGTAGTGAACCTTTAAAACAACTGCAAAGTGTAAATAATGCCTTGGCATGCAAGCCTTTCATAAAGACTAAGGGAGATCAGGATTAAGAAAAATTAATTAGGGCCTAACTCTTAGGAATATTCAGTAAATGGTAGGATGATCTTTGATAATTTGCTTGTCATAGGAAACTTTGGGATTCGTGAAGTAAACACAAAATAAAGAGAGGAAAATGTACAGAAAAAAATTAGAACCGAGATTATCAAGCTGTACATGAATAAATGGGAGATGAAAGTACAAAAGCAAATTAGGTTTATAAGAGTTTACAGCAAAAGACAACAATGTCTTAGAAATGACACTGTAATAATTTGACATCAAGCCTCTTGCAGAGGGCGGTGGTTATTTATGGCAGGAGAAATGCATAAAGGCAGTATGAAACAATATGAAATAGGACAGTAAACCAAATGAAACAGAAATGAGATATAAAGATGATCCATCAATCTAGTCAGGGCAAAACATGACCAACAAATCCTTAAAAAAGAATAGACAGGTGGGTAGAGACTTGGACACTAAACCACATGGCTCATGTCCAAATTGTGACTTGACTATTTGCTAGTTACATGGTTAAATATAAGTTATTTAACCTCTCTCTGCCACAGTTTCTTCATCTGTAAAAACAATCAGTAATAATTCCTAACCTATTAGGAGTGTATGAAGTTTAAATTACAATTCATATATGGACATTGGGGAGGGTATGTGCTATGGGGAGTGCTGTGAAGTGTGTAAACCTGGCGATTCACAGACCTGTACCCCTGCGGCTAATAATACATTATATGTTTATAAAAAATTTAAAAAATTTTTAAAAACTACAATTAATACAAGTAAATCATGAGATTCATGCTTATATCTATTAATTTTATTATACATATGATTATTTTTAAAATGCCCAATTGTAAGATGTCTGAATCATTTCCCCATAATTACCCACTTATGCATCTACTCAAAATTTTATCAATATCACTTTAAATTATTCTTATAAATGACCTTTCTTCTTACTGTCCACTGACTAAAGTTATTTATTTACAAGACTTTTTCCCTCTGCTAGATTATTAGGGCTTGGGGTTCACTCTGCAAGGCTTTTATATCTCTGAATCTTTTCTAAAGTAGTTCCCAAGCTTAGCTGTACATTAGAACCCCCTAGGAAAACTTAAGAATGCCAATTTTGGTACCTACTTTAGATAAATAAACTCAGATTATCTGAAGAAAGAGGTGTATTATAAATGTAAACCAGGTGATTTTAATGTGCATTCATGAGTAAGAACCTAGTGTTTTGCAAGGGTACTGACATGTACTTTATTTAGGTCCTTCTTTTTTCAACCAAAATGTAAGTGATTCACAAAGATCTATATCTATCTATCCATCTGGCAGGAGAGTTTGACACCCAGGAAGCACCCAAAAAATGCCTTTGATAAATATATCAGTCAGGATTTTTACAAGCAACCAACGGCACACTGAACCTGAGCTGGGGCAGAGTTTGATGAAATTGATAAACAGTGCAGTTCCTTTGGGCTAGCGACCGCTATATCTTTCCCTTTTCTCTATAGCATCAATGTTTTTTTTCCCCCTTCCACTACTCAGTGCTACTGCAAGTAAAACTCATCAAAGATTTACAACTGATCTGCTATAAAACAAAACTTTTTCCAGAGTGCAAATCAAGTATCTCCTTAACATACTGTTTCATTCACCCAACATTTTATCTTTCCTTAGTGAGGCCTTGTCAAGGAGAGTGGTAGAGCATTGGTTTGCATGCTAGCCTCAAGTCATTATCTGTTGGTGGACTTCTCCAGCATGGTTTATGAGCTAGTACTTGGAGTAACTGTACAAAATTCCTCACCTCAGCATGAGCATTTGTTGAATATCTCCCAAGCAAAAGCAAAATACTCCAAAGCCTCTCTGTCCTCTATTTCCCTCCAGCTGTTATCCCTTTACAGAGTTGTCTGTATTTGTTGCCTCTGATTCCTTTTTTTTACCAACCACTTATGAAGGCGTCCTATCATGTTCTGCCAAGGTCACTCATCCAGCCAAATCACGAATCAATTTTCAGTCTTCATCTTTCTTGATTTCTCAGTTGTGTCTGACATTCTATGTCACCCGTGGCAACCTTAAAGTTAAGCTACTACCAACTCCATATGCCTCCTGGGATATCAGTAGGTATTTCTAACCTACTATATGTAAGACATAATGTTTGATTTTCGCTCCTTAATTTGCTCCTTCCATAGTTTTACTTCTCCCAGTTACCACTTGTTCTGATCTGCATTTATCTCTCTCCTGAGCTCTTGAAATAGCCACTTATCCACTCTCCCTGTTCCGACGTTTGCCTCCTCAAGGTGTTTTCTCAACACACAAACCAAAACAACCCTCTGCTCAAAATCCTACAATGACCTCCTAATTCTCAGTATAATTCAAACTCTATTAAGAATCACTTGATCTAAACAGCACTCCCTCTACCTTTGTCACTCTGCTCTCCCCTTCCACCACTCTTCCTTTCAGACACTGCAAAGACCAAAAATTTTGCTGTACTTTGGAAATGTTGGTATTAGTCACTTTTCAGAGACGCTTAAAAGGCAATTACACTTCAAATTTCAAAATTACCACCATCAATTAAAAATATGGTACTAAATTTTAGATCTTATGAATATTATTGAAATATTAGGAAAGATCTGGATGTCATCTTTATAAGCTTTTACTATTCATTCCATATCTGCAATCTTCACCAGACATAATAGGCCAATAATATTTTCTAATGAGTTGAAACTCAGAAATTAAAATCTTATTTTATTTTGTTTTATTTTATTATTTATTTTAGAAGTAAGAAGGACTGTGTGGGGAGGGATAGAGGGAAAAGGGGAGAGAATCTTTGGTAGGATTCATGCCCAGTGTCGCTTGATCTCACAACTCTGAGATCATGACCTGAGCTGAAATCAGATACTTAACTAAGTCACAGAAGTAACCCACAGACATTATTTTTTTTTAATTTTTATTTATTTTTTTAAATTTCTTTTCAGTGTTCCAGAATTCATTGTTTATGCACTACACCCAGTGCTCCGTGCAACACATGCCCTCCATAATACCCACCACCAGGCTCACCCAACCTCCCTCCCCCTGCCTCTCTTAAACCCTCAGATTGTTTTTTAGAGTCTCGCATGGTTCATCTCCCCCTCCACTTTCCCTCAGCTCCCTTCTCCTCTCCATCTCCCCATGTCCTCCATGTTATTTCTTATGCTCCACAAAAAAGTGAAACCAATATGACATTAAAATTTTAAATGAAATTTCACTTAATCAGATATTATGGTTGTCTTTTAATGTTTTCCCATTTGGCTTTTCCAGAGTAAATATAAAACATTTTTTTAACTAGAATCAAAATTACAATAAAAATGGTATTTTCTTGCAATTATGGAAATATCATTTAACTAGATAAAGTTGTCAAGTTACTTAAATCTGCATATACATACATATATACGTATATTTATATACCTATACTTCTACTTTTTATTTACACATAATTGGTATTCCCAGCCTTCCATACTTGATAATCATCTGACTAAAATAAAAATACGTAACATAGCCTAGAAATCAACACATAATATATTAAGCCTATTATTCTCATGTACAACTGAATTACAATGAATCAAAATTAAATTAGATTTCTACCAGAAGGAAGTTCTATATTAAAGATAAATAGTGAAGTGAAGGAGATAGTTCTGTTAATAATAACTTAGCATAGAAATACATTTATAAGTTTTCATATTATTGTAAATCTTATTGAAAAACAAAGCAATCTGTCTTTCCATTTTCAATATATTTCAGGTGGGAAGGAAGGAAAGAAGGAAGGAAGAAAAACTTGGCTTCTTCAAGTAAACCATATTTCCATTTCAATGGGTGTCCTCTTACTCATTGTAAAATGTGCTGAAAATATGCACTTAAGCAGCTCTAAAATATCCATCATTATTTTGTTAGTAAATTATAATCTTGCTCATTCATCATTTTAAGTATAATGTCAGAAGCCAAGTTTATTGATTGCATTTTCTTTTTAGAAGGAACAGTTATTGGGAAAAGATTGGAAAGTTAAGGAAACTCCAAATTTAGTCATTTCCTATCTGAAAGAGACATTTGACCATAACCAATTTATTTACATTCTCTGGTATCCTGTTTTATCATCCGTGAACCAGGTTTTTCAAATTGATGAATTAATTGTAAGATCTATATCACTCTAAATATCAAGATTACATGATCATATCAGAGTAAAATAGTGGCTGACTGATCCTGAACCTCTCTTAAAAGGCCCTTAAAACTATACAAATAACCAAGGATAAAAATAAAATGATGCATGGCTTATGCCTTCAGAATACTACATTCTCCCACTTATCTGTAAATAGAGAAAAACAAAATCCTACAGATTCCACTTGCATGACTGAATATAGAGCATAGGAGGGGAATATTAAGACAGACTGAGGAAAGTGGAGTAGAAGGCATGGAGGATGGAAACAAAGCATAATAAAAATCCTCCTGCAAAGGGAGTCAACTACTAAGTGGCGAAACTAAACACAGTACTGAGACTCGGGGTAGTTCACAACAATAAGTAAATGTAGGGGATTTCAAATGTCTGGGGCTAGACTTAGCAGTCTCAGAAAGCATTAATTATGAAACAGATATAGATATTTACTGAAAAGGTAGAACTCATGGGAAATGAGGCAGTGAAGGAAGATATGAAAAAACAATGAGGGGCAAAATGAAGAATCCTCCCCAAAAAAAGGAAAAAAAAAAAAGACATGCCAACCCCCTTCTCTTACCCTCATCAACATAATCCATTAAAAAAACAACAACAACAACTCTTGGAGCGCCTCAGTGGGTTAAACCTCTGCCTTCAGCTCAGGTCATGATTCCAGGGTCCTGGGATTGAGCCCCACATTGGGCTCTCTGCTCAGCGGGGAGCCTGCTTCCCCCTCTTTCCACCTGCCTCCCTGCCTACCTGTGATCTCTCTCGCTCTGTTAAATAAATAAATAAAATCTTTAAAAAAAAAGTCTAAAGCAGAAGAAAAAAAGGACATTCTCAAGCTAGGAACGCTGTCCATAAAGTGAACAGAAATAGGAAAAAGCCTGTCTACATGAAACTACAGTGATAAATCAGAAATGGGAGTCAACACATCTCTGATGATAGAAATTTTCACCTAAAAACACCATGGAGATTGTCCTTCAACAGATGAATGGATAAAGAAGATGGGGTTCATATATACAATGGAGTATTATTCATCCATCAGAAAGAATGTATACATTCTGCCAGTTGCCAGTTGCATCAGCCAGTTGCATCAGCATGGATGGAAATGAAGGGTATTATGCTAAGTGAAATAAGTCAAGCAGAGAAAGACAATTATCATATGGTTTTATTCATATGTGGAGTATAAGGAATAGCACAGAGGACCACAGGGGAAGGAAGGGAAAACTGAATGGGAAAAAATCAGAGAGGGAGACAAACCATGAAGAGGCTCTGGACTCTGGAAAACAAACAGGGTTACAGAGAGGAGGGGGGTGGGGAGATGGTGTACCTGAGTGCCTGGGTGATGGGTATTAAGAAGAGCACATGATATGACGAACACTGGGTGTTCTATGCAACTAACGAATCACTGAATATTACATCAAAAACTAAAGATTTACTATATATTGGCTAATTGAGCATAATAATAATAAAAACCCATGGAGTTAAATAAAATTGTAATACAACACCCCAAACTAAATTAACATACTCCAACAAGCAACAATGACAAATATGAGCAGAAATATAAATGGACATAAAACAGGTTATAATGAAACAAAAGATTTAACTCAGGTAAGAGACAGAAGAAAATAACAAAATTATGATAGAAGTGAAGATAAATTATGAGGTGCCCAAGGGAGAAAGATGCAAATAAGAATTTTACAAAGGATCTTAAATAGAAGTGGGAAAAAGAAAAACCCAAGAGAATGAAATTGAAATGGAAAAGAAGTAAAATGGGTGAGAGAGATAGCAGCTAAAATGGAAGACAGATAAGTAACATAAGTTAATGTAGTATCCTTGAAGAAGGAAATCAAAACATTGCAACAGAACTAGTATTCACATGTATAACTAAAGAAAATTCCAAAGATAAAAGAAGCCTCACAGGATATAAAATCAAATAATGAGGTAGCACAAAGAGAAATTAAGGAATCAATCCTATTAACAAATGCACCAAAAACGTTAAGAAACCTAGGAATAAACTTAATCAAAGAGGTAGAACAGTTGTACTCTGAAAACTACAAAACACTCATGAAAGAAATTAAAGATGAAAAAAAGAAATGGAAAGATATTCCATGCTCATGAATTAGAAGAACAACTATTATTAAAATGTTTAAACTACTCAAAGCAACCTACACATTTAATGCAACCCTATCAAAATATGAACAGCATTTTTCACAGAGCTATAACAAACAACCCTAAAATTTGTATGGAAGCACAAAGCACTCTGAATAGCCAAAACAACCTTGAGAAAGAAAAGCAAAGCTGGAAGCATCACAATTCCAGACTTCAAGTTAAATTATGAACTGTGGTAATCAAAACAGTATGGTAAAAAAAACAAAACAAAAAAAAAAAACACAACCAACCAGTATGGAACTGGCACAAAAATAGACACATAGACAAATAGAACAGAATAGAAGACCCAGAAATGAACCCACAACTATATGGTCAATTAATCTTCAACAAAGCAGGAAAGAATATCTGATGGGAAAAAGACTCTTTTCAACAAATGGTGTTGGGAAACCTGGACAGAAACTTGCAAAAGAGTGAAACTGGACTGTGCACAAAAATAAACTCAAAATAGATGAAAGACCTAAATGTGAGACAAGAAAACATAAAAATCCCAAAGAAGAACAGAGACAGTAAATTCTTTGACCTCAGTCATAACAATTTCTTACTAGGTATGTCTCCTGAGGCAAGGGGAGGAAAAAAAAAAACAAAAATAAACTAATGGGACTTTATCAAAATAAAAAGTTTCTTCTCAGCAAAGGAAACAATCCACAAAACTGAAAGGCAACTTACAGAATGGGAGAAGATATTTGCAAACAACATATCTGATAAAGGGTTAATATCCCATTCCTGTAAAGAACTTATAAAACTCAATACCCCAAAATAAATAATCCAATTAAAAAATGGGCAGAAGACATAAGTAGACATTTTTCTAAAGATGGCCAACAGACACATGAAAAGATGCTCAACATCACTCATCATCAGGGAAATACAAATCAAAACTACAATGAGATATCACCTCACATCTGTAAGAATAGCTAAAATCAACAACTCACGAAACAACAAGTATTGGTGAAGATGTGGAGAAAGGGGAACCCTCTTGCACTATTGGTGGGAATGCAAAGTGGTGTAGCCACTGTGGAAAACAGTACAGAAGTTCCTCAAAAGGTTAAAAAGAGAACTACCCTACAATTCAGCACTTATACTACTAAGTATTTGCCCAAAGAATACAAAAATACTCATTCAAAGATATACATGCACTTTGATGTTTACAGCAACATTATCTACAATAGCCAAATAATGGAAACAGCCCAAGTTTCCATCTAATGATGAATGGAGAAAGAAGAGGTGAGATATATATGTGTGTGTGTGTGTGTGTGTGTGTGTGTGTACCACACACACACACACACACACATACATACTGGAATATTATTCAGCCTTAAAAAAGAATGAATTCTTACCATTTGCCACAACATGGATGGAGCTAGAGTATTAAGTGACATAAGTCAATCAGAGAAAGACAAATATCATATGGTTTCACTCATATGTGGAATTCAAGAACCAAATGAGCAAAGTGGAAAAAAGACATACATACATACAAACACACACAAATGAAGAAACACACTTAACTATAGGGAACAACTTGATGGTTATCAGAGGGGAGAGGGGTGGGGGGATGGGTGAAATTGGTGATGGGGTTTAAGGGGTGCACTTGTCGTGATGAGCAACAGGTGTTGTATGGAGGTACTGAATCACTGTATGCTACACCTGAGACTAATATTATACTGTATGTTACCTAACTGGAATTTAAATTAAAAAACAAAAAGGAACCAACAAACAACAGAAGCCTTAAGTCAAGACTTGAAAGGAAGTACTCCGTGCCAGATAAAGCTGATCTGATACAGTCACCTCTGAGACAAAATCTAATCAATCTTTCTGTTATACAAACAAGCAAAAAAGCAAAATAAAATCCTTCAAGTTTTCCAGGCCAAAAGTCGGAATAAGGCACAAAGGCATAGGAATTAGGCTTGTAACAGACTTTCCCAAAACAACATGCAAAGTAAGGCAAAAATATTTTTAAGAAATTGACAGGAGTAAAATGCACTTGTAGAATTTATGTCTATATAGGCTGTTTTCTGAGGAAAACAGCTATAAAAATCAGTCTTGAACATGAAGAACTGTTGTAATATCATACACATGTGTCCTAAAGATGCATTAGGGTAGGAGCATTGAGAGATGACTGGGAAAATTTTGGTAAATGAGTGATTGTGAGAAAGTCATATTTTAATTTTAAAGTTAAAATTTAAATAATGGTGAGTCATGAATAGAATAATAATATATCATACTTTCTGCCAACTTGAAGAGAATGCGGCAGCAACCACAAGAAGGGGAGAATTTAGATTGAACTTCAGGAAAGCAAGTTAGTTTTTCTTGTTCCTTTTGGATCTAAGGTGTTGTGAGGTTACAAACCCTCCATAAGTCCTGGTCCTCTTACTGTAACTTTCTAAGAACACCTTATTTTTTAATTAAAAGAAAACTGAAGCCATCAGGTATGAAAACCGATACTTCTTGATTCTTTCCTCCACTCCATAACTATAAGTTCATTTGCATTCAAACCCATTATTACACATTTACTTCTCATATCTGACAGCACGTCTATTTCTATTCATGATTGCTCTCCATCTGTGCATTTGATTTGAGGCCTTACAATTTTCTCAGGGACACTTGGGTTCATTGTTGAGTTTCCAGTTACCTAACAGCCACCAAATCTACAATGATTTCTATTTCAGATGTGTAACACACCTCTGAATTGTAGAGCTTATTCTATAACATACTAGCATACATTCTTTGTTTTTTAAAGATTGTATTTATTTATTTGACAGACAGAGATTACAAGAAGGCAGAGAGGCAGGCAGAGAGAGAGAGAGGGGAAAGCAGGGTCCCCGCTGAGCAGAGAGCCCAACATGGGGCTCGATCCCAGGACCCTGAGACCATGACCTGAGCCGAAGGCAGAGGCTTAACCCACTGAGCCACCCAGGTGCCCCCAGCATACATTCTAATCACTGAAAACAACTATTTGTTGCTAAAATCTTCCCTCTAGAGTTTCCCATACTATACAACCAGGTTCCTGAATAAAAAGCTCAGATCTCTTTCTTGAGTTCCAGTTGCACATTAACCTCTTCAATTTGATATCTTACAATGAAGTTACATGCAACAAACCTAAATCAATTTTATTTCCCTACTTTCCCATCTGATCTTTCTTCCCTGTACCAAATTTCCTTAATGCCACAGCTGTCCACTCAGTCTTTCAAGCAGAAAGCTAGATGTTATCTTTGGTTATCCCCTCTACTTCAACTCTGCTCTCACAACATCTGTTTGGATTCTAGGGAGGGCCAATTTTGTCCTTTAAAGGTCTCCAAATTCTATCAACTTCTCAATTGCCGTTACGTTGGGTTTGGGCTTATCTCTTTTCTGGATGATTAAAATGGTTTTTAAATTCACTTTCTCCCTCTGATCCCCATTATATACAATCGCCAAAATCATAGATTACTGACACCAAACTATTTTTCTTAGGAAATAAGTCATAAGCTTATGAAACTTCTAATTGACTAAGATTTAGCTGATGAGAATTTAAACTGTTCAGAAAGACATATTTATTTGTTTTCATTTACTTTTGCTGTATTGCTGTCTAAATCCCATCATCCAGGCTAGGTCAAATTTCCAAATCTCATTATAGAAGGCAAATTTTATAGGATATATTGCAATCTTCCATTTCATCAGACCTCAATCTCCTTCTATCTGCATATCTAAAGGTGATCTCTCCCAAAATCGGAAAATTGATTTAAACCACATTGTAAGCAGCAGACAATGGAGATAGTGTGAGCTTGACCAAAAATCCTATTATATATTCTTCAATGTTAGTGAACATTTAAATTAATTTAAAAAATTATGCATCAGACCTAAAGCAATGAACATTATACTGTTTCATTACATTTCCCTCAGAAGTCTTTTCTAATTCTACAACATGATTGAGAAATATGCCCTTGAGTAAAGGGCATATGATTCACTGGTGTAAAGACTGATGATAAGAATGTAATTTATTTCAAATCTCATCCTACATTTTTATTGACTTTCCAACCTGTTCTGTAAAAGGACCCTAAACATAACTGTGGCTTTGGATCTGATGATTTATTATGTGAACAGACTTTGCACATTTATTTGTATTTTATTTTTCCACTTTCGATTTGCTTCTTTTAAGATCAAAGAATCAGATTGTCAGAAGGTTATACACTTTTTTTCTAACCCAAATTGGGAGATGTTATACTCCAAAATATAAGACGTGCAAATACCACGATCACACAACATCTTTTCAAATATGTGCAAAAATTCAGAAAACTTTCCCAGTCTTTGTCAGGTTCTTTACATAAGTAGAAGGAAGATGAAATTTCCTTTCCCACATAATTTCACAGCACACAAACCATGAACAGAAAAAAAAATGCCTCATGTAAACAGATATTGGCTGCCAGTGCAATTTTCTATTTTACACTCCATTTTACAGTGTATGTGTTGTTGAATTTGTATGATTGTATGAGTCATTTCATTCTGTTCAGGACATCCATTTAATGTTATCCTAAATTCATATACAGATTGGTGCTTAATTAATATTTGTTGTTGACGATGTTTTTTATGAACCATTAAAACTGGAAGTACATGTAGACAACATGATTATTTTTAAAATGCATAAAGCAAGATATTTATAAAAAGATCATTCAATCCAAGTATCTATTGTTTTACAAAGGAACATAAGAAAATACATTTTCTTCTATTTGAGGGACTGTTTTGAAAATGCCCCAACTTGGTGACCACTATACTTTGTTTCACAACTGAATTAAAAGAGATAAAATATTCTATCTCCTTATTGCTACCAGAAGTATATCAAGCAGAAAATGATAATACTTTTATTTTGAGTAGTTTTTGCAAGTCAATTTGAGTCAAAGTTTTTCCTCTGAAATAAACTTAATGTAGTCTGAAATGTTGTGAAGGCTACAATCAATATGAATGACAGTTCAGGGTCCTGGCCAGAATATGCTGCTTACTGATGCCCTCAGAAGGTTGGTGTTTTCCTTCCTGCTTGCCTGCCTGCCTTCCTGTCTTCTTTCCTTTATTTATTTTTTCTAGCCTAGAAAGCAGCCATAGAAATGGAATGTAGACTAAATCAGAAAACTGTATTAAATAGATCAGTGGCATTAACTGCTTAGAGTTTTCAAAACTTTTATTAATACAAGATACTATCATTTTATAAATATTTTAGGTATCTTTGGGAGTACTATTAAGTTCTATTTAAAATTTTATTTTTTTAAATTAATATATATATTTTTTTACTTGGAGAAGTTTTTGGTCCACAACAATATTGAGCAGAAAATACAGAGTTCCCTTATACCCTCTGCCAATGCGTGTGCACGCACACACACACACACACACACACACACAGCCTCCCTCACTACTGGCATCCTGCAACATAACAGTACATTTGTTGCAACTGCAGCAACAGTTGCAACAATTTAATTTACATTAGGGTTCACTCTTGGTGTTGCACATTCTATGGGTTTTGACAAGTGTATAATGACATATATTCATCATTGTAGTACGATACAGAATAGATTTACTGCCCTAAAAATTCTCTCCATTCTTCCTATTCATCCCAAACTGTCCTTAACTCCTGATGGCTACCCACATTTCCACTGTATCCAGTGGAAAAAGTTCTGCCTTTCCCAGAATGTCATAGAGTTGGAATCATAGAGTAGCTTGCCTTTTTTGATCGGCTTCTTTCACCTAACTAATATACATTTAAGTTTCCTTCATGTCTTTTTGTGGCTTGATAGCTCATTTCTTTTTAACACGGAATAATATTCCATTGTCTAGATATATCACCGATTATTTATTTATTCATCTACTGAAGAACATCTTGGCAGCTGCAAGTTTTGGTAATTATTAATAAAGCCACTTTAAATAGACATGTGCAATATTTACATGGCTGTAAGCTCTCAGTTCATTTGCTTAAATACTAAGGAGTATGATTGCTGGATTATATAGTATGGATATGTTCAGTTTTGTAAGAAACTGCCAGCTGTATTCCCAAGTGGCTGTACCATTTTGCATTCCCACCAACAATTAACAAGTTTTCCTGTTGCTTCACATCCTCATCAGTATTTGGTGGTATGTTTGAGTTTTAGTCATTCTGGTAGGTGTGTAGTGGTTGTTCTAATTTACAATTCTCTGACCACATATGATGAGAAGCATATTTACATATGCTTTTTTCCCTCCCCTATATATCTTTTCTGGTGAGGTGTCTGTTCAAATCTTTTATCTATTTTTAAATTGAGATGTTCATTTTCTTATTGGTGAGCTTTAAGAATACTTTGTATATTTTGAATAGGAGTCCTTTATCAGGTGTTGGTATTTTTACAAATGTTTCTTACCATTCTTTAGCTCATCTTTTCATTTTCTTTTGCAAAGTGGAAATTTTTAATTTTAATAAAGTTCAGTTTATCAATTATTTCTTTCATGAATTGTGCCTTTGGTGTTGGATCCAAAAAGTCATTCCTATATTCAAAATCATCTAGAGTTTCTCCTAAGTTTACCTTCCAGAAGTTGTATAGTTTTGAATTTTACATTTAGGTCTATGATTCATTTTGAGTTAACTTATGTGACATATGTAAGGTGTGTGTCCTTATATATATATATTATATAGATTTTGATAGATGTATACAAATGTATATAATTTTAGGGGGTGCTAATGTAAGCGGTAAAGTATTTTTAATTTCAAATTCTACTTGTTCACATTAGAATATTCTTCTACATCCAATTTATTTGAAGACAAACTAAAGAAATATAAGCTCTACTTCCCAGAATATGATAATAATTCACATATCATGAAATAATAAAATCTTAATATAATGTAAAATTGTATATAACTACATAATAGGTATGTATTCTATGTAAAAATAATGGCAAAAATATAAGGCTTATTAAGACTTTAAAAGCATTCCCTCTTTAATTCTCATAGCATTCCAGTAAAGTTACAACTATGATTTTTCTCATTTATAGATGATTAAACCGAGGCATCAAAAGCTTAAGATACTTGCCCAGTGTCTCCAGTGAGCAAGCAACAGAGCTGAATACACATGCCATGGGTGACTCAAAGTCCATGCTCTTAACACTTGAATGATACCACCTTATTAATAAATGTGGGAAATGCACTCTTCATCAACTTTCATTAGGTATATTTGCCAAAATATTTCTAGTGTTTCTTTCAATGGAAAGCCTTGTTAAAATTTTTTATAGATGTTCCAATCCCTCTTATGTTATTGTTAAAACTCTATATGAAATGAATGTACTGTGGGTGTTAAATATTTAAATTCTACAAACATTCTTGATATTTACAATGAGGAAGGATATGCACAGTAGCATTGAAATAATATTTCCTGGCCAAAAAATATTGTACGTTTTGACTATGAACCTTACCATCTCTCTATTTATTTTCTTCCTAATCTTCTTTATTGTCACCAAGTTGTGTCTTCTTTTCTTTTTTTGGAGAGAACTCTTTAATCCACATTTCCTCTTTTCCTTTTCCTTTTAGAAGTTATCTCCTTAGGCTAGTTCTATACCACCTGCTTTGAATCACTACAACATTTAGACTATGTAATTTTATTCCAAACTAGCCTGTCTTCTTGATGGCAGAAGATCTATTTATCTATTATCTATCTATCATCATCTATCTACCTAAAACATTGATCTCAGTAGTAGTTCAACTAATATCCTTCATTAATATGAGGGCTGCTTGTGGAAAATTAGATTATTTAAAAATCATCACTTTCTTCCCCACTTTTTGGGGGGTGTAGAGAGGGAAGGGGAACAGAATCCTCTTACCTGACTCTTAAATCTGGGCTTGCCAATGTGATTTGATTTGATCAATGGACATTAACAAACAAAATGTCCCCAGAGTTTTAAAAATGCCTGTATGGTTGAATTTTTATTCTATGCAATTTTGAAATTGCCGAAAGAGCATTATCTGGACTAGTTCACTGGTCCCAGAAAAATGGATGATGCATAGAGCCAAACTCAGCCTATATCAGCCCATACTTGACATATAGAAAGAGTTGTGAACATAAATGACTGTTGTTTAAACTAATGAGTTTGGGGTGGTTAGCATTATCATTGTGTCCATCAAATGATTTAATACCACATTTAGAAAATAGGTCATTTATTTTTAAAAAAAGTACCTCTTTGCTTATAGTCAGATTGGCTCAATTCCAAAACTCTCAATAAAAACTATCAAGATTTCTCAGTTAAGATAAAAATAACAATGAGGTTGTATTTAATCAAATGAAGAAAAACTTTGTTTTCCTCTATCATTAAAAATCAAGTTCCAAAAACCTAAATACCTCATATATGTTATATCTTCTGCTTTTAACAGATAAGAAATGACACCTTAGTTTCCAACGTTTCTTCTACTTGCATTGATTATTCACTTTGATTTACAATTTATTTTCCAATTAAAGTGGATATCATCAAGTATCACGAATATACCACATTTAAAATGAAATGGAGGGGTGCCTGGGTGGCTCAGTGGGTTAAAGCCTCTGCCTTCGGCTTAGGTCATGATCCTAGGGTCCTGGGATCGAGCCCCATATCGGGCTCTCTGCTCAGCAGGGAGTCTGCTTCCCCCCCTCTCTCTCTGCCTGCCTCTCTGCCTACTTGTGATCTCTGTCAAATAAATAAATAAATAAAATATTAAAAATAAAATAAAATGAAATGGACACATTATTTTCATAAGAAATTGTGATGATTATAGATTATTTGATACAGGTCTTGTACAACCATATAACTGTATTTGCCAATCAGGCAGCCAACTTTATATATCTTGGATATATGGAGAAATGCAATGTGAAGTAATGCAGTTGAATGTGAGCCTATCAGAAGCAATAGTGCATAGTTTCAAATTGGGCTCAGGTACTACCTAAAATAACTATGAGAAAAAAATCAATCTTTCTGGGCCTCAATTTTCTTATATTAGAAGAAATGAGTGTATTTGTTTCAATTACCTCAAAAGTCTCTTTCAATTGGACTGTTCTACAATTTAATTTTTATTTTAATTATTTGAGAGAGAGAGAGAGAGAGAGAGCATGAGCAGAAGGAGGGGTAGAGGGAAAGGGAGAAGCAGACTCCCTGCTGAGCAGGGAGCCCTGCAGAGGGGCTTGATCCCAGGACCTTGTGATCATGACCTGAGCTGAAGGCAGATGCGTAACCAACTGAGCCCCTCAGGTGCCACTATGATTCAATTTTTAAAATAAATAAATAAATACTAGTCCTTGTCCTCAAAGAAAAATAGAGAAATCTGCTTACGTGGAAACTGGTAGGGTGATTATTTGCTTCCATAGGGAAAATGTATTCATCAATAGCTCCCACACAAAAGCATGGCGGGCTTTTCCTACACCTCCAGCTTCTTCTAGGACTACACCCCACGTCCCTGTCTCTCCATTCTTGTCTTACATCCTGGAACTTAATCTGTTCCTCAAAAAGAACTTATCATCTTCACATACTGGTCATATTGCCCAGCTTCCAGCCTTAGTAACTCCTAATTTAGTCTCAGCTCTAAGTCCAAGTTTACCTTCTTCTCCTCCTTGAAGCCCGCATTAAGTGCTTTGTCTCAAAAAGCACATTCTGTTTTTCATTCTTAGCACTTATCACATTTGCAATTTTTTTTTTTTTGGTTAAGTGTCAGTCTTTATCCCGCTAGATTGAAATCAGTGACTAAGTCTCTTATTTTTTTGCTGTGTACCATGTCCTCTCCACAATGCCTGGCACATAGTTGAAACTTCATGAATATTTTAAAATTGGCATTACTTTTACTGTTCTTCTGTCACTCATTCTCTTTCTGGGGGTGTAGAAACAAAGGGCTTAGTTCCTCTAGCAGATTGGGATAAACAAAGTCAAATTTGATATTTTAGGTATAGCAGTTTTGTGAAGGAACTTGATTATTGAATGTAAAATAAAATTTAAAAATCCTTTAAGCTAATAAATAGCGAGGACAAAAAGTATAAAACTTAGTCTAATATAAACATTTTCATGAGTCATACTTAAAGGCCCTCTTTATTCTGAGAGGCAGATTGAAATGTTATCATGAAAATCCCACACAAAATAGGTGTGACTTTGTAATTTTTTTAGGAAAGAGGTTTTTTACAGGTTATGAGATTTCAACAAAGAAAATAAAAATGATGTAAAAAAAAGAGATATCTCAAAAGACACAGTAATGGAAGAGCTCAAGGATGCTTACCAGTTCAGTGTTGACAGAACTGCTAGTAAGGTATTAAATCTGGAGTAAATGCTGAGGGAGAGATTTATCTCCGAATTTACACAAAGAACATTCCACTAATGGTATATTAGTTAACTACAGTGAATGGTTATCAAGTATAATCTTCTTGGACAGTACAATGAATTTATCAATATTTAATGTATCAAATAAGACAATGTTAGAACTCAAAAGAAATGCAGGGATGATTTAGTCCAATCTCCTTGTTTTACAGATATGGAAACTGCCCTTTCACCAAATATTGACACAGCAGTGCACATAGCATGCTCTAGAGGAAATAGTTATTTACATGAATAATTTTGAACTCCAATCTATTTGTATAAATATTGAAATATGACTCTGTAATACACTAATATTATGTTAATACATGAGAAATTATTTCCTAAGAAACTAGAAACATCAGTTTTATTTTCAATATAAACATTGTTTTTTATTATTGACAGTATGCTTTTTAAAGAGAATATTAAACCGTAACTTAAGTATATTCTATACATGATTTTGATCTCATCAAGTTGAATTCAGTTGAGGTAAAAGATAAGATATGGATAAATAGAGAATAGTTATAAAATGAAACAATGATATAACTATGCTATATATAATTTTATTTCATTAATTTGATTTTCTAGCACTAGAAATCTAAAAAATACATGGGATGATTTAGGAGATTCATAAATTCCAAAAAAAAGTCTTGAAAGATCTTTATTATTGTTAGTTTTCTGCTTTAAGACATATTTTTAGAATTAAAAATTTGCAAATCAAGTATGAGTAATATAGTAATTCTTTAACTTTGAAAGCCATTTTGACTTTACACTAATCTCAATGAGCCCTTTTGCAGATGACAATTTGATATATTTATTGAGTTATTTATTTGAAATGTGGTCAGTATTGTGGGGTGCACTAATGGGTTGTGAAGGATCTCTGTTTAAATGTACTGACTAAATGGACAAAAATGTACACATACAATTAATTCTTTTACCAGATATTATTTCTCCATTAAATAGATATATTTTGATGAAAACTCCCTTTTTCACCAACTTTAATCAGAAATACAGCAAGGCTTAATTTGGGGATCCTCCAAATGGTGACTTCTAGAGAAATAAAGAGATGAGAAAATTCATATAAATGGAGCAAAAAAAGAAACAAAAAAGCTCATATAACTGGAGATAAAGAAGGATATTTCCAGTTTCAAAAAGCCTCAGTTTCTTATAAGAACAAGTCAATTTTCTTAGGCATGTACTGCCAGGATTGAGAAACAAGGGTTTTATTATGAGGAATTTTTACTATGTACCACTTTGCATAAGCCTGAGTATTTTAAAGAACAATGGAAAAAATGAATGCAATTATAAGCACTTCATTTGTTGTTTAGGTATAAATTTTCGTTTTCATAATCTCTATTATATTACTGAAACTGTTGCTTGTCATAGAGGTAACCTAGAAAAAAATTAAATGCTGCAAAGTAAAGCCACTTCAGCACTTAAAAAATAAATTCTGCGATTATTAAAATAAATTTGAATAAAATATTCTATTCTGTTTTCTTGTCAAAAGTTGTTGATCTCAGTGATGAATCAATAAATTCTACACCTGAAAGTACTATGCTGTATACTAACTTGTATTTAAATAAAACTTGATAAAATTTTGAAACATCTCACTCATAATTTTTTTCTTCTTTTTCAAAATAATTAAAAATTACACAGCCTACATTAGTGTTCATTTTGAAATATTACTTGATACTTTTAACACAGGAATTTGTTTACACTTCCACTAAGGTACAATTGATAATCAATAAACTGCCCATATGTAAAAGATGCAGTTTGATGAATTTTAACATATGTGTATACCTGTGAAACCAATACCATAGTCAAGACAATGAATATATCTACCACCCTCAGAAGGTGATCATACCTATCACCCACCCTTAGAAAGCCATCCTTTTTTTTATTTCAATACCCAAAAAACAAATACTCTGCCTTCTGTTACTATGAATTTTAGTTAGCATTTTCTAGCATTTTATATAAGTAGATTCAGGCAAGATATATGTTTTCTTGTTTGACTTCTATTTCTGGTGAGCATTATGATTTTAATTTTCATTTGTATTGCTGCATGTTTTCATAGTTTTTGCTTTTTTATTGCTAAGTAGTATTCCATTGTGGGGACATAGCCCATTTTGTGTATATACTCACCTATGGATGGGCATTTGGCTTATTTCCCATTTGGGGAGATTTTAAACAAATCTGCTATGTTTATTTCTTGTAGAAGTCTTTGTACAGACATTTGCTTTCATTTCTACTGGAAAAGTGTCTAGGAGTGAAGAGGTGGGACAGTATGTTAGGCACGTGGTTAAGAAATTTGCACATGATCTGATGAGCACTGGGTGTTATATGCACTAATGAATCATTGAACTCTACATCAAAAACTAATGATGTACTCTATGTTGGTTAATTTTTTTTTAAAAGAATCTTGCAAAATATTTTCAAAAGTGGTTATACTATTTTATCTTTCTACCAACAGGGTATCCTAGAAGTCGTAATGTTCCACTTTCTGAAAGACAATACTTTTTAATCTTCACCATTCCAGTGACCATATAGTGGTATCTCTTCATGGTTTTAATTTGCAGAGGCTTAGTAACAGTGATGGTGAGCATTTTTGTCATAATTTTTAGCCATATGTATCTATTCTTTGGTCAAGTGGTCAAATTTTTAAACTCTTTTTAAATTGGATTCTCTATTACTGAATTCTCAAGATGCATTATATATTCTGGACCCAGGTTCCTTCTACTTACATATATTTGAAAGTATTTCCTTCCAGTCTATAGTTTGATTTCATTTTTTTAAAGATTTTATTTATTTATTTGACAGACAGAGATCAGAGAAGCAGGCAGAGAGAGAGGGGGAAGCAGGTTCCCTGCTGAGCAGAGAGCCTGATGCGGGACTCAATCCCAGGAATCTGAGCTCATGACCTGAGCCGAAGGCAGAGGCTTAACCCACTGAGCCACCCAGGTGCCCCTGATTTCATTTTTTTAAACGGTCCCTTTTGATGAGCAAATGTTCTTAATTTTGATGAACTCCAATTTATTATTTTCTTGTTAAATGTCTTCTTGGCTGGGGTGCTATTATAAAATACCATTAACTGGGTAACTTAAATAACAGAAATGTTTTTCTTACACTTTCAGAGAATTAGATTCCAAGATCAGGGTACCAGCATAGTCAGGTGCTAGTGAGGAGTCTCATCCTGGCTAATAGACAGCTGTCTTCTCCCTGTGTGCTCACTAGGACTTTTCTCAGTGCAGTGCTTGGAAAGAAAGAGTAGGCTCTGCAATTATTTCCTCTTATAAGGATACTAATTTCATCATGAAGGTCTCACCCTCAGGAGCTCATCTCAACCTAGTTATCTCCCTAAAGCCCCATCTTCAAATAGCATCATATTGGGGTTAGGCTTTTAGTATTTAATTTTATGAGGACATAAATATCTAATCTATAACAAATAACATGCTTTTGGTCTTCTAAGAATATTAATCCTAAACTAAGATAAATATGCTTTACTTCTATTTTTTCTTCCAAAAGTTTTATAGCTTTAGCTTTCATAATTAGGTCTATAATCCATTTCAAGTTATTCTTTGTATACTGTATAAGGTAAGTGTTGAAGGTTTTTTGCTTTGGCATGTGACTATCCAATTGTTTCAGTTCTATTTTTTTATACCTATTTATATAAAAGACCTCAAATAGCCAAAGCAATCTTGGAAAAGAAACAAAGCTGAAATTATCACAAATTGAGGTTTCAAGGTATATTACAAAGCGATATTAATCAAAACAGAATGGTACTGGCACAAAAATAGACCTATAGATCAGTGGAACAGTATAGACATCCCACAAATAAACCCACACTTATATGGTCTACTAATCTATGACAAAGAGGGCACGATTATACAATTATGGAAACGATACAAATTGTATAGTTTCCATAAACTATCTGGAAAAGATAGTTTTGTATTTTTTTAATAAATGGTGATGGCAAAACTGGACAGTTGCATGCAAAATAATAAAATTGGACCACTTTCTTATACAATGCACAAAAAAAATTCAAAATGAATTAAAGACCTAAATGTGAGGACTGAGACCATAAAACTAAAAGCAAACACGGCAGTAATCTCTTGGACATTGGCCTTAGCAACTTATTTATGGATCTGTCTCTTCAGGCAAGGGAAACAAAGGCAAAAAATAAATTAGTGGGAGTATGCCAAAAATAAAAAGGCTTTGCATAGCAAGTAAAATCATCAACAAAACAGAAAAGCAACCCACTCAATGCAAGAAGATATCTGCAAATGATATATTTGATAAGGGGTTAATATTTAAAATATGTAAGAAACTTATAAACTTAACACCAAAACAAAGAAAAACAAAAAAAAAAGAAAAAAGAAAAAGCAATCTCATTAAAAAATGGTAGAGGGCCTAAATAGACATTTTCCACCCCCCAAGGAAGATATACAGATGATCTACAGACATATAAGAAGATATTCAGCATCACTAATCATCAAGAAAATGCAAATCAAAATCACAAAGAAATATCATCTCATACTAGGGGCACTAGAATACCTCAGTCAGTTAAGTGTCTCATGTGCTCAGTTCAGGTCTTGATCTCAGGATCATGAGTTCAAGCCCCGAGTTGGACTCCATGCTGGGAGTGGAGCCCAATTAAATTAATTTAGGTGAGCCTAATTAAAAAAATAAGAAGAAATATCATCTCACACTAGTCAGAATGCCTAGTATCAAAAAGGCAAGAAATAATAATGCACTCCTACATTTATTGCAACATTATTTACAGTAGACAACCCAAATCAAGTGCCCACAATAGATGAATGAATATAAAAGTTGTGTGTACATACACTCAGAGTGGATATATCACAAGAATGGATGAGGTCTTGCCATTTGTGACAACATAGATGGACAAAGAGGGTATTATGCTAAATGAAATCAGTCAGACAGAGAAAGATAAATACATTATTTCACTTATATGTACATATTGAATATTATTTATTCAAATATTATTTCCTATGAGCAGACATACATCTGTTAAATCCATCCATAATGTTTTCCAAGCTAATATGGTGTAAAAATAAATAAACATATTTAATTCTGAAAGCACTGAATTGTAATATAGATCTTCCCCTTTTTCTATGTTGAAAGAATTAAATAGCAAAGAGATGAGAGTGTGTTAATCAGGGCTCATTTAGTTATAAGTGATAGAAATTGAACTAGCCATGGCTTAAACAAAGAGAAGTTTATAGTCTTACATAATTGGATAAGTCAAGGTCTAGTGTTCCCTTCAGGCATTCTAGGAGTTTCAGTGATGCCCACAGTATTGTTTTTGATTCTCTGCATTCCCTGATCCTGCCTTGTCTCTACTGGCAAGTTACTGATAAAAGGTAAAAAAAAGTCAGCCCCTGAGTAGCACAAGTTAAATGATCCTTAGAGTTTACCATCTTAGAAATGAGATTTCCTTTCACCTAGAATCTGTATCAATTGCTCCAGATCCTGGACTGATAACCGTAACAAAGGGAAGTTTGATTAGTTCAGCCCAAACCTACAATGCTATACAGAACCAGAAGAGATAAGATTCATTAAAGCCTAGAGCAGCTCCCTTAGTAGGAAAAAAGTGTAAGAGTTGCTCCACCTGCAGAATAGTAGATTCAGAGAAAGAGAGAGAGAGAGAGAGAGAGAGAATCTAATCCTTGGAATTAATATAGATTAGAAAAAGCTGCTTTTTTTAAAAAAAAATAAAGTACATATGAAATGTCGATATATTTTGAAATGGTCTATTTTATAACTTAGAAAATAGTCTAACAAAATATAAAAACACTCCTAATCCAAGAGGAGATATAAAGAGAGTTATAGCCAAAGAAAACATTAAAATTAGCTAAATATTTACCTTTAAGGAAAAAATGTCCAAATGATTTTATAGTTAAGTTCTCTCTTACTCTCAAACTTATGTTATTCAGACTATTCCAGAGCACTGACAAACTCCCTGGCACAGTTGGTGAAACTGCCGTAATCATAAAACCAGCATAAAAAGAAACTATAGTCTAATTCATGCATTTGATTCAATGCAAAAGTTGTAATCAAATTATTAGTAAATTGAATCCGAGAGTACAGTAAAAGATCAGAAACTATGTTCAAGAAAATTTTATGCAGGAATAGTAGTTTATCCCAGCATCAGGAAGCCTAGGAACACAATTTAAGGAGTGACATATTTAAATATGCACTTGTGTCAATGAATGGAGAAAAGTGACTTTATCAGTTCTTAATAAAAACTCAGAATCAAATAGGACTGAGAAGGAACTATGCAGATTTGGTAAAAGGCTCTTTTCCACATATCTGTGCCAAATATCATGACAAATGTTAAAATAGCAAAGTTATTTTCATCAAAAGAAGAACTGGACAGAAACGCTAGCTCTTATCAATATAATTGAATATGCTTCTGGGAATGCCAATCTGTTCCTGCAATAGACCTCTGGCAACAATGTTTTTACAACTTTGGGGATAAACATAGATATGCTAAGGAACCTGAGGGAAGGAAGAGAAGTACCTGAGTATCAAATGACAATGTAAAGCGATCATCCAACATCAGCACCTACTCATCTCCACATTATGTCAGGTGAGAATAATGAACCTGTATTCAGGACAGTATTAGTTGGGTTTTCTCTAATTTGCTCATAAATGCCTTCCCACTGTTATAATGCCTAATTATCAAAGAATTAAAATTAATAAGCATTAAATAATATGGCTAGTCTATACAGATAAATAAAAATCAACAGCTATTCTTTATGGTAGAAATATAATAATAAAGATAAAATAATAATTCTTCCTAATCAGTTATAAATATATAGAAATACATATTTCTACATATTTCTTTCTATATAAATATATAGAGAGAACAGTGGTTCTTTCTAATCAGTTATAAAGCCTATTGCAATCCACCAAAAAAGTAGGAACTAGTTAGAAATAAAGTTATCATGAATGAAAAAGAGACTGCACTAAAAAAAAAAATTTAAATCTAAGACCAGAGATGACTTGAGATGACATTACATAATTCTATAATTCTATTAATATAGATCAAAGCAATATATAAAATTGATGCAATCTCATAAAAATTCACAAATAGTTGAGCAAAATTATTTTACAATATAGGTGGAGTTAAATGTACAAGAATTGTCATGGAAATTTGAAATAGAAAAATCATAGCAGGAAGATGTTCCTACAAGATATTCTAAAAAGAAAACCTTAAAACTAGTGAAATTGAAGCAGTCTGGTTTGGACAGAAGAAAATAGTTAAATGCATCCAAGCATAAATAAGAACCTTACATGTGATAAATGTGACATTCAATTCTGTGGGAAACATGATAACCTAATTAATAATATTGTTGGCAAAACTGTCTTTACATTTAAAAGAAAACACCCAGTCAAAATACATAAATAAATTCCAGATGAATTAAAGTTTGAAATGTTATATATATACATATATATACACACACACACACATACATATGTATATATACATATATATGTACATATGGTTTTAAATTTCTTTTTTATTGTTCTGTTTCACTATATAGTACATCATTAGTTTTTGATGTAGTATTCCATGATTGTTTGTATACAGTTTTTGTATATACTATATATAGTAACTTTAATAAAATATTATAGTTACATATAATATTTAATATATTATTATATATTATTTAAATATGTATTTATAAAATATTTTAAAATGCACAGCACAAATACAAATAGAAATGCCATAAATAAAAGGAATGTTAAATTTGATTAGAACAAAGAAGCCAAAAACCTGGTATTATTTCAATGTTATAGAATCAAAATAGACTGGAAGAAAATATTTGCAGTGTATAAACAAACTAAGGGATATATCCCTTATGTGCCTCAAATGCCTACAACTTGTTATGAGTACAAAGATTAAGCAAAAATGGGCTAACTTAATGTGTGTATTCGTCAGGATATACTAGGTTATGTAGGACTAACAAATTAACCCAGAGATTTTAGAGGCTTAACCAAACAAAGTTTATATTTTGCTCATGCTTATTTTTTTTAAAGATTTATTTATCTATTCGGGAGACAGAGAGCACACACGCATGCACACACATGTATGCACACACACAGGCGTGCGTGTGTGGTAAGCAAGATGGGGGTGGGGCAGCGGTAGACAGAAACTCAAGCGGGGGCTGGATCTCACCACCCTGAGATCATGACTCCAAAAGAAAACAAGAGTCAGAGGATTAACCAACTGAGCCACCCAGGCACCTCATGCTCATGCTACTTATACTATAGTTGGGAGATGGGGTAGAGTGGGGACCTTTATGCTCCATTCTCCCTCAGGAACACAAACTGAAGGAAGTAACATCAATTTGTAGCTGTACTACTTGGGAGATACTGTCGCCTTGTTCCTTTTGAAAGAGAACACCAATATATTCAATGCTTTAGCCTGGGAGTGACTATAGCCACTTAGTTATATTTTAGTCATTGGATGGCCCCACTTTGCTTCAAGAGGACAGCAAAGTATAATTCTCTGTTGACCCAGAATGAAAGGAAAAGTACATAAATTGTGACCATTAATAATGCCTTCCAAAGAGATCAAGATGAAAAATTTCAGAGGATGAAGTCCAGGTTGTTAATAAATCTATGACAAGATGGTCAACAATCTTGAAGCTATTAAATTCAATAATACTGCTTTTATAACACATCAGATTGCCAAATGCCTAACAGATTAGTAGCATTCCGTTTTAGGTTGTAGGGAAAAGCCTCATTTTTATACTTCTGGGAAAGCAAAAATATAAAATTTAGGAAATAATTACTCAAGATCCATTACTTATTTAAATGTCCATACTATTTTCAGAATCTGCATCCTTAGTAAAAGAAGAAGAAAAAATGTATGGATACTTGTACAAGAATATTTATTTCAACATTTTAATATCATGATAAAGACAATGATGCAAATACTGATTCATGCTAATTATGGTGTGTACATTTTGTGAGCTATCCTATAGTCATTAGATGAATGCCACCTACCCAAACAAATTGACTGGAAAAACAGCCATGATATATTTATAAATGAAAAGCAGCTAGAAAGTTATATGTACAGTATACCAAAATAAAGATAAAAGAAGAAAGGAAAGGAGAGAGAAAGAGGAGAGAGAAAACAGTGGAAGAAAAAGAGAAGAAAAATGTGCTGTTATAAAATCATAAAATCTATATGCTTGAATTGTGGGTTAAGATTTTTTCTGGGGCGCCTGGGTGGCTCCGTGGGCTAAAGCCTCTGCCTTCGGCTCAGGTCATGATCCCAGGGTCCTGGGATCGAGGCCCGCATCAGGCTCTCTGCTCAGCAGGGAGCCTGCTTCCCTTCCTCTCTCTCTGCCTGACTCTGCCTACTTATGATCTCTCTCTGTCAAATAAATAAATAAAATCTTTAAAAAAAATATTTTTTCTGTATAAATTATTATTTAAAATATCATCAGAAGCTATCTATGAAATTTTCTAACTAACGTCTCATGACATTATTTGATAGGTTAAAAAAATGATACCTCCAGCATTAAATATGTATTTTCAAGAAGCTAACTTTTTTGGTTTTTATTAAAGTTGAAGTTCAATTAGGGTTAAACATTTTTCTGATTAGGGTTAAACATTTTCTGATCTAAACATTTCTGATCTGTCTTATTTTCAAATTTTGGTATCAATCCATCTTATCTCTGGCATATGCCCTTATTAGTAAAAACTTGCATTTGACAAATAATGGAATTCCTTGCCCTCAGTTCCACAATGAGAGAAAAGGACTGTCAGTTCACTTTAACCATAAAAATTAATGATTCTAAATATTTAACTAAAATGATAATCTTTTATGAAAATGTTCCATTTCAAAATTTTAGGTCATCCCATAAGAGCAGATGGCTTCATCAAAATTTTAGATTCTGGCCATGTGCTTTAGTTGAGAGCTATTTTAATAGTTAAATATATAAATAAATTTAAATTTAAGCAAAGATTTATAGAAATAATATAAGTTTCTGAAAGGCAGCAGTCTTAAAACGTAGAGTTCACAGTCATATCTTAATTTTGCCACACACCAGCCATGTGATCTTGAACGAATCACCTAATTCACTGTGCGTCAATTACTTCATACATACAATATCCATACAACAGGGGTAATATTACCTACCTTATTGGTTTGCTGTAGTTGATTAAATGAGATGATGCACGTGTTTAAAAACAGTAATGACTCAACAAGTGCTCACTATTAATACTATATTGATGAGAATGCGCTCCATCACACAACTGAAAATCAGTCAATTACAATACCTGATTTCTAAAAGCAGCAGATGATAGCACTTTCAAGAACTCTAAGAAAGCTGAAGATTTTTCTTTATATATAGCTTCTGCCATAGACTTAAGCTCGCTTACCAAATATTTCTAAAGAATATAAAGTTACTATATGGGAATAAAAATGTACAGACATTTGAAATCAGGTGGCTTTTGTTGTGTATACATGTTTTTTATGTGTAGTTTTATGTGTAGCTGATGAGACAATGGGAGCTCAGTAGTTTAACTCAATCTTGTGGTACCTTTACATATATATATATATATATATATATATATATATATATATATATATATATTTTTTTTTTTTTTTTAACACTGATCAGGGTCTTCAGCTTGTCTTCAGGCTTTAACCTTTCTGCCTTCCAAAAACACTTAACACCTACGTAGGATGTAATATCGTATAATAGAAAGTATCATGAAGTCAACAAACTTAGAGTTGCATCTAGATTCTGCAGTAAGTTAAAGATCTGATACTCATGTCCATTCATTCACACATTTCATAAATATTTACTGAGTGGTTATTATGTGTTAGGCATTGTGTTGGCTACTGAGAATACAAAAATGAACAAAACAGACCAACTTCCTATCATAATAGTGCTTACATCCTAGTTGGTTTTCTGATCTGTTAAACTGAGTTATAATTGATACCTCCCAGAGTTCTAATGAGATTTGATGAGTTAATGCAGGTAAAGTGATTGCGATACATAAGGTTCTTAGTAATTATTAATTATCCTTTTAATGTTGCTTAGGTTTTCTCAGACGAAGATGAAAGTACATAAAAAAAAAATAGTGCAGTGTTAATGGATGCTAACAGGTCCAGTGGAAAAAACTATTTTCCTTTCTGGTTAATATTCATTTTAAATAATGACAATATAAAACAAGAAAACAAAACTAATCTCCCTAAGGCTAATGGGGCAGGATAAAAAGCTAGGTTATTCTTCCCTTTTAGCAGGGACACCTAGTGTCATAACTTGAAGCATAACTTTGGCAAACTCATAGATTTCCTGCAGAGAAGGATGGCTGATGTGTTATACCCAATATGGACATCACTGTTTTTAACAAGTAAGGACTATCATTAAACTTCTAAAGAATACAATGGTATTTTATGCATTTCTGCTACTGCAAACCGTAATCAGCATACTTTTATGTACATAATAAATATTAAATGAATTTTAATTGAATAAGAATTAATTGCATTTATAATAAGGAACTATTTTCTTGATTTTCAACATTTGTTGCTTTTTTATAGTTTAAGATAGTTGCTGTCCAAATTCTATAGAAAAAAGTACTGATCGTTCCAAAGATTAAAGCTGAGGTTCTAAAGATAATGACGACTTAATTAGGCAATTATGTATCATTTATATTCACAGATATATTTTTGGACTTTTAGTCAATAGTATGGTCTTAGAAAAGGCCATTTTCAAACTGAGTTTTTTGGAGCACTTAGGTTTCCCTATATTGGAGGAAATGAGGGGCAGTCTGACCATTGGGGAATGCCAGTCCTGCATCAGAGAGGACCAACTTTTAAGGAGATTTCATTTGAAAATTTATTTTCTTTTAAAGCAAACTTCAAAAGCATGGTCATAGGCAATTAGCAAAACACAATTTAAGAATTAAAATGTATCATAAAAAAATCTGGGTTACATAATTTAGTGGCTACCTGTATAATTAAAAAAAGAAAATATACCAAATGAAAAACATGCTTAATTTACAGGAAATCTACAGTCAATGCTATGTCATACAAAATCTACAGATGACAAAAAGAAGATATCTTTAGATCAAATCTGGAAAGGTTTTTTAGCAGGTGTTCCATTTAGAACCAACACACTACTTAACAGAGAGCATGGTAATTATGAAAATTATTTTTAGTAGGCAAAGTTGCTAAAGCTATCTGCACATCAAAATTCGAAACTTCTCAAAATGAACCCTGCTTCAACTTTGAGCTCAGGTTTTAAATTACGGAGAATGCAAAAAATATGATTTTCACAGTAGGAAAAAAAATCATAGTAAACTAAATTTTAAGGACATATTTTTCCCTCTATTATGTCACATTATACATGTTAAATCATTTGTTCAGTTTTACTAATCACTTATGATGACATAGCAAAGGGTTGCTAATGGAAATATGAAGATGGATATATTTCCATCTGGTAATATAGTATATATCTGGCACAGATCTTATACAACAGAGAAAGTGTTATTTTGTGATGAATGGAGTTAAGAAAGGCTTCACAGAAGAAGAAATATTTGAATTTTGTCTTGAAGGATGGGTGATGTGATGCTGTTAAAATAGGAATAGAGAATTCAGATAGAATTGCCTGAAAGTCCAGAGAGGGGAGGTATGAAACAACTTGCTGGGATGGAGAATTACAGATAATTTTATAAAATTGGACTGTAGAAAGACAAAGACAGGGTGAAGAGAGCTGGAAGATAAGACATCTCAAGGTTTTGGACCTTATCTTTAAGCCATGAAGAAAATTATGGAAACACCTACAGCAGGAGTGTAATGTGCCACTTCTCTGCTGCTGGAGATCACCATTCCCAGTGTGGACCTTAGATTAAAATAGATTGAAGAAAGGGAAAAGAATAAAGGCATTATTCAGTAAGAATCTCCTGTGTTGGTTTCAACTCTCTCATTTCTGTAGATTATTTGTGCTTGAATAGTTGGATATGTTTTTTCTCTGTCACTATATTTTGATTTCCCTGAGAGATAACACCTGGCTCTTCTTTCAATTTTCAACAACTCATTCAGAAGCCAGCACACAGCAGATCCTTAGGATTTTTTAAAAATAATTTTTGAAAACTGAGCAGAAAGAAACCAAAATAATGTTTAATTGTACTACTTTACCTTGTAGTTCAGCTCTTGAACTTCACAGAGTGAAGAACATTGTAAATATTGATAGAAATCCCTACTGCTCCGACATGTCCATGAGCTTTATTACAACTGTTTCTTTGTTGAAGCATTATCGTTAATGATTAATACGGTTTCCAAGGTTTAAACAACTACAGGTTCTCTGACAGGTAACCTTCACAGGGGGAAGAAAATAATAAACCCAAGGGGAATATAAGGATGCCAGTTCCCTTTAGCCATTTAGAGTGGCTAAACATCAAGTGAAACATCAAGTGAAAACATCAAGAAAGACATAGATACTTTCAACAAAAACTGACTGTTCTTTAAATGTTGTAATTTTGTCTTATTTAGAGAGCAAAGATGTGGATTTTTAAATGGAGGAGGGATATATTTAAAATTATAATCAGGGTAATCTTTTTATTATTTTTAACTGACATTTATACAAATTTCTTGAACTATTCAAATTAATATAGCACCAAATTAGTCACAAGTTAAAAACACAGGATGCCTGTGTTCTGTCTCCCTGACAACATCATGCATTTAGTTCCGTGTGTCCAGATACAAAGGCAGGGCAAGCCAATGTTTGGAAAAGGAAACTGATTAAAAATTATTATTATGCAAGTAAGAGAATTCTAAACAGCTATTGTTAAAATTGAGAAGAGAGAGAATAATGATTTTTACCACAATAGAAATAATAAAATCAAACCACATAATGTTCTGATGGTTTCTTAAAACCTTTCATTTCTTAAGGTATAGATTTCAATTGAATTTATTAACATTCACTGTTTTTTCAGTTAGAATTCTATATTCACATGTCATATATATATATAGATACACATATACATATATATATAGATTCATGTATATATATATATATATATATATATATATATATACATATCCATTGTCTCTATTTTCTCTATTTGAGTTTAATCAAGGTTCATCAGGGATATTTATGATTTTATAACACTTGCATCTATCTCTTATAAATGGAACCAAAACAAAAGATTCTGTTTTGCACAGATAATTAATCATCAATCTGCATTACTACCAACACCCGGTGAGCAGTGGTAATTTAGCACATCTGTGGTCTATGACTTACACAGGAATGATAATTTGAACACCAAAACGAAGTATTTAATCTGAGAGAATGACTGCTAGATCCCTATGACCCCTTCAAAAAATGGTACTCTGGATTCTTGGAGGAATTAAGTCCTTTACTTTGAATTTTAGTATTAACTAATTAGTATATTATTTTTGCCAGGCAAATTGTATAAAGTATATAAAATTACATTGTCTATTCTGGGTAAGGCTAGGAGTCCAGGGTGGCTAACCTATAGAAATAGTACAGTGGCCTGGGGGGAGATGAGATATGCAAAATAGATACATTATAAGGGGGAAAAAAAAGGTAGGCCTACGTTTATTTAAAGAAAAGTGAAATCAACTTTTATAGTTAAAAAGTAGTTTGTTAGAATATATTTTTGTTTTATGTTCGGGGAAACTTTTTATTTCATAGATGCAATTAAACTTGAGTTTAAAGTATTCTCTGGTGGTATTAAGATAACATATTTCCCATAGTAGCCATTCATCATTACCTTTGTAGTTAACCTTGAAGCCAACAGAGCCGACACTTTCATCTGTTTGAAGGTGCAGCCACATTTGGCTACTCATGCTCACTATCAAGTCTGGCACAAAGCTTCCAGTCAGCCTAAAAAAGAGATGGACGGAGAAGAGAGAAATGGGTTATTAAAACACTTTCTGCATGCAAATGATGACACAGAACTGTTTCTCAGTACTTTCTTGGCTAGAAAAAAAACAACTGTCAGATAAACTTGCAAGGCTATGTGTTGATGTAATAGAACAAACAGCACAATTTAGTGATCAAGATTTATTATAAGTAAGTATCATTTCATATGTTTAACTAGGTTAGGTCTTTCATAACCCTCAGGCAAGATACTAAATTTTAGACTATCAGAGAATCTTATACTCCTTTTTGAACTGAAAGGAAAAAGAGGATCTAAAATATCTTTAATTTTTTTTAAACACCAGGAATGCTCTTTATTTTAACCTTTCAAGTTTTACAGAGCTTTGTTCTAAAGAAATATGGTGAAAAATATTTAAGCACTGTGCAAAACAATAAAATGGCAAGGAATATAGTATATCCCTTTGCAGTACTGATATCAGACAACGTATGTCATGTATTTTTTTTTACTGCAAATAGTTTCATCTTAAAGAACATGCTGCTAGTTTGATATAGCATCACTGAATCTATGCATTAATAATCTCATTCAGTAATGCTCAATCTTATAATTGTAAAAATGGAAATTACCTCATGTTTCCTCTGTCATTAATTATGTTACAGTCACATACTTGAACCAAAGCCAAGGGTCATATAAAGGAGGAAAGCAAATGAGTAAATAAGACCTTGGGGGGAAAAGTCTGTTGAGAATATGAAGAGGGAAAAAATGGACTCACTGCTGAGCAAAATATCCATAGTGATAGGGAAGTCTAAATTATATACTGAAAAGAACGACTTCTAAAAGGGGGAATTCCTAAGTGTTTGTGTACTTTATTGCTAAGATCACGAAGATTCTGGGAAATTACGTGAGGAGAGAAGGTATAAATTTTCCCTCTGTAATAAAATGGGCACCCTAAGAGAGCAGGTTTTGGGATAGAGGCTATACTACAATTACACCAGCAGAGGGCAGCACTGATGCCCGTATCCCCGAAATGACCACAGTGGCAAAATGCTTTGCTCATTATCTAGCCACCAAAAGGGTAAAATAACATCAGCTGACTGCGTTAAATATAGCTGTGTTACCAGTGTCCAGTGTTACAGAATTTATCGGGACTCTATCTCAAATAAACCGAGTTAAATATTATGTTTTAATTATGGGATTATATGTGATACTGAGGAACACTGTGAAATATACCATATTATGGAATTTTAAAGTATGTTGTCTTCCTGCCAGATCAAATTTAGAATTATTATAATATAAAAGATATACATACATACATTCTCCTTTGTAATATAGGTGTATATCTGCCCCATGTATACGTATTTGTGGGTATACATATCTGTGGGTAAACACACACTCTCCCCCCATCATTTGGAAAGATCATTCAATGAAATTTTGTGGCATATGAACTTTCAATTTTCAAACTGGTGAGCTCATAAGTACTACTCTTTTGAGCTATAGTAGGGAGAGAGTTTATAGGCAAGAATAAGGAGAACTCAAGCTCTGAGACATGACAGAAAGCAAAATGGTTTCATTATGAAGTAGGCATGAGTTACACCATATCAAATACGCCAACAATCTGCCTCACACTATTAAAAGTTGTTTTCAGGAGAAGATTGTATAATTGCTCCTTCTTATGTTCTCTTATTTCCTTTCAGTTCTGAACTTTTACTACCCCAAACCTCCAGCATGATATTTTGTCAGTTCATAAAGAACAGCTAACACATACAGGCAAAGTTGTTCCCTTGCTAACTTGTTCTCCTGTGATTCCACATTCATGACTGGTGTAAGGGTAAATACAAACCTGAAAAATAATGATAATTAAACTAAAAAATTCCCTGATGCCACAAAGGGAAAAGAAAACCCCCTTCTCTTTAGCATTTCCTTTAGAAAACTCGTAATTGTAAATGACCTCTGTTTATTTCAATTATATAAAAATCTTTTAAGTTAAATAAGCCTCTTGCCAATGGTGCATCCCGTGAATGTCTTTCTTGGAGGTTTGGGTGCCATTTCTTTGAAATGTGAATGTCAGGGAGAATATTGTCCTGTATCCCTGTTTTTGTGAGAATTTAAGTGTAGGCATACAGATCCATGAGGTAACTTCCTGCCCATCAAAAAGATGGGTGTTTTATTCAAAAATCTTTTTGGATAAGGGCAGTTAACATACATGTAATGGATTGTATCTGCCTGACTGTATAAAAAGGTGAGATTTATTTTTTTGCAATCACCTTGGTGGGTTGCCTGTGATACACATCACAGTCTGGTTTAATGCTTATTAAATATTAAAACTGTTTTATTCTTGCTTACATTTTGTGGAGAGATTTAACTAGGTTGACAGGTAATTCTATTTTTAATTATATCTCCCCAACAATTTGGTGATGAGGATAGAATCCAAATGTCAGTTCTTGAATTAAATGGACGGGATAAAATCTCGTGGTCACAAACAATCTAATAAGAGACCCTGGATTATAAAGTGTTTCTTCTAGTGCCCTGCTCTTTTGAAATACTATCTCAATGAACTACTCTCTCAAATTCAAGATTTTATTATTTAGTAAGCCAGGGTAAATTGGGCTCTAAAATCTAAAATCATGATCTGGATCATGATTAGCTTTGATAGTGAAAAATATGGGAAGCCTGCAGTTCTTTCTCTTAAAAAGATAATACCCCTGTCATATTTGGAATACATAGGAGAATCTAGTCTTTCAGGATTTTTGCATGTTTTAGGAGGGCTTCATACGAAGCAAATTAGCCACTTGTATTTATTGGATGGCTATCATTCTAAGAGGAAAGTTAAAAAATGGTTTGGATAATCAGTGGAAAGACTGGGAAGAATGGGAGAAAACATGTGAGAATTCAAGGGACTTTCTCTTTTACAGAAGCCCTCTCTTTCTTTCTCTTGCTGTCTCTGCTCCTTCTGTCTTCCCTGTCTCATTAGTCTTTAAATTTACAATGCCACACTTGGGGATGAGTACTAGCTACTGGAATTCTGAAACCAATAGATTTTGTTCATTTGATGGAGTAAGCATGCTGGGGACAAGAAGATGACCCAGCACACCAAAGAGTAGCTAGCTATCCACCATCATCCACAACTGTGGAAAAACTATGTGTTTGGAAGACCTACTGAAAGATACTGCTCACCGCCTTTCCTCTAAAGGTGAGCTGGGAAAAATCACAGTGTTACAAACAGAAGACAGGTGAATCTCCTATTATTTTCCATCCACAATTCATTGATACTTTTTCAGAGTTTACTAGCATGGATCCAGGAACAGGTCAAAATTGTCCTCTGTTCTATCAGTCTTTGTCTTGGCTCTCTTGTTGACTATCCAAGCTCAGATTAAAGAAAAGGGGGTCAATGGCAAGGACAACTATTACTCAAATGTTAGCAGTAGCTACTCAGTTTGGGGACAATCTGAACAAATATGAATAAGAAAATAAGAAGTTAAAAACGGCAGGTTAACTGTTCAGTTAAGACTAATTACTAAAGGAAATTAACTCTACAGTGGTGGCCAATCTGTGAAGAGAACAGAAGAGAAAACAGAATGTTACTATTATAAGAGGCTGCAACACTAGAAGAGGAATTGGAGAAAAGAAGACTCCAGGGATGTATAAATTGCAGAAATAGGAATCAGGAATGCCCAGAAGGCTAAGGAATAACTGGGAACATGGTTTAAAATAGACAGACTGAGGAAATCTCAGCGGTAGGAACTGGTGAAATGTATGCTTCAATAACTTTCCCTCTGGCTGATTTATCATTGCTCTTTCTGGTAGATAATACTGTTACTTATTCTGAAATTTCCCTGGAAAGTCTTCATTTTCCATCTGGTGATAGATCAATACAGGTCATTTGAATCAGCTTTATGTTCCTTTCTTTTCTTTGTGGTTCCAACCTGAATAGATCCTATGGCTGAGGAACACATTTTCTTCTTTCTCCTGATTGTCCTATAAACCTATTGGGGAGAGATCTCTTGTGCAAATTAAGACTACCATATTGTGTATTCCATCTGGAATGTCTGTGAATTACCCTCAGAAAAAGCATCTGGTTTGGTTATTGGGTACTTTCTGGAAGAAAAGGGGTATATAGTAGGAAATAGCAGGCCTGTACCACACTGGAAAAGTACCCTGAGCAGAAACAAATCAATGTATTAATTTGGGCCCAAGGAGTAACAACACTAGTTTAATCTAAGATGTATAACCCATAGAAATCCCTTATCAGAAGCATTAGTCTTTTGTCGAACAATACCCCTTGTTGAGGGCTCAATTAGAAGGGAAAAACCAGTTGTAAAAAAAAATTAGAAAAAGCAAAGGACAATTATAAAAGCAAGGGGACTCACCCTATAATATTTATATTGCCAAATTCCCAGTAAAGAAGTAAAGTCAATATGATAAAGATGGTTGACTTTTGTACAAGATCTTAAGGAAATAAATAAAATTGTTCCATTAATGCGTAAAGTTCCTAAACCAGAACTTTTAATAACTTGGTACCATTCTCTGAAAGGTTTTTCTCCAATCTATCTATTTCTGTTTTGTTTTTGTTTTCTTATAGCTCCTTTCATGGACACGTCTAAATCTTGTTCACTTTTACTTATGAAGGAGTCCAAAATTTATGGCAAAAAAAAAAAAAATTCAAGGGTTTCAGTACTCTCCTACTATTCCTCTAGTCATTTATGGGAAAACTTAGAGACAGCTCTCCCGCCAGAAGGATCCATAGGTATTCAATATATGGACGGTTTGCTGGTAGAATCAGAAACTAAAAAGCCAAGCAGAACTGATGCTTTGGGTTTGTTACAATTCCCTCTGTTCACAAGGGCACAAGGCCTCACGAGATAAGTTGTATTACTGCAGTATTACTGAGGTAAAATATTCAGGGTATCTGTTGATGCTGAAGGCCCCAAAAGGATATAATACAGCCCATTTTGCAAATGAAATAACTTGTTAAATAAAGTCCCCAGTTTTGGGGACTAATGGGCTACCGTAGACAATGATTCAAACTTCTACAGAGAGGGCAAAACCTCTGACAGAGCAATTGGGTGATGACTGCTCAGTGTCATCCCAGCGTTGGGAATTCTGAATCTGGAAAAGCCTTTCTAGTTGTGTTGTCATGAAAATAAGGGTGCCACGTTTGGAGTGTTAACTCAAAGGCAAGGATTAGTTGGACCACACGCTGATAATGTATTTCTCAGTTCTTCCGGATCAGGGCACTGTGGCTACTGGGACACTGTGATAGCAACAGACACACTTTTAAAAAGGCTCAAGTCCTTACCTCGAGTTGCTTGATGTATTTTCCTGTCCTATGTGTTGTGACAGCTGTCTTACAAGTAAGGTTACAAATTTGTGGGTATGCCATCAGACTAGGTATAAACGGTCATTAAACAACAACAACAAAAATACTATCAGGAAATGCAATCTCTTAGATCCCATTTTTTTGTTATTGTTGTCGGTGTTGTTTTTACCAGATCCTAATCATATTGTTGGTCACAACTGTTCAATGGTAATAGAAGAAAACATGAGGCTTTGACTTGATTTGCCTGATATTCTTGTTCATAATGACAGCTTCATCATGTTTGTGGATGGGTCATATTCTCAAGATAAAAGTGGCCAGCATAAGGCTTTGTTTGTATGGTATGCCGACTCTTTATAAAATTCTGGAAGCTTCTATTTTGCCTCGAACTAAGTTGGCACAAATAGCCTCATCAATAGCAGTCACGGTAATTATACCCCAATATAGTATGTGTTTTTGTCTGTCAGGCAACAGAACAAATTTGGAAAAAAAAGAAGGTTCCTACTTTGAGGGAAAAGAAAGTATCTCATGGAAAATTGATAGCTGACTTGTTCAAGGCTGCTCAGATCAGTAATCTCTTGCAGGGCTCACGCAGGCAGAATGAAAACTTCTGAAGGCAATGATTTTGCTGACAGAGCTTCAAAAGCCACTGTTAAATGTGGCAGATTTCAAACTTAGAAGCCTCACATTCAATACAACAAGCAATTTTTGTTAATTTCCAAAAATATGCTTCCCACACCCCCCCCACACAAAAAATGTACAAATGGATTAGAAGAGTAGCTAAGAGAAATTTGACTGAACTATGGGAACTAGCTGACAAAAACACATGCCACAGTCCTTATTTCTTGGTTAGCAATGTTGCATCATCAACATAAACACCCAAGTAAAAAAGGATTTTCAAAGGCACCAGACTCTTACAACATATACCTAAAAAGATGAAGTTATTCAAAACATATTAAAGAGATGAAAAATTTGCCAGTAGAATTCTTCACAGGTTACTCCTAAGGTCTGTGTAGGCAGTTTTCCCCAACCAACTTCTCTAGAATTTTGGTGGCATTTGGATTTCATAGAATTAATTTCTGAGGAATGTAAGAGGTTTTGTCTAGTTATGGGATTATGATATCTGGATAGTCTGAAGAAGTTGTTCCCCTCTTCAGATGCCAATTCTCAAGCAGTGGTAAAGTCTTTCTTCAAACATTTTCCACTTAAGGAATACTAGAGCATAATGAATCAGAGGAAGTTATCTGATTTCCACCGCCATCTAGTAATGATGCAAATATTTACAGATTCCAGTAAGAAAAATCAAACTCATTTGTTAAAATTCAGCAATATATTAGATTAAAACGGTCTAGACCTTTACTGCTAGCCTTGTGGAAAATTAGAGCAACCTCTGCAAGCAAGCGTAATATTTTCTCTTTGAACTTATATTTGGCAGGCTTATGAATTTGGGTCAGAGATCATGTCCTGTACCCAATTTAACTGAATCCTCTCATAAACATGTCCAATACTTCAAAGGGCTTCTTTCTTCCCCAGAAGTCCTGAGACATAAAGTCATAAGGTAAAGGACCTTGAAGGACCCACCAGAAGTCTGCCACCTCTATTAACCAGGAGATTCTGTCTACTTAAAGTTGTCGTAGAGGAAAGATAGTCTGTTCCTGTGCTGGAGGGACTCTTTCAAGTGCTGCTGATCACCTATACAACTATCAAAGTGAGAAGAAAACCCAGGGAGACCCACGCTTGCCAAGTGAAGCCAGCAGCCATAAAGGACTAGGCAGTGGGTCTTACAAAGGAGTTGAAAATCAAATTTTGTAGAGCAACCGAGGATGACACTGAACTCAGCTTAAAAAAGGTATTCTAGTGAACGTATGATATTCATGGACTGCCTTACTGTCTTATTCACAACAGTGTTTTTTTAATTTCTTTAAAAAAATCACATTTTATTACAGAAAAAAAACAGGTTATTTGTTAAACTACATATATTTTTCTGTACTCCCAGTAATATGTCCCACAATCACTATACCCAGACATCTCAAAATTGTATTCCCATTGGCCAAGACAGCCTTAATGTTCCTCTGAGCTTAACTAAACTTTGAGAGTCTCCTTCCTGATTACAGGCTCTTTTCTACCTTTTTGAAGAGCCTTTACTTTAGAAAACTTAGAACTGGACATCTTTTCTCTACATTTCAAGAAGCAAATTTTCTACAACCCAAGAATGTGTTTCTCAAGGAGCTGGGAGCCATCCCTCTAAAATATAATCATGAAAAGAGTTAGCACTCCAAACTCTGTGGACATGCAGGAGCTCAATTCTGATCAACATCTGTTAACAAGCGCAGATGACCTATTCACATCAACCAGTCTCCCACCTACTCTTCTCCAACACTTTCCCTAACGTTTACCCCAGCGTGTAAAATCCACCCCACTTTTTATTTCAGTAGAGTTTATTCCTCTTCCCTACTGTAATGGTACTGACTCCTATTTCAATAGTCTTGATCCCTATTCCAGTGGGAGTCCATAGTCTTGAATAAAGTCTTCCCTAACTGTTTAACTGGTCTGGCATAATTTTTCTCTTATACCAGTCAACACATGACCTGGACTTCTGAGTCCAGCAATCTAATTATTGGCAGAGCAAAAAGTGAGATTATCTTCTCAGTAAGTTTTAATAATACGAAAGTAAAATAACTAATGCTCATCCAGATACTCCCTTTATAATTTTGACATTTAAAAAAAAACAGTTTTGTTAACTTGTTTGACTAGGAGGATGCTGCAGAAGGAAAAGCATTTAATTAGAAGACAAACAGAAATCCAGTGTTTACAAATTAAGCTATAGAAGATAGGTTTAATGCCACTTGATTAACTTTATAATAACAAGTTCTCTCCAGTTCAAGTGTAGATGAGCAAAAGTGAATGTCTATTACCCATGGAGATTTAATTGACTGTTATAATAATATAACTATTGATTTTGACCATGCAAAACATGGCCTGTAAGCTAGGTTTGTCCCCAAGATTTAAATAATGAGAGTCATGTATTATTGAACACTGGAAGTTTAAGATGTACCCTTCAACAGGTGCCTCACAATAATACTAGATAATGGTTCTGGGTATCTTTGTGTTTCCATCTGGGAAAAATTATTTGGGAGGATGGAATAATTATTGAAGATCCTAGATTAGTTTGTAAATGTAATGTCACTTATATAATTGATGAGAACTTAGGAGAAGTTTACTGGGACTCTAAAGAAATAAACTCTTACTGAAAAAATTAGATTCAGGCTCCAGGGTGAAGCCACTCCTTAGGCTTGAATTAGTAAGATTTCATAAGGAGCTATAAAATAATACAATGAAATTGAATCATTTAAAAGTATAAGCAATATAGGCAACATAGCAATTTGTAAAACTAATGTATGATGAAAGAAAATATTTGACCTTTGCTATCAAGAATTTTCTTTACCCATTCACCATTGGTACAACATATTTAAAGGTTATTCCTCCACAGCTAATATTGTACTGAAATTTTAAATTCATCCTATTGTATTCCTGATAATTGCTTTGCTTTGTATTTTACCGCGAATTTGCTGTATATTTAGATGAATGCAAACTGCCCAGAGGAAAGTAGAAATAGCAATTGAGATAATTGTAAAATTGTAGTTTTTTAATAAAGTAGCCACAAAAAGAAAAATTATAAGTGCAAATACAAATTTTAAAAAATGTTTCAAATTGTCCTTGGTTCCAAAGGGAAAGAAAACTTTCCTACTTTTCCATTTCTTTTTATCATTTCCTTTAGAAAACTTAAAATTATAAATGCTTGCTTTCTCGGTGTTTTTCAGGCCTATTTAAATGGTGTAAAAGCTAAACAAAGCTCTTCCAGTTTTACACACCAAGAATGTCTTTCATGAAGGCCTTGGAGCCATCTCTTTGAAATGTGAACATGAAGATGGTGCCCCTTCATCCTGCTTCTGTGCCTGAGAGTTAAAGCCTAGGTGCTTTGCTCTAGGGTATAATTTCCAGCTTATCATATGGATAAGAGTTAATTTTGTTTTACTTTTGATAAGAATAATCAACACGTATGTAATGGATTGTATCTGCTTATATAAATGGGTGAGATTATTTTTCTTTTTTTTGCAATCTCTTTAGCAGACTGCATATAATGTATGTTATATTCTGGTTTAATGCCTACTTAGGAGTAAAACTGATTTATTCTTTTCTTCATGTTGTGAAGAGAATTCACTTTGTTGGTGGTGATTTTATTTTTAATTATATTTTATTAACATTGGTACCTCACTTGAAACCACACTCTTTGGATGCAGGCTCAGTGGCTAATGTCCTTCCAACAGCCTCTCACCCACTTTAGTTTAAACTTAAACTGAAATTTCACCTACTTTGGACAACTTTCTATTCAACTCCCATCCCTGACAGTAAAGGGTGTTTTCTAATCATGGAGGAGGGAGTTCCACATTACTTCAAATGAGTATTCAAATGGCTTTAGTATGGTTTTGTTTGCTTGCTTGTTTGTTTATCTTTAGGGAGAGAGAGCATGAGGGAGAAGGGGGCAGAGGGAAACTGAGAGAGAGAATCTTAAGCAGGATCCATGTCCAGCACAGAGCCCAGTGCAGGGCTTGATCTCACTACCCTAAGACCATGACCTGAGGGGAAATCAAGATTTGGATGCTAACTGACTGAACCATCTAGGTGCTCCAGTTTTAGTGTGCTTTTAATATGTATTTTTGAACCTGCTAGCTATAAACTTAAAAAGAGAAACTTCTTCAATACATGTTTGTTAATAGGCTGAATAACCCCAGAGTTCAGAACACATTCTAATTTTCCTAGTTTGCCCCTTCATGCTAGAATAAAAGTGTAAAAGCCCTAAATAAGCACACTCAGAAATATTTCTGAAGCACTCAAATACAATATAAAATAAAGTATGGAAACTATAAAATTTCTATTAGGATCAATGTTTGATTTTCTTTATAATCACTCTAGGCATTTGGGTGTATCCATTACAGATAATAGCTATTTTCCTACATTCCAAAATATTTTTTGTAGCATACACATATGTAACATTTGCTTTTTATGGGAATATATTTAATATTTATTCTTCTAGTGTAGTACTATCAAGGATTGTTTATATGTTCATTTTGGATACATGAAATTCACTAAGTATGATCATGGCTGAAAAACATTAGATTTAAAAAAAAACAAAAATTGTAACCTTGAAATACCACCAGCTGGGTGACATCAGAAAGCAGTGTTGCCTCATATCCATTAGGATGGTCGTTATCAAAAAGACAAAAAAGTAACACATCTTGGTGAGGATGTGGAGAAAAAGAAACTCTTGTATGCCACTGGTGGGAAGGTAAACTGGTATAGTCACTACGAAACAGTATGAAGGCTTTTCAAGAGAGTAAAAATAGAACTACCAAGTACCAGCAATCCCACTTCCAGGTATATATTCAAAATGAAATCAATATCTCCAAGAGATATCTGTACTCCCATGTTCACTGCAGCATTATCCACAACAGCCAAGGTGTAGAAACAACCTAAGTGTCTATTAGCCAATGAATGAATCAAGAAAATGTGGCATATTATACAGTGGAATATTATTCAGCGTTTAAAAAGAAGGAAATCCTGTCATTTGCAACAATAAGAATGAAACTGGAGGGCCTTATGCTAAGTGAAAAAGAAAACCAGAAAGAAAAAGACAAATACTGTATCTTACATGTATATGTATCCCTTACATGTGAAAGCTTTTTTTAAAAAAGTCAAACTGATAAAAACAGAGAGTAGAAAAATGTCTGCCAGGTGTTGGGAAGCAGGGGAAATAGAGGTTGGTGAAAGGTATGATTTTCAGTTACAAAATAAGTTCTGAGATCTAATGTGCAACATGGTTACTATGGTTGATAATGCTCTATTGTTTCTTGTATAATTGAAATTTGCTAAGAATAGAACTTAAATATTCTCATCAAAAAAAAAAAGAAAAGTTAAATATGTGAAGTGATGGAAGGATGAATAACTCAATGAGGAAAATCCTTTCACTATATATATATAAATATATATAATCAAGTATATGCCTTTAATATTTAACACTTTTATTTGTTAGTTATATCTCAACAAACCTGAGAAAAATAAAAAGGAAAAAAAGTGGATCAACATATTGGAATAATATTAATATATTTCTTTAAAAATAATAATACATGGAGTACTAGGAATAACAGAACTACATAAATGTTAGCTCATTTAGGTAACTGAGTAATCCATAATTGTGACATTTATTTCATTCGTGGATTTAAGTTTCAGAAGTTCTTATTGGTTAATTCAAAAGCATAAGGTATATGAGGGTATCTGTCACAGTTCTCACTTCATACACAATATTTGTGTATCAACCATTTGTTTTTAGGAAAAAGAATGCGAAGATGAAGACCTCAGCACATATATCTCTGTGTTCAGCTATGTGTGCCATCCTTCATTTATACGTTTAGCACTCTAGCAAGGGGCAGTCTTTAATATTTGCTATTAGTGGGAGGAAATCCAGCTGATTTAGATACCCTTTTTATATTTTATTTCATTTTTTTACAACCACTTTTGAAATGCCTACCATAGTACAAATATTTCTGATTAAAAGGAGAGAAACATTAACTAAAAGACTTTATTTTAGACAATTCAATCCATGCAAAAATAAATACACAAACCAAAGCAAACAATAGCAAACTGACTTTTTCTTTAGTAAAATTGTCAGTGTTTTCATAATAGAAAGATGTAGCTACAACCACAATGAAGAAAGGATGAAGAACCATAAAAGTAAGCTATCTCTATATTTAATAATTTGCTGCTAGAAATCAACATGTCACAGAGACTATTTTCATATTGTGGCCTAAATAATTCTTAAATTCCAAGGGCATATATTTACTATTGCCCAACAGCAAGTCATTTTCATGAGTATACATTAAATCTTCTCCACAGGACTAAATAATGTGTGTCTGGCACTGTGATCTTGGACTTTCAACTTTCAGAACTGTGAGAAATAAATTTCTGTTGCTGATAAACCAGCAGCCCAAGTGCACTAAGGCATGTCTGCACAGTATCTCCTTGCCAATCTTTGCAAAGATACCTTTTCGGTTCACATGTCTCAGTAAGTGTCTCGATGCGGAGTAACTTTGCCTCTCCCACGATAATTCATGCAATACCTAGCAGTATTAACACAGTCTCTGTGTTAGGTATTTTGGGAAACCCAAGATGAGCAAAAGATAGTTACTGTTCTCAAGGAACTTAAAATGATGGTGAGCATGTGTGAGTGAGTGAGCGAGTACGTGTGCCTGGTGGAGGAGGGCAAGTAGAGTACAAAGCGGAGTAAAGAGCAATAAGAAGAGGGTTTTTTTTTTTTTTCCTTGTGTTTAATAACTCTAAGATAAGGGATGCAGAATTTTGCTCACTGGTCAATTTTCTAAGCACTTTTTATTTATACCGTGGTCAGCATTCTCTTAAAAAAAATTACCTCATTGCTATATTTAGTATATTCCCTTCTTTCATTAGCTCATGGTATTTTTGGTATTTATACCAAAAATGGTATATTTGGTTTTTTCATTATTAAGAGAGGGAAATACAAAAGCAAATTTGGGAAGGTACAATTCCCTGGATGTAGAAGAGTTTGCTCAAGGCAAATATCATGTGTAGGGGTCTGATACCAAGAAGAGTGGAGCCTAGATTTTTACAGAGTGAATCGCTGAGTAGTTTAAAAAAGCAAAACAAAACAAAACAAAAAAACCCCTGGACAAAGCTTTCCAAAACATACAGACGAATGAGCTGAGAAAAAGAACAATAATCTATAAGTATAACAAAGCTATCTTATCTAAAAAAGCTAATATATTCATTAAAATATTAAAATAACTATAATATTTATTTAAAACTATATTAACAAAAGTGTGTGTGTATGTGTGGGTATATTTAAAATTTTTTAAAAGAGAGAGAGAGACAGACAGAGAGTTCCCAGGGAGGGGTATTGCTAGCCGTTATTAACTTATAACTGAGAAGGAAACTGTACACTGAACATTGATTTTATAGGAGAAATTAGAATTTCAGTAAGAGAATTAGCTATGTTTAGATACCCAAAACAACATTTCTCCCCTTAAGGTACTAGTTCAAATACAATGTCATCCGATCAATATCAGTGCATATTCATAAAATTTCCAGAGGTATCTTAGGAGTAGAAGACTTTTTTTTTTAACCTCATCTTTTATTTTGAAAGTTTTCACCTAATTAATCTTAACAGTGTCACCATGAATTCATTAAGGAAACAGCAAAGCCTGTGAAAGAAAAGGCAAGAAAACAAAGAGAATCACATGCTTGATCAAATGCCTAACCATCTTCCTTTGATGCTACAAGAAGGTTGGGCAAATAATCAACATCCTCTCCTTTTTTATGCAGACGAAATGAGGGTTGGAGGTGAATTCAATGCCAGTAACTGCATTATCATCACTCATTTATATCATCAATCATTCTCTCAGATTTATTACACCCATTTTCACTATCAGGTGAATTTACACATAAGTGTGAAAAAAGCACATGGAAAACAATCTGGAGAAACTTAATGTTATTTTAACAGCCTTTAAAAGATAATAGCATGATTATTTAAATCAATTACCTGAATTTTTATCAGCTGGCTAAGTTCATATTCTGAGATCTTTTGACACTTGTCACTATAATTCCACGCAGTTGTCAGGAATAAAAAATGCTATTTCACTAAAGAAAAAAATGCCCTCCAAGTAATTCCAATGGAGAGAAAATGAATGAGAAACAGAGACAAGAGTATAAATGGGCAATTTGATTATGAGACATCAAATGGCAGAAGCAACACATCTCTGAATTGTGAATTTAGGTTTGCAACTTAAGTTTGCAGTATTTTAGGAATTTTCATCTGATAAAACTGTATGGATAACTTTGTATTACATATGGTATCCAATTACAATGCATTCTCTATTACTTAATAATTTCATTGCTGATAACTTCATCATATTTCTTTGGGGCCAAAGTCTCAAGGTAAAGAGACATAGCATACTTAAATTATTTTTAAGTCACTGTATTGCAAAAACTAAATGCTTTGTACTTAAGAGAAAGTAATTACAAGAACGGTTTTTAAAAACCTTTCATAATTAGTCTTTTTATAGAGGATTATTTTAACTATTGAACATGTTGTGACTTTATGGACTCTATATATTTTTTATGGAATAGAATATGACAATTGACTTTACTTTTTAGAACTTAAATATTAAAAGAAAATGAGAAACAAAGAGCTACATATTTCTAATGCTTAATTTAATCCTATGACCTAAACAAAATAGGTTGGTATGTTTCATATCTGACTAAATACTTACCAAAGTGATGTGTTCTGTGTTTATTAATGAGAACTTATAAAATTAATATAAGCCACATTCGTCCTCTTATAAGATAATTTAAAATATGATATTATATAGTTTTCTGTTAGATGCATGCCTTTTTATGTTTGTTTGTTTTTTTACTACATTTTTTTTTACTTTTAGCTATCACATCTCTTAAAATGAATTTATTTATGAAAATAGTTTTGGTGCCAAAAGTTACTTACTAGCATATAAATCAAACATAAAAATAAAAAAGGAATTCATAGATTAATAAACATTGCTAACTAAGGTGTCCAGATGGAGACTAGTTTTGCCTGTTAGAAGAGCATCATTTAAAATAAGTTCTTTTCAACTGGGGTTTTAAAATTTAAAATTCTTGACAAATTATCACACCACATACGTAATATTGTTTTTAAACTTGAGCAAGAGGACCCCTTTTCTAATCTCTTCCCCATAGAGGGTCTCCCTCTGACCTTTCCTTAACTCTTCCCCAAGGAGTTGATGCATCTGCTGGTGCCTGCCTCCCTCTCCGACTTCTTCCTGATCCTAGGTTAGTTTCCAGCCCATAGTGCCATCAGTACAGGAATTGGGAGTAAGTCTTTCAAACTTCTAGAGTCATTTGAGAGCAACTGTGTGTGGTGAATTTCATAATATAAAAATAATGGGATTGTACTCACATATGTTTTTATTTCATTTTTCTAGGAATTTATTTTCCCTTCCCTTTACAAAAGTATCAGTTCAAGATGGATTGGAAATGAAAACAAATCTATTTTACAGTTTGTTTGAGAAGTACTGTCCTACAACTCACTAGCACCCGGTACCCTGGATTTGCCTGCCACCTGGACCCACATGAGCCTCCTTTCCACATGCATATTTCCAGGGCCAGGACATAGGACCCATATGTGGACCCTTGGGCAGTGGATAGTATTTGCAAGGGGGGGCATGGGGACTTCAAATGTTTAACTTGGGAAGTCCACAGCTTGATGAAGGAGCTGAGTTTGGTGACAGTGGGTGGCAGCTGTAGGCTGGGGCTAGGAACACATTTGCCCCATGACTTCATGTCCCCATTAGGAAACCACACAACTCCTAGAATTCTAAATGCAAACTAGTCTTTTCAGGTCGTCATGAAAGTGCATTCGTCAAGATAGGAGAATGGAACATACTATATTTGATGACATGTAGCTTTCATATACAACTTCTAATATTTAGATATATGATACATGAGTTTGCATTTATTTGCTTTCTTACTCTGGGCCCTGCAAACACCCGAATGGACGGTCCTAAAGTTGGGAAAGTTAACCTTGAGAAATATGCTACAGATTCACTCAAATTTAGATCAGCTTCTCTGGTGGATACAAATCCAGTTAAGTTCTATTAGTACAGAATCTTAGAGTTCAAAGGAACTTCTGATCTAATTCTAGCACTGTAAAATCTCTGTTAGTGAGTCAGCTGGCTTTCATTTGAACACCTCCAGGAGTAGGTGCTACCTAAGTTCTGTTTCAGTCATCCTTACTCAGGAAAAGGGTTATATTTTCAGAGAAGTGAAATTTTGTTTCTCAGGGAGAAAAGCAAGTTTGAGAAACACTTGTGGTTACAGACAGAGGAATATGGATGAAAAATGGGAATCACATAAATTTTTTAAAATTAATGTAACTTCTCAGAGTGAGGGAAATATAATAAAGTAGAATGACTACACAAAAAGGGACAGTATAACAAGAGGAATATGAGAAGAGGAAAAAAATGTAACTTTTTCTTCTTTTTCCTACCAGCAACAGAAGGAAACTCATGTTAGTCTGTGACATACAGCTATTTCCATTTGACTATTTATTTGGTTTATAAAGGCACCACCCATTCATACATTTGTTCTCCACAGGATCTTTTGTTGTCCAGCTAATTTGGGGATTATCTTCTTCAAAGAATCAACTGTAAGCCCATTTTTTTTTTCACTTAATTATCCCATGCTTCTCACCTCATCCACTATTTAATTTCATCCATTCAATACAGGATTTTAAAAATTAATTTAAAACTCTCCCCATCCCTGTCTTCCAATATAAAATGAAATAAGGGCATCATATGCACTTGACAATTAAAATTTTGAAGTAAGCAGCAAAACCACTAATAATTTTTTTTTTCTTTTTGCAACTGAGGTGGAATGGGGATGGTAGGCATGCAGAAAATGGAGGAGTGTGGTGAGAGATAGTGGTGGCAGTATGTGAAGGTGGGAAGGGCATTATGGGGGATGGGGTGGGAAACATGGCATAACGCCCACCCCCCCCACACACACACTGACTAGAGCAGTGTTCTGGATTTAGACAGAGTGTCTCTTGATCAAGAAAGACTTAATTTTTCTTTAGAGTATGGTTGTATTTTTTTAAAAAGTTCTTTTTTCTCTCAGTATCTAAAAGTTGTAAAGGTATTGCCCGATTTTTTTTTATTTTGAGTTTTATAAGAAAAATTAGATCCATATCATTATAATAAGGTCTGGATCTGAATAATGTGTGTATGTGTATGCACATATACACTTGCTACTCTCACAGTCTTAGGGTGTTTTAAACATAGTGTATTTTTTTTCCCTTTCTCTTTCCTATCCCTCCCACATTCTCACTAGGGGGACCAATTTAGATCTATTTATTGAACAGTCTAAAAGGTAATGCTCACAGAATAAAGCTTTAATTTTTATTCCCACTGGAGATGAAATACTCAGTGTGAACTTCAATTTGATGGTTTAGGGAAATCCATTGTGTTCATGAAGTCTGAACTGAAAATCAATAGCTATGAAAGGAATTTTGAGAGAAAGTGAATCCTAAGTTTTTGAGGTTCAAAGGATAAAACACAATATAGTCTCCCCAAAATATTTTTCATGCCACTATCAGAGGTAGATTATTGGAATGAATAGCCTAGGGACTGGGGAATAAATAAGTTCCTAGCATTTCCTGTTTTTCGATACATGATCATTGTTTCAGCCCACATCAAAACTCCCAGTTGCTCTACTTCATCTATTTCAAATCTAAACTTCAGATCTCAACAGCTAGGTATGATTTTACAGCCAATATGTGAGCAGGACCCACCAGTCTGCAGTACCGGTATCAGAGTCCCCTGGGATCCATTTTATACTTTTTTTTTTTCTTTCAATATTTAAACTCTAAGGGCAAGGGTATTTTCCAAAATAAACCCTAATCAGCCACTCTGCCATTTTACTGTGAGCTTCCATTTCTGACAGGCTTCTGTTTGCCAATGGAGTCTAGAAAATTTTGTTTGGATCCAGTGCCTTAAACCTCACTGAAGAAGAACTCATAAATACTGTATGTAGGCTGACGATAATAACCAAGTGACTATGCTTCTCCTGTTGGTAGTAGTGGAGGGACCAACTGAAAGAAAAAAAAAAAAAAAGAAAGAAAAAAAAGGGTAAAATTTAATAAAGACCTGATAGGCAAAGTCAAGAATGAGATGGTGAGTACTTACACTTGGAGTACTGTCCTGGGGTCTCCAACTTCACCTCCATCACCAATGGTCAAAGTATCATAGCCAATCTCCAGATCAAATTCTTCAAAATTTATCTGTATAACCTAGAAATAAACAGAAACAAACACTTCAACTATATTGCAATATGTAATAAAAATAAAAATTCGGGCAGAGAAACATTGAAAATGCATATCAGACTCATTGTATTTATCCATATAAATACCATGGGAGCAGACCATGTCAGACTATCCCTAAAATCCAATTATTATAATTTTCATGATTTTTATTTGCTCTAATGTACCTTCCATAATAATTTTTCAATGAAATAGCATGGCTTCTGTTTATAGGAAACTCTTATTTGAAGCTTGATTAATGCAAATCTACTTTGAGAAGTCTTTATAAAAAGGACATGTAGGCGGAGAGTGGTTTTCCATACATTTGCATATATTTTTATAAAACTAACATGGAAAAACACGGAGTGTGCAATTTCCATTAAATAGTAAAGCTTAAAAAAACATTAGAGCTAAATTTGAATCTAAATCACCAGATTTAAAGGTATTAGATTTACTTTTGTGTATCCTTTGGTAACAGAATCCCTCAAATGATTATAACATGCTAGCAAAACTGGGAGCAAATTACACCACAATAAGTAACTTAGTATTATTTCCTACTAACACATACTTATGCACTCATACATTATGTATACATTTATGCAAAAATTCATATTTAATAAAATTGTAATTCTTAAATTAGGAACCTAATATGATATTAAATAATAATGTAATTAAGAATTAGTACAGGAAGAAATTACATAAATACTGTCATATATAATCATGCCTTGAGCAAAAAACAGTTAATAATAAAATAATATTCATTATTTTAGATTAAAAAAAGAATGCCTGAGGTCACCAATTTTAGTAAAGAATAAATTAAAAAGACATCTCTCTAATAATTTTCATAGCTATTTGTTACCTTGGTAATATACAGAGAAATTCTAAAAAAAAAAGACCAATTTTATATTCGGGCTTTTTTAAGCTTTATAACATTTTTTTTATTATAACACCTCTTGATTTCTTTAATGGTTTTATATTACATATAGATAGTTACATATAGATACTTGCAATTGATAATTGTCTGTCATTAGAGATTTAGGTTGTTTTTACTTTTTTGTTATTATAAACAATATGGTCATGAACACTATTAAACAGTTTCTAGTTCAAATGTATATCTCTATGTTATATGCTTAGAATTGTAATTTCTCAAAAATAAGCAAAAATTTAATTTCACAATATTGTGCCATAAGGTTTTCCAAAATTATTTTACTAGTTTAAATACTTACAACTTCTGTACATTAGATTTCATTATTTCTACCAATCTAGAGAGTGTGTAAAGTGATCATTTGTATTTTCTTAACAATTAAGCTGTATATATTTTTATATGTATGTCATTTATGTTTCCTTTTTTGTGACATGACTTTGTATTTTGACTATTTTTCACTTGACTGCTTGTTTATTTATTTTTTGGAAGGAGGGGCAAAGAAAGAGGGAGAGAGAGAATACCAAGCTAGTCCCATGCCCAGTGTGGAGCCCAACATGGGGCCTGATCTCACAACACTGAGATCATGACCTGACCCTAAAAAAAGAGTTAAATTATTAACTAACTGAGCACAAAGGCACCCCTGGACTGCTTTTTATTAATTGCATAATTCTTTATATCAGTGATTCCCAACATGTTTCCTTTATAGTGCACATAGGAAAGAGTAATATTTAAGACACATTGAGGTAAACAGATGAGACTGCATGCAATGAAAATGTTTTACCGAGGCCTTACTCTGCCTCACAGAGAGTTAAGATCAATATCTTCATTCTACCTGTAATTCATTCATAATACACCACTAAGTCTGACTCACTAGTTGAAGTCAGCTTTATATATCCTGGATATTAATCTATTACATGTTATGTGAGTTGCAGTATTTTTTTCAAGTTGCTAGCTTGCTTTTTTGCTTTCTTTTTAAAAATCTTTTGATAAGAAGGAATTACTAATTTTACTAAAGTGAACTTTTAATCAATTATTTTATAAGTAACACTTCTGCATTACCTATTTTCTTCAAATCTTTATTTTTGGGGAACTGATTTTCATAAAATGTGTGAAATAGAGACATAAACAATAACAGAAAACTAGTAGAGATCCCCTTTTCCAAAGCTTCAATATAAATAAGCAGTTGTCTCAATATTACTTGAGTAGATAGACCTCTTTTCCCCAATGATGTGCATGTCAGACTGACATATCTCAAGAGTCTATATATGAGGATATTGGTTTGGGAGTTCTAGATTGCATTCTTTGATCAGTTTGTGTGTCCCTGAACCAACAGAAATTGGTTTGTTATCGCTATAAAATAAGACTATCCTATGAGTCAGATATTCCATTTTTCTATACACATTTTGAAAACCATTTTTTAATTATTTTTTGTTATTTTTTTTGAAAGATTTATTTAGTTATGAGAGAGAGAGCACATGAGCGGGAGGAGAGGCAAAGAGAGAGAATCCCAAGCAGACTCCCCATTGAGTGTGGAGCCTGATGCAAGTCTTGATTATACCACCTGAAATCATGACCAGAGATGAAATGAACAGTTGGCAGCTGAAGTGACAGAGCCACCCTGGTGCCTTATTTTTTTTTTGTCATTTCAAATGGTATATATCTTTATATTTTTACCTTTTCACTGTTTGTATATAGACAGGAAATTTATTTTTGCTTATTGAGCTTACATTTAGGTGACTTTCCTACTACTATTATTTATAAATTATTTTTAGTTTTGTATATAACAAGCATATCTTCTGTAAATGACAACTTATATTCTTATCTATCTTATTTCTTTATTTTAGAGAGAAGTAGAGAGTATGGGAGGGGTGGTGAAGGTGGGGCAGAGGAACAGGGAGTCTTAAGCCCACTTCGATGGAACCTAACACAGGACTCAATCAGGACCTGAATCGAAACCATGAGTAGGTGAGTTAACCAACTGTGCCACCCAGGTGCTCTTCTTGTCCCTTCCTTTCTTTTATCTTTTTTTTCAAAAGTAAAATTCAAGTAGCCAACATATAGAACATCATTAGTTTCAAATATAGAGTTCAAAAATTCATCAGTTGCATATAACACCTACTGCTCATCACATCATATGCCCTCCTTAATGCCCATCAACCTGTTACCCCATTCCCCCACCTGCCTCCCCTCCAGCAACCCTCAGTTTCTTTCCCATAGTTAAGAGTCTCTCATGGTTTGAATTGTTCTCTAATTTCTTCCCCTTGCATTTTACTTTCCCTTCCCCTATGATCCTCTGCTCTGTTTTCTACATTCTGCATATGAGTGAAACCATATGATAATTGTCCTTCTCTGACTGAGTTTCTTTTATCTTAACTGCCCTGGATTTCTGGGGTTTAATGGAATAGGTTATAGTTAGCCTCATTAAGTTGTAGCTCACTTAAAAGGAAATGCTTCTATCTATACTTTCAATGCCATTCTAATAAAAATTCCACAGCATTTTTCAAAGAGCTGGAACAAATGATCCTAAAATTTGTATGGAACCAGAAGAGACCCTGAATTACTAAGGAAATGTTGAAAAAGACAAACAAAACTGGGGGCATCACATTGCCTGATTTCAAGCATTACTACAAAGCTGTGATCACCAAGACAGCATGGTACTGGCACAAAGATGGACACATAGACCAGTGGAACAGAGTAGAGAGCCCAGATATGGACCCACAGCTCTATGGTCAAACAATATTTGACAAAGCAGAAAAAAAAATATACAGTGGAAAAAAGTCTCTTCAATAAATGGTGCTGGGGAAATTGGACAGCTAAGTATAGAAGAATGAAACTTGACCATTCTCTTACATCATACAGAAAGATAAACTCAAAATGGATAAAAGACCTCAATGTGAGACAGGAATCCATAAGAACCCTTGAGGAAAACATAGGCAGTAACCTCTTCAACATCAGCCACAGCAACTTCTTTCAAGATATGTCTCCAAATGCAAAGGAAACAAAAGTAAAAATAAACTTTTGTGACTTAATCAAGATAAAAAGCTTCTGCACAGCAAAGGAAACAGTCAACAAAACAAAGAGGCAACCCACAGAAAGGGAGAAGATATTCTCAAATGACACTACAGACAAGGGTCTGATAGCCAAGATCTATAAAGAACTCCTCAAACTCAATACACGCAAAATAGATAATCACATCAAAAAATGGGCAGAAGACATGAACAGGCACTTCTCCAATGAAGACATACAAACAGCTAACAGACACAGGAACAAATATTCATCATCATTAGCAAAAATGGAGATTCAAATAAAAAAACCACATTGAGATACAACCTTACACCAGTTAGAATGGACAAAATTAACAAGACAGTAAACAACATGAGTTGGAGAGCATGTGGAGAAAGGGGAACCCTCTTAGACTGTCGGTGGGAATGCCAGTTGGTGCAGCTACTTTGGAAAACAGTGTGGAGATTCCTTAAGAAATTAAAAATAGAGTTTCCTTATGACCTTGCAATTGGTATTTACCCCAAAGATACTGATGTAGTGAAAAGAAGGGCCATCTGTACCCCAATGTTCATAGCAGCAATGGCCACAGTCGCCAAACTGTGGAAAGAACCAAGATACCCTTCAATGGAAAAATGGATAAAGAAAATATGGTCCAAATATACAATGGAATTTATGCCTCCATCAAAGAGTATGAATACCCAACTTTTGTATCAACATGGATGGGACTGGAAGAGATTATGCTAAGTCAAGCAGAGAGAGTCAATTATTATATGGTTCCACTTACTTGTGGAACATAAGGAATAACATGGAGGACATTGGGAGATGGAGAGGAGAAGTGAGATGGGGGAAATTGGAGACGGAGACAAGCCATGAGAGACTGTGGACTCAAACTGAGGGTTTTGGAAGGGATGGAGGTAGGGGATTGGGTGAGCCCAGTGGTGGGTATAATGGAGGGCACATATTGCACGGAGCACTGGGTGTCGTGCATAAACAATGAATTTTGGAACACTGAAAAAAATTAAATTAAAAAAATAAAGGAAATTCAAGATTAAAGGGAAAGAAAGGTAATGATTCTAATATTTCACCATTAAGAATATTTTTGAGGTAATTATACTTTATGAAGACAAGGAAGTTTTCTTCTCTGGTTTTCCTTGCTGATTTAGTATCAACATTTTTCATCAAATAAATTGACACATGTATACTTTCTTTCTATTATGGAAAAGCTTCTGTAAGTTTAAGAATAATTTATTTTTTTGGAAGTTGGTTAGAACTATTCTGTAAGGGACAGCTGCATGGCTCATTTAATTAAGGATCTGCATTCAGCTCAGGTCATGATCTTGGGGTCAGGCTCCCCGCTCACCAGGGAATGTGCTTCTCTCTCTCCCTCTGCCTCTGCCCCCTGCTCATGCTATTTCAAAAAAATACATAAAAACTTTCAAAAAATAAAAGAACTATTCTGTAAAAATATCTAAGCCTCTTTCTGGGGAGCAGTAGTTGGGTCTTTTTTTTTTTTACTTTTTGAATTATTCAGACTTTCAGGTTTGTCTGTTTTCTTTTGAGTCAGTTTAAATAAGTTTACTTTTCTCAGAAACATTTCAACATTGAGAAAGTTTTCAAATTCATTGTCATATAGTTATTCACTTTCTTTTAGTCTATGCTAAGTCTAGGCTTTTGTCCTGTTTCTATATCTAATATTATCTGTGTTTTCTCTATTTTTACTATTTTTTTATTATGGTAATATATGTAAAGGAAAATTTGTGCTTTTAACCAATTCTTTAAGTGTACAGTTTGGTGGCATTATGCTCATAATATTGTACAACTCTTTGGAAACTGTTTCCAAAAGTTTTTCAATAAATCAAACCAAACCTTGTTACTATTGAGCCATAACTCGTCATTTTCCCTTTCCCTTGCCCTTGGTAATTTCTAACATGCTATATATTTCTCCAAATTTGCCAGCTAGAAGTATTTTGTGTAAGTAGAATTATTTGTCTTCCTGTATCTAATTTATTTCACTTAGCATAAGATCTTTGAAGTTTATACATATTGTAGCAAATGTATTCCTTTTCATGGCCAAATAATATTCTATTGTATGTCTATAGCTCATTTTGTTTGACTATATCTCTGTTGATAGACACTTGTGATGTATGTATTTTTTGCCTATTGTGAATATTGCTACTATGAAGCTTGGTATACAAGTAAATGTTCGAATATTTGTTTTCAATTTTTTGGAGTATATACCCAGGACTGGAATTTCTGTGTTATATATTGACTGTATGTTAACTTTTTGAGGAACTGCCAAATTACTTTCCAGAGTTGCTACAGAATTTAAATTCTCACTGGTAATACATGAGGATTCCAGTTTTTCCACATTCTCAAAAGTTTTTGATTTTTGTTTTGTTTTTATTGTAGTCATCCTAGTAGGTGTGAAGTTTTCTATTATTGTGGTTTGATTGCATTTCCCTAATAATATCAAATATCTTTTCATGTATTTATTGGTCATTTGCATATTTTCTTCGGAGAATTGGCTATTCAACTCTTTTACCCACTTTTAAATTAGGTTGTTTTATTGCTACTGATTATATACTCTAAATATTCATTTCTTTCTTTCCACTTTATTTATTTTTAAAAAGATTTTATTTATTTATTTGACAGATAGAGATCACAAGTTGGCAGGGAGGCAGGCAGAGAGAGAGAGAGAAGAGGAAGTAGGCTCCCTGCTGAGCAGAGAGGCCGATGCGGGGCTCAATCCCAGGACCCTGGAATCATGACCAGAGCCGAAGGCAGAGGCTTTAACCCACTGAGCCCCCCGGGCACCACCATTTATTTATTTTTTAATATGTTCAATTAGCTAGCATATGGCAATCATAAATTTTTGTTGTAGAGTTCAAGATTCATTAGTTGCATATAACACCCAGTGCTCATCACAATATTAGTTTTCTGATAGATATATGCTTTGCAAATATTTTCTCCCATTTTGTGGGAGTCTTTTCACTCTTATGATAGTGTTATTTGATGCCTAAAAGGTTTTTTTTTTAAGATTTTTTATTTATATATTTGACAGAGATCACAAGTAGGCAGAGAGAGAGAGAGGAGGAAGCAGGCTCCCTGCTGAGCAGAGAGCCCGATGCGGGGCTCGATCCCAGGACCCTGAGATCATGACCTGAGCCGAAGGCAGAGGCTTTAACCCACTGAGCCACCCAGGCGCCCCAGATGCCTAAAAGTTTTTAGTGTAACAAAATCCAATATATCTTTTGCTGTATTTGTTACTTATGCTTTTGGTGTTATATTTAAGAAGCCACTGTCAAATGTATTTGACAAAACTTTCCCTGTATTTTCTTCTAGGGATTTTGCAGTATATCCCCTTATAGAGGACTTCAATCCATTTTGAGTTATTTTTTATATATAGTACAAGTAAAGATCCAATTTCATTCTTTTGTATGTGACTATCCAGTTTTTCAATCACCATTTGTTGAAGCAATAATTCTTTCCCCATTGAATGGTCTTGATATCTTTATCAGAAATCAACTGATCACAAATGTGAGGATTTATTTCTGAACTTTTTAGTTTTTCTTTATCTGGAAATATCTTGTTTTCACCTTAATTCTTGGAGCATTTTTTGACAGATATAAAATCCTTGCTTGACATTTTTGTTCTTTCATCCTTTAAATATGTTATCTTATGGTTTTCTGGTTTCCATGTGTTTTTCTTATTAAAAATCAGCCGTTAATAATTTTAGGATTTCTTACACATGACCAGTGACTTCTTTCCTCATGCTTTCAAGATTCTCTTTGTCTATACCTTTCAGCAATTTAACTATGAAATGTCCATGTATGAAACCCTTAGAGTTTACTTGGAGTTTTTTGAGCTTCTAATGTCTAGATTCATCTATTACTCACAATTGGGAAATTTTTGACCATCACTTCTTTAAATATTCCTTCTGCATCTTTATAAGAGTCTCATAATACATTTTTTATTAACTTGTTCATATCTCTTATGCCCATTTCATTATTTTTTTCATTTATTATTTTCCCTTTTATTTTTCAGACTGAATAATTTTAATTTTCCAAAAATTATTCAAGTTTACTAATTCTGTCTTCTGCCTGATCAAATCTGCTATTGAACTTCTCTAGTTAGTTTTTCACTTCAGTTTAATATTTTGAATTCCTGAAATTCCTATTTGGATTCTTTTTATAATTTATATCTCCTTATTGATATTCTGATTTTATTCATATATCATTATTATGGTTCCCTTCAATTCTTTGTCCATATTCTTTGAGTGTAATTAATAAAATCATGATAAATCTTTGTTTAATACACTCAATGGCTGAACTTTCTTCAGGGATTTTTTGGTTAAATCAATTTGTTCTTTTGAATGCTCATACTTTCCTGCTTCTTTGTATGCTCTGCAATTATTCTGTTGTTGTTGAAACTGGACATTTGAATATTATAATGCAGTAACTCTGGAAATCAGATTCTCTCCTTTCTCCAGGATTTGCTGTTTTTGATTGTTGAAAGTTTAACTTGTGTCCATACAATATTTTTTCTGGGATTGATTTTTTTTTAATACAAGGAGCTTAAAAAGCAATCACTTTAAGTATTTTTAGTCTGCTATAACAAAAATACCATAAACTGGATGGGTTACAAACAAAAATAAATTATCATAGTCCTTGAGGCTGGAAAGTCTATGATCAAGATGTTGGCTGATTTAGTGTCTGGTGAGAACACTCTTCCTCATGAATGGAAATCTTTTTTTTTTTTTTTCATTCTCTGGACCTAAGTATTTCCTGAAGGCCCACCTCCTAATATCATCATATTGGACATTAAGATTTCAACACATGAATTTTGAGTGAACACAAATATGCAGACCATGACAAGACCTTCCCCAATCTTTGAGGATTGGCTCAGTGCCCCACACTTGTTTAATACTTAGCCAGACCATTTGCAAGTCTCCTTAGCTTTCACTTGATGCTTACACTAGGCTTATAGATTAGCTAGTGGTGAAATCTTAAGGTCTTCTCAGGTTTTCTGAACATGCGCCTTGTCTTGCACATGCATGTGACTTTCTAAATTCTACCATATACTGGAGGGTTTTCAAATGCCCTCATTTCAAAAAAAAAAAAAAAAAAAAACACTCTGTTATTTCTAGTGACTCATTCATGATAGCTTTCTTCCCTATGTGTTTAGCTATATTTAATAGTAAAAGCGTATTTATTTGAACTTAAGCTTTGAGAATCCTGAGGCCCTAAATTGGGTATAATTTTATTCATTTTATGCTAATTGAATCCAAGAGTTACTACCAAGTGCCATTTTAACATTCTCTGAGGGTTTTAAATAAATGCTAAACTTCAAGTTTAGCTTTTTCACCTATTGATCCAAGGAGACTAGGCCCCCCAGAGATTTATTGCCATCTGCTCCAAGGAAAACCAAGTTTTCTTCCCATTTCATCTCCTATTTTCATTTCAGTTCATGTTCTTTTCATTATGTGTGTATCTATTTATGTGTGTTTATACAGTATCTATGCATAGCCTTGTAGATTTTCTTTGCTTTCTTCTAAACCAGAAATGCACTGAAAAATACATTTCTTGTTTCTTGTTTCTTGTTCAGTTGGAGGCCCTCTCAGAATACCTGATCTGTCATCCTATCCCACAGTCCACTTTACCCCAAACCAGTTCACAATATATTGCATTTAATATTAGGGAATGCCTCCTTTCTATGCCTTTAAAAGCCTAATCAGCTAGTAGAGACAAATTAGCTATCAAATAAATGACTGATAGTTTGATTGCTATTTCTATGCCTAACCCTTGACAGTCATTATTGTATAATAATGTCCCAAAGGATTTAGACACCCATTTAATGGTAGATTTTATTTTGCCAGAATTGTAACTGAGATTCACACATTTATATATATAACAATGCGAACCCTACTTCATTTTAAATTAAGTGATAAATTAATTACTCACTAGTCCATATACTTTCAGATAAGCACTTAACTACTGAGCTGTCACTTGAAATTTTAGACATTTGTAATTCTTGAACAATTTCAATGACACCCAATCACTGAGAAGCTGGAATAGTCTAACTGAATTTGTAGAACACATTCATTTTTAACTTGATTCATGTAGACTTAGTTTAAATATTTTTACTGGAATAGACCTTTAAAGTAAAGTCTATGCATTAAAAAATAAAAACAATTTTGCCTCAATTGGAGACTTTAATATAAATAAAACATAATAAACTCAAAAATAGTATACTGAAATATTTCCAAAAGGAAATAATTAGAAGGTATAAAGATAATTTGGAAAAACAAATAACAAAAAACTTTGTTTATAAAAGAATGTAATAAGTAACATCAGGAGTCTGATGTGAAATTTTCTTTTTTTGGATTCTCTCTTAATATGGGATTTGACCAAATAGACATTTTATATCCGTTTACTTTTGTTTAATGTGGAAATGAAATACAAAGTGAATAAAAAATCGGCAAATATTAATGTATCAAGAACACTTCCCCTACTTGTTTTGTTGGTAGTAGGGCTGAAACATTTACTAAGGAAACTGGAAGAATATAATGCATATTTGTAGAGAAAGAAATGTCATACATATGCCTCCCTTATTTTTTCCTAATTATTATTTGTGGGTGGGAAAAGAAAACTGCATTTAGCTCATGAGATTGCTGAAAAAAAGTTGTGATAATAAAATATGCCCCTGAAACATAGAAATAATCTATAATTGTCTTGATTTATATTAACCAAATAAGCCACTCTCTTGACTTCCATTTGTAGAGAAATGATTCCAAATGGCTTACATAGTGCTGCTTATTGAGAGTTATGTTAAAAACTTTTAAGCTACTCACATAGTTGATTAAGAACAATCTCATGTGGAGGAAGGAAGACGGTGGAAGAGTAACACACTGAAATATCATTAGGTCCCAGGAGTTCAGCTAGATAGTTATCAAACCATTCCAAACACCTACAAACTCAACAGGAGATAGAAGAGAAGAAGATCAACAATTCTAGAACAGAAAATCGACCACTTTCTGGAAGGTAGGACATGCGGAGAAGTGAATCAGAAAAAACAGGAAGATAGACCACAGAGGGGAGGGGCTGGCTCCTGGCAAGCAGTGGAGCAACAGAGCACAAAATATGAACTTTCAGAAGTCTACTCCACTGAGGAACATCGCTCCAGATGCTTAGTGGGGGTGTGGGGACAGTTTGGTCTCAGGACCCATGGGGTCAAAGAAAGACTGGGGTGTCTGAGTGTGGCAGAGCTGGGGGTATCAAAGAGGGGAAGCCAGCTACAGAGACAGAGCCAAGGATTGAGCCCTCAGCCTAGGGGTACCTTAAATCTTGATCCAAGGCACAGTTGGGCCACTGCTCTTTGAGCAGGGAACCCATAATTGGCAGATCTGGAGAGACCCCCTTCTTCCTCCTCCAGGAAGAGCAGCACAGGAGGGAATGGTAGGAATCTGCTGGATTTGGAGATTCCACATAGGGCTGTGCACCAGAGATAGAACAACTCAGTCACAGGCTGGTGAGCACGGAGTGCAGCCGGAGACAAATGAGATGGGAGGATTAGACTGCTTTTCTCTGATGGTGCGCTGGGGAATGGGTCCCTGAGCTCTCAGCTCCTCTGAGCCAGAGATTAAGAGGCCACCATTTTCATTCCCATCCTCCAAAGCTCTACGGAAAGTGTTCAGGGAACAAAAGCTACCAAGAGTGAACCCAAGCAGATTACTTAGCCTGGCCCCTGGAAAGGGTAGTGCAATTCCAACTCAGGCAAAATGTTTGAGAATCACTGCAATGGTACCCCCCAACCAAGAAGATCAGCAAGAATATCAGACCAAGACCAAGTTCACCAATCAACGAGAACTCCTGAGCTAGGGGAAAGCAATGCATAAAATTCATGGCTTTCTTCCCATGATCCTTTAGTCTTACAAAGTTAATTTTTTAAATTTTTTCTTATTCTTCTTTTTAACTTGTCCTCTTTCCTCTTTTAACATTTTTAACCATTTTATCTCAATACATTTTAAAAAATCTTTTTAAATTTTCATTGTTATAGTAATATTTTATCCCTTCATTGTATTTAACCTTATTTTTTGTATACATATAGGTTTTTTTTTCTTTAAAATTTTGAGATACAACTTCTTCCATTAGATCTAAATATAACCTAAATCTAGCACATGGGTTTGTTCTAGTCCCCAGCCTGATCACATTCTCTCCTCTTCTTTTTCACTCTTTTTTTCAACCAACTTATCAATTCCTTTTTTAGAATATGTTTTTTAATTTTCATCTTTACAGTCATATTCCATCCTATCATCATGTTTACCCTTATTTTGTTTGTGTAAGTTTTTTCTTCTTTATAATTTTTGGAGGTAGTTTCTTCTAAAAGACCAGAAAAGACCCAAAATCAAGTGGGTGGCTCTGTTCTATTCACGAGTCTAATATATATATATCTTATATATGTATATAAGATATATATATATATGACATTAAAATATATATATATATATTTAATTTTTTTAATTTTTATTTTCTTTTCCCCCCTTCATCCTCCCCCCAGTTTTGGGTCTCTTCTGATTTGGTTAGCATATATATTTCTGGGGTCTTTACTACCCTTTTGGTATTTTATTCTCTCATTTATATATTCTTATCTGGGTAAAATGACAAGGCAGAAAAACTCCCCACACACAAAAAAAAAAAGAACAAGAGGCAGTACTAATGATTAGAAACCAATTCAATATGGACATTTGTAATATGTCAGAACTAGAGCTCAGAATAATGATTCTCAAGGAGCTAGGTGGGTTGTAAAAAGGCATGGAAGATATTAGAGAATCCCTTTCTGAAGAAATAAAATCCCTTTCTGGAGAAATAAAAGAACTAAAATATAACCAAGTTGAAATTTAAAAAGCTATTAATGAGGTACAATAAAAAATGGAGGGTCTTACTGCTAGAATTAATGAAGCAGAAGAGATAATTAGTGATATAGAAGAGCAAATGATGGAGAATGAAGAAGCTGAGCAAAAGAGAGACAAACAGCTACTGGACTACAAGCAGAGAATATGAGAGATAAGTGATACCATTAGATGAAACAATATTAGAATAATTGGGATCCCAGAGGAAGAAGAAAGAGAGAGGGGGCAGAAGGTATATTGGAGCAAATTATAGTGGACAATTTCCCTCATATGGCAAAGGGAACAAGTATCAAAATCCAGGAGACACAGAGAACCCTCCTCAAAATCAATAAAAATAGGTCCATATCTCATCATCTAAGAGTAAGACTTACAAGTCTTAGTGACAAAGAGAAAAATCCTGAAAACAGCTTGGGACAAGAGGTCTGTAACATACAATGGTAGAAATATTAGATTGGCAGCAGACTTATCCAAAGAGACCTGGCAGGCCAGAAAGGATTGGCATGATATATTTAGAGCACTAAATGAGAAAAATATGCAGCCAAGAATATTATATTCAGCCTGGCTGTCATTGAAAATAGAGAGATAAAAAGCTTCTAGGACAAACAAAAACTGAAAGAATTTACAAGCATCAAACCAGCCCTACAGGAAATACTGAAAGATCTCCTCTAAACAAAGAGAGAGCCTAAAAGTAGCAGACCAGTAAGGAACAGAGACAATATAAAGTAACAGTCACCTTAGACTCAATACAATGGCACTAATTTAATATCTTTCAATAGTTACCCTGAAAATAAGTGGGCTAAATGCCCCAATCAAAAGACATGGGAATGGGCTGCCTGGGTGGCTCAGTGGGTTAAAGCCTCTGCCTTTGGCTCAGGTCATGATCTCAGGGTCCTGGGATTGAGCCCTGCATCAGATTTCTGCTCAGCAGGGAACCTGCTTCCCCCTCTCTCTCTGCCTACCTCTCTGCCTACTTGTGATCTCTGTCTGTCAAATAAATAAATAAAATCTTAAAAAAAAAAGACATAGGGTATCAATGGATTAAAAAAACAATACCCATGGATATGCTGTCTATGAGAAACTCATTTTAGGCCCAAAGAAACCTCCAGATTTAAAGTGAGGGAGTGGAAAACAATTTACCATGCTAATGGACATCAGAAGAAAACTGGATGGCAATTCTTATAGTAGATCAATTAGATTTTAAGCCAAAGAGTATAATAAGAGATGATGAAGGACAGCATATCATACTTAAAGGGTCTGTCCAACAAGATTTAACAATTTTAAGTATCTATGCCCCTAGCATGGGAGCAGCAAATTATATAAACCAATTAATAACAAAATCAGAGAAACACATCGACAATAATACAATAATAGTAGGGGACATTAACACCCCCTCAATGAAATGGACAGTTCATACAAGCAAAAGATCAACAAGGAAATAAAGGCTTTAAATGACAAACTGGACCAGATGGACATCACATATATATTCAGAAAATTCCATCCCAAAGCAACAGAATACATATTCTTCTCAGTGCACATGGAACATTATCCAGGATAGAACATGCCCTGGGTCACAAATCAGGTCTCAGCCAGTACCAAAGGATTGGGATCATTCCCTGCATATTTTCAGACCACAATGCTCTGAAGCTAGAACTCAATCACAAGAGGAAAGTTGGAAAGAACTCAAATACATGGAGGCTAAAGAGCATT
>PISX010001600.1:143658-190051 GCA_004024625.1 Mellivora capensis | reverse complement strand
CAGAGGTTTTGTGCCTGGGGGCTAAAGTTTTCCAGACATTCTCTTTTAAAAAGTAGGTTCAACCCGGATAGACATCTCATTAATCACGGATGCCTTAATCAATTTATGAGGTCCCTCAAATTTACCGAACCCCAAAGGGGTGGGGTCTGCATTCCCACCCAGACAGTCTGGCGTCATAGATTCCCAGTGAGTCTGGTGCGACTGCGTCATCATGGGGAGGTCACACACTAATTTACAGGGGTGATCCTGCCATTCTCCAACATGCTTGGAATGATTCTCTTGGAATTTGATTAGAAACTGAAGCACTCGGAATCTGATTTTGGCTCTCCTAGGAAGCAGCTAAGACTCAGTCGTGAATCACGGCACCTCTCCATCCCGTTTTTCTCCTGCGTAAAATGAGATCAGGCCTGATGTCTGATGAGAGTCCCTCCAGCTCTCACGATCTGTGGTCCTGTCTCAGCCATGGCCTTTGCTTTCAGTATAAGCCTGGTTTGGGGCTCTTTCCTGTAAAATAGGGATATTTAGACTTGCCTGGCCTCTCTTGCTGGCCTGCTGGATGTGAATTACGTGAAATAAAAGCTTTGAAATCAATGAAGGGCATTGGAGATGGATGTAGGTTTCAGTCTTGGGACTTTATGTCTTCCCATCCCGTGCTGCTGCTACTTCCTCCAGCCCATAACTCAGTTTGAAGTTCAATTAATACAAGTTTCTGGACCATCTACTCTGTGTCTGTACTTTCCCAGGCTCTGGAGGAATGTGGGCACATGGATCCAGCACTTGAGTGAGAGACAGACGCCAGGACAAGTCAACAGAATATACAAGTTCGTCGAAGATGAGGGAAGCTCAACCAAGTACACCAGCCAAGAGCTGGGCTGAAGATGAACAGCCCACCCCGGTGGCTCAATCATTTTGGAGGAGTGGGGGGTCTACCTGAGACCTAAAGGCCGCTGTTAGGGGTTGAATTATATCCCCACCCCCTCCAGAGATATGTCAAAGTCCTAACCCCCAGTACCTGTGAGTGTGACCTTATTCGGAAATGGGGTCATTGAAGATGGAGTTGGTTAAGATGAGGTGATCGTGGACTAGGGCAGGCCCTTCATCTGACGTGACTGGTGTCCTTAGAAGAAGAGAGACAAATGTAGAGGAAAACGCCTCTGAAGACAGAGGCGGGGGCTGGAGCCATGTGTCTGCTGGCCCAGGAATACCAACCGTTGCTGGCAGCACCAAAAACCAGAAGAAGCAAACAAGGATCCGCCCCTACAGGGCTCAGAGGCAACATGACCAGCCAACACCTTGGTTCTGGACTTCTGGTCGCCCGGATTGCGAGATACTTCTCTTGTTTTGAAACTCCCGGTTTGTGGTCCTTCGTGACGACAGCCCAGGAAACTAACATCAATGTGTGGGAGCCAGGCACACGGAGAATGGGAGAAGAGGGTCCCAGGGCTGAGAGAACAACACTGGGAGTGGCCGGGAAATGTGTCTGGTTGTTCATGATGGCAGTGGTTGCTGGGAGAGGGTGCCAAGCAGGAGCTGGCAGGACGGGCCTTGTAAGAAGAAGGCTGTGTGCAGGATGTGGATGAGATGGGGGGAGTGGAGCCCAGAACCTCACTGGAAGGTGGTGGCCCCTGCTCTAGGATGATGCAATGAGAGGGAGGTGATGGAAAGTTCTGGAAAGTATGTTAGAGAAAAAACCCTGACTGGACGGGGGGTGAGTTGGGTGCAAATAGGTTTCAAGTATAGATAAATGTTTTCAAGAAGTTTGTTTTCAGGCTGGTGGAGGGTGCCGCTCTTTATGAGTAGGTGAGAGTTGGAGAGAGCAGGTTCGAGTGGGAGAGGGGATATAAATGCGAGTTTGCTGATCTGGTATCACCTGACTCGGTCTTTCCTCTTATTCATCAAACTTGGCTCCGAAAGATGACTTGGCTGATTCTAAAATCCAAGCCCCTCATCCTCCTCCAAAGAGATGCACGAGCCCCTGAGGCAAGATAGGAGAGTCTTGCCCCCAGAGGAATTTCAACCATGTCCTTTCAAAAGGTGTAATCATTTGACTAAATCTCCTGCTTTGAAGAGGAAAACACCTTTTGAATATACAAGTTCTGGTGTGTTTGTAAAAACAGTGGATCCCATCCGGCTTCTTTGTAGCCATTCCTGGTGAGCCCAGATTTGAAAAGATCATGTCAGTACATGCCCATCGAGATGCCTTCATTTCAAAGGCTGTTTGCTTATAAATAAATAATAAATGTATTTTCCCATTCCCATTTAATTAGGAACTTTATAAGCTACCCATGAGCTAAGAAGAGTCTCACGATTGAAACAACAGGAAGCTGGGAATTCGTAACAGCCGTGCCTGTGGCCATTGGAGCTGGCAGCTTGGTTTTTCTAAGACTTGCAACAGTGTTCATGAAAACAGAAAGAGGTGCTAGTGGCCGGAGTAGCCATTTTTATGTGAAATCCTCTGTAGGATAAGGCTGGGGGAAAGGACTATACATACGGTGTTGGGGATGGCACTAAGAAGGTAGAGGCAACCTGTGCAAAATGGAACTTGATTAGATCTTAACGCTATGGAAACAGCCATGCCTGTCCCAGACCCCCTTCCTTCTCACTCTCCCTGGGTGACACCACCACCCCCAAAGATTTGCTCATTATCCCACAGCCGGGTGAGGCTTAAACTAAACTGTCAGTGCCCAGTCCTGCATGTGAGCTTCAGACCGGGTCCCCTCACATGCTGGGAGGTCCCCGCAGTCCAAGGCTCCTGAAAGGGATGTGTCCCAATAGAACTCTCCTCTCCTGACCCACCCACCTGCTCTTCCCCGGGCTCTTCCTCCAGAACCTGTGGCCTGGCTTCCCAGCCCTGCCCCCCGGGGCAATATCAGGCCTCTGGGGCTTCTGTTCCTGATCACCTCCCGTTGTCCAGGCCACCATGTTTTGTCACCTGCATCATTGCCAGGTCTCCCTGGCTCACTCCGGTCCCCTGCCCTCTCTTTGTCTGCATTGTAGGTGGGATAATCTTTCATGAAGGCAAATTTACTAGTGCCATGTTCCTTAAGAGAAAGAAAACAACTCTTTGATATCCCTTCACTTATTACTCCGAAAAGCAGCCCAGTTTCCTTAACTTGACCCTCTGGTCCAATTCCTCCTCCCTCTTCAGGGACACGCCGCCCTCCATTCTCCCTCGACCTTGGGACTGAGTCGAGGGCCCACGGGGTGCCCACACACTTCGTCCCCCTGTAGAGGCACACATTTACAAGCATGGAGAGTGCTGGTCTACCATGTGACTTACCTACACATGCAGGTGCACGGAAACCTCCATCTCCCTCTTCCTCTTCAATCAAATTTGACTCCATCCTCCATCCTGTCAGGGTAGCAGGAATTTTAGTGTCATTCTTGGGGTTCCTGCTGCCTGGCCCAGTGCTCCAGGCAGAGTCATCTGAGGGCACTGCAACCCAGTCCCTCTTTTCCCCACCCACTCCGCTCCTGGCCATTCCTGGACACTGGCACCTTGCCCCAGGCTGGAGCCCCTAGAGCCCAAGCTGCCTTCAGGAGGAACGGACTTGCTCTCAGTCCTCTGACCAGTCTCAGGGAACTCGTCCCAACCAGGGACAGTCAACTCTAACTCCCCAGTGAGTTCAGGTTTTTCCAGAACACAAAGGAGGGTGGCTTCTGGATCATTTGTGCCACACACACTTCTCCTGGGCAGGACTCTCAGTACTGGGGATAGGAAAGCACCATGAACCCAAGTCGGGCTGGTGTCCCCAGAAGTTATCCTGGACTTGCCTCCCTTTACTCAGCAGTGACCTCTAAGAAGGGGCCAGGTCCCTTTCTAAGTGCCTGGCATCGTGCCTGGTGATCAGGAAGACCAGCAAGGCAGTATCACTCCAGACCTACCAGATGTGTGAAGATCAAGACACCGGACGGGGCCGAGAGTCTCCGAGGATGTGGAGAATCAGGAGCGCAAAGACACTGTGGAGGGACTGCAAATCCCTTTCGGGAGCAGATGAAAATACCAAGTGAAGTTAAGAATGCCCATTTCTTTCACCCTAAAATCCCACTTACAGTGTAAGCCTGGAGAAACTTCTGCCCAGGGGCATGGGAACACACGGATGTTTGTTGCAGCATTGTTGATGCCAGCAAAGAGTTTCCGAGAACCTGGACATCTTTCAACAGGCCAGATAAACCGTAAGACATCCTTACGTGGCATGGTGGGCCTCTATGGGCCTCCGTGTGTTTGCTCACACTCTCCTTAATGGGATTTGGGGTTTCTTAACATTTTTTAAAGATTTTATTTATTTATTTGAGAGAGAGCACACAAGCAGAGGGGAGGGATAGAGGGAGGGGAGAAGCAGACTCCCTTCGGACCAGGAAGCCCAGTGTGGGGCTTGATTCCAGGGCCAGGGGATCATGACCTAAGCTGAAGGCAGACGCTTCACCAACTGAGCTGCCCAGGTGCCCTTTAATGGGGTTTTGTAAAACCGTGCCCCCTCCGATGTTTTTCATTTGACATCTGAAATAGCTCATGTTAAGTTTAACAAGCTGAAGAGGTCATTTCTAGGGCACTATAAATACAAACGTTGAAAAACGCATCTCCTGCATTACTCTTTCGATGATACCCAGTGGCATCGGAATGGGTTGATTGGATGTCCTTTACAATCCGTTCTTAAAAACACACGAAGAAACTCTCGTTTAATAGACATTTTTTTTTTCATTCTTTGGGATCATTATGATGAAAGATTCACAGAAAGTACATCGTTTTAAATATTTTCTACCTGGGGTGCCTGGGTGGCTCAGTGGGTTAAAGCCTCTGCCTTCAGCTCAGGTCATGATCTCAGGGTCCTGGGATCGAGCCCCACATCGGGCTCTCTGCTCAGCGGGGAGCCTGCTTCCCCTTCCTCTCTCTCTGCCTGCCTCTCTGCCTACTTGTGATCTCTGTCTGTCAAATAAATAAATAAAATCTTTAAAAAGTAAATAAATAAATATTTTCTACCACATATTGAGTGACTATCAAAAAAAATCAAATAATGTGTCTGAAAAGGGAGGACTAGAACACATGAAAGCTGGAGGAATATTTGGGTCTCCTGGAACTGCAGGAACCAGCTGGGGGTCCTAGCAAGCCTGGAAGGTTAATCTTAATAAATTGCGAAATGGAAGTAAACAACCTGGAAAAAAAAATCATTTAGATACGGTACTTTAATAAATGATTAAAAGGAGGTAAACAGTCTGGAAAACAAAAACTCATTTTAGACATGCGATTAATAAGTGATGTTGTAAAAAGAACTCAATGTTTTTCTTAGCTTTGTAAGAAAGAAGTGTTTCAACTCTTAAAGCCAACATGAATGCTAAAGAGCTTGAACTTACTGGGAGATGAATCTACAAAAAAGAAGAAAAAGACATGATAAAAACAAGAAAATGATGTATAACAATTTGGGAAAACTTTATCCATTTCGAGATTAGAACTACTAGCCTATTTACGAAATTGCATGTGAATGTACGTCATTTAAGAACAAAGTATGAAAAAGCTTGAAAACTTTGAGTTATAATAATATAATAATAATATATAGTAATATAATAACTCATAAGTTATTCCAACTTACCAAATCCCGAAGCTTGGCCCATGAGGTTTCCAGAGTTTGTGGATTAAGGATGAAGAAAAAATTAATAAATTAATCCAGTTAACTAAAATGACATTTCAAGAAAACATTTATGACTTATCTGATAACAAGATGTTGATTTTTTTTTTAAATCTCAGGCAGTGTAAGTGAAACTAGAAATCATTGTAATGTGATTGTTTTTAGTTCCATAGAAGTTGAGGGAGGATTCAGCATCAATATCATTGATGTTAAGAAAAAATCTGTAGTTATAGGGACTATAGATAATCTAAGAACTATACCCTTAGTAAAAATCTCTGAAACTATTTGATGCTGTTAACCATAATTTTTTAAATGGTAAATCCACTTAACTTATACAAATATTAGATGAATGGGTATAAATATTTTATTTAACTGACTTATGAAGATGTTATAATCCATTCAAAGGAGAATTCAGAGAACACACTATGTAGAAAATATAAATTAATTAATTATTATTAGTTATTTAATAAATGATGATTTATTAATTATTAATTAATTAATTAAAATAAATTTAAAGTGCTGAAATAGATGTGCAAATTGATGCAAAACAGGTCAATCTCCCCAAGGCACTAGTCCGTCGTATCTCCATAGGACAATATTCATTGGCATTTCTGTGCACAAAGATCAATTATACTACTATCATTTTCTACAACATACAGAGCTGCACACTAGCTCAAAAACAAAGGTGCATATAAACCAGAAGGACTGGAGAAACCAGTATTCTCTTCTTGCCCATTTCTAGTTTCTCACAATTTTTCCCGACAGTGTCATTCCTCATGTCCAGGGATAGCTCGGACCTTAGATCTGTTGGCAGTGTCATACACCTAGTGATAGCCATGCCTAACAAACATGCAGGTACAAAAATTGTACCTGCAATTTCCAAACATCAACAAATGACTTTGATATTCCCAGACCGATTTGATGAATGATCTATGTTACAACTTACCATTTTGTAACCATTTTATAAGCATATATATATATTCAAGATTTCAAAGACATATTTAAAATTTTTATGTATTTCATAAAATGTTATATATAATATATATGCTATAATATATAAATTTTATGTTGTGATTTACATATTTCTATTATATGTATATTTATTATTATGTATTTCTATTACTGTGACATTATCCGATTTTTGGTTCTGCCTCCTGTATCTGCACATATTCGTGTGTGTAAGAACTGGATCTTGTGCAAAGAAATGCCAGGGAGAAGGAAGACGTCCACATCCTGGAAGATTTTAATGAAATCTGACTCTCACTTGTAAGTAGAGAGGCATGCTTTTATGTGAAATCTGTAAATCACAGACAACATGGTCGGTCTCAAGGTAGACTTGTTCCCCCTCAGTCCGTGGTATTACCATTTACGCACTGGTTCATGTCTAAAATCCAGGTGTCGTCTTGGATTCTTCTCTCTCACACTCCGCAACCAATCCATCCCAAAGCCCTGGCAGTTCTCCTTACAAAATATACTCATCTCCCTTCCCTCCCTCAGAATACGGCGCTTCTCTCCATCTCCGTTTCCATCTGGCCCCTCTCCTGGGCAGGCACAGTGTCTCCTGACAGCCTCTGCTTCCTTGCTTTCCCTGCTCTTCAGCCGAGGCAACCTTTAAAACAGCAACTGAGATGTCTTCATTCCCCTGCTTATACCCGTCAGTGGCTCCCCTTATTCCTAAAATAGTCTAAACTCCCTCCCTTAACCAATCAAACAAAACAAATCTGCACCAGATCTGTTTCATAGCCATTTAGAACGATAAACCTTCTCCCATACCCGAACACCGCCCAGCCCCTCCCTGATCTGTCCTTCATGGAACTTACCACAGCCTACATTGTATTATGCTCTATAACAGTAGACTTGGTACGTCTCTCTATGAAATACCCTTTAGACAGTTTATTATTCATCTTCCTTTGCAAGGAAGTATAAGCATGAGATCAGGGATATTTGAGCATTTTATTATTTTTCTAAGATTTTATTCATTCATTTGACAGAGAGAGAAAGTGTGCACAAGCAGGGGGAGCAGCAGGCAGAGGAAGAGGGAGAAGGAGACGCCCCACTGAGCAGGGAGCCCGACGTGATGCGGGATTTGATCCCAGGACCCTGAGATCATAACCTGAGCCAAGCGTAGATGCTTCACAGACTGAGCCCCTGGGCACCCCCTTGAGCATTTTATTCTATGCAAGTACTTAAAATTGTGCCAGGTATGAGGTAGGAGTACAAGTGGGAACAAATGAATGGGTCCACTCACTCACCAGACCTGGAAAGAGTCTGGGATTTTTCCCTAACTTGCTAGCCTGCCATATCTCATGGATGCCGGCAGAAGATGTGGGTCTTCTGGATCAGAGACAGGATGTTTGTGCTCACGGCACAGCGGGCAGCCTGGGCTTCCTCATTCCAAGGGGAAAAAACAAACCAGACAAGATACTTTCAGATCAGGAAGGTGAGAGCAGTGACTGGTGTTGATGGGGCCGGGGCACTGATGGAGAGAATGGCCCCCGAGGAGGAGAGGCAGCGTGGGGAAGGCACCTGCTGAGGGCCAGACTGGAAGCAGGGACAGGCTGGGAGGCCGCTGTTGTGGCCAAAGTCACGAAAAGGAAGAGGAGAATGGATGTAAGCAAGACTTTGGAGTGTTGGCAATGAGGACAGCCAGAGGCTGAGGCGGGCACAGGGGAGGACGACTAGGTTTCGAGCCAAGGCTGGAGCTTGGTTAAGTTACCAGAAAGTAAGCAGGTGCACTTCCAGCAGCAGGCAGGAGTGGAGGGAGGCCAGGGCACAGCGGGGAAGGTGGCAAGCCCATCGCGGTACCTGACGCTTCTGACTGGTTGGTACAAGCCACTGCACATGCGCTACTCGGGAGGTCCTCCCTGTCATGGGATGAGGAGATCAAGCCCCGGGAGGTTATGCGGCTTTTCCAGGGTCACATGAGGCAGCAATCGGGGAGTTTCCCTCTGGCCTAGGGCCTCCTCTCCTCACCTGCACACAGCTCCACAAGCTTCAGCCAAGTACTCTGGACTTGGAATTACGAGTCCAAACCATCATCCAACAGAACTTTTATAAAAAATGTATTCAGGGGCGCCTGGATGGCTCAGTCGGTTAAGCACCCAACTCTTGGTTTCGGCTCACGTCCTGGGATCAAGGCCCACGTCGGGCTCCACGCTCGGCATAGAGCCTGCTTGTCCTTCTCCCTTCCTCTCTGCTCTCCAACCCCCACATCCTCTCTCTCTCAAGTAAGTAAATAAAATCTTTATTTAGCTACCTTCCCTGAGCCTTGGAGCCCAGGAACCATGTCACCTCCGACCCACTCACCTAAGAATCCAGGCAGAGAGCCAAGCTCAGGCAATAGGATGTAATGATGCCGGGATACCATGTTTCGTATAAGCCACTGCAATCCGCTCCCTAACAAGTGTGCTCGTTTTCAAGAGACCAGTGGCAGTGTGTGGATCTAATGTGAAAATCCTGCTTCAAATGAACCAATGCTAAGGTCTGAGCACTGATAATACACGGATTCTGATTATTTGGTGTGATAACGCAATCATTTTTTTTAAAAAAGGTCTTTATCCTTTGGAGATGCACACTGAAGAATTTACTGATGTCATAAGACCGGGGAGTCCCATCACGTGACGGCCGGGAATGGGGTTGAGGATTGTTGAAGCCGCACGATGGGCACCTGGGGATCGAGACACTCTTCTCTTCTTTTTACATGCATTTGAGATTTTTCCATAATAAAACATTTTCCAACTGTTTCAACAGATTTTAAAACAAATGGACACTGTGTCTTCCCTACGTTCACACTTAATTGTGTCTTGGCCAGAGTGTTTCCACTCTGTGCCCTCCTCTGAGGGTGCTTTTGTGGGGGTCGCGTTGCTACGAGCGGCCTTCAACCACTTCCTCAATCTGCCGGTGACTTTTCTTCTGTGGTGAGAATATTCTTCTCAAATTGCCCCCAACTAATCAGAGAAAACACATCAATTTTCCTTTCTATCCTTCCTGGCCTTCCTTAACTCCTTTTTCAACATGAGAAAGAAGACAAAATTGGGAAGAATTATAGTCGCCAGACAAAATGGGGAAGGTCTATGTGCTGCTGGCTTTTCTAGTCCCAAGGGAGAGATTTTCCCCTTTATTCTTTTTTTAAAAAGGCCGCCTGTCTCCCTTCTAACAAATGTTATCCACTGCTAGGTACTGCTCAAGATTTATCTGTTGGGTATCTTATGTGTTCCCCAGAGACTTTATTGTCTCAGATGCAAACTATTCTGGAAACCAGAGCCCTTTGGACTTCCGAAAAGCTTGGATCCTTCTAGCATATCCCTCTTTAAAAAGATGTGAGCAGAAAATCTAACAGATTTTGTTTTGTTTTTATTACAATCTCTAAAAATATACTTGTCACAAAAATTTTCATTTTAAAACTCTTCCCAGGAATGGAACAAGACGGTTGCTACTTGTCCTGGGCAAACATGGATTGAAGGTGCCCGTCATGATCTCTGTGTTTCTCTGGAGACGGAGAGCGATGGACAGCGGTGTGGTGTTAGTACAACAGTATCAACATTTGTATTTGAAATTTTGTTTCCCATACTCCATTGAGAACATTTTGTTTTTTGTTTTTTGGGTTTTTTTTGTTTGTTTTTTTGGGTTTTTTTTTTTTGCTTTTTGCTTTTTTCAGAGGATCCAAACAGTGGAGATCGGAAAAGGTTTAACACATGATCATTCATAACAACTTGGCTTATTTCAAGAAGGGGGAAATAGGGCGCTTGGGGGGGCTCAGTCAGTTAAGCATCTGCCTTTGGCTCAGATCATGATCCCAGGGTCCCGGGATGGGGCCCCACTTCGGGATCCCTGCTCAGCCAGGCGTCTGCTTCTTCCTCTGCCTGCTGCTCTCCCTGCTTGTGCTTGCACTCGCTCTCTCTGTGTGACAAATAAATAAATAAAATCTTTTTAAAAGCGGGGAAGGAATAGTCATAGGTGAAACATTAGAGGTTGAAAATGCAGATGCACTGACGGCCAGGATCATTATCCCAGGAGCTAACGTTCCCAAACTCCTAACCTCAAAACCCAGACAAAATACTCAGTGCACTAGAAACTTCTCTCCCGGGACCATTATTACCCTTTGCATTCTGGAGGACAAGTGGGACGGGAATAAATCTGTCCCTTTCCCCTTTCAATGACTGAATGTTGCTTCTGTTGGCGTCTGCTGCTTTCACTGGGTTCCCGGGCTCCTTGCAGAGACAGAATGTGCAGTGCTTCGTGAGCGAGTATCCGGGCACCATGGAGACATGCGGCCGTAAAAGTGTCTTCTCTCAATTTTAAGGTAAACAAATGTTATTGCCACCAGGAAGTAGACCACATGAAAAGAAACGCCGGGAACCTGGAAGAGCTGCCCAGGCAGTCATTCTTTTCAGTTTCCAAGTTCATTACCCTCATTAACTCAAGCCAATGGGACAGAACAAAAGGCTTCTCAAAAGCCCCCATAAACATGGGGCTTACATATTTTAAATCTCCAGCTATAAAGTCACGAAACTGATTTTTCTTCTTGCTCACGGCGCCCTTCCAGTTTTCCTCTTGTGATAAGCATGCCTTGTCATATGGCCCTTGCGTCCTGTGTTACAAAGCACTATTTATCTTGAACTCATGGATGGTTATGGGGTTGGGGGTGGAAGGCCACAGCCATAACCCTGAGTTCCCCCGTTTGGACTGTGGGAGGTAGCAGGTATCTCAGGGAACTTGTGGAGAAACATGGATGTCTGCGGGTAGAAAGTTAAGCCCTGTGAAAGTGCAAGGCCGAGGGTCCCCATTTCTGTGAAATTTCTGGAGGTCTGGTGGTCTGGGGCATGCTGGGATCTCCCTCCAACGTGAAGGGACAGCTGCTGCACTTTTGGTCCCCTGCCATCAGATATGGAAGAAGCATATGCTTGGGTTCTGGAAGCCACCTATGGCATATTTGGATGACCTGCTCTTGCCGATTTACTGGGTGGCTCAAAGAGCCACCAGCTTGGAGAGCGAGAGAAGAGAAAGCTCTTCAGCAGGGCCACGCTACAGTTCGGTGACTCTGACCCTCAGAGTTCATGGCCCACCCTCTTACCATCAGGAGTCACTAGTGGCTCTCTAGGATGCCATGATGGTTTATTCTATGTGTCAACTTGGATGGGCTATGGTGTACCCAGCTATCTGGTCAGACATTATTCTGGGTGTGTCTGCGGGGTCTGTTTCTGGATGAGATTAACACTGGAATCAGGAGACTGAGTAAGGAAGAGTGCCCTCCCCAGGGTGGGTGGGCCGTATCCAATCAGCTGAGGGCCTGAAAGAGACCAGAAAGGCTGACCCTCATGAGTAAGCAGGAACCTGCTTGTGCTCTCTCTTATCTCTCTGTCAAATAAATAAAATCTTTAGAAAGAAAGAGAAAGAGGGAAGGAAGGGAAAGAGGGAGGCAGGGAGAAAAGAAAGAAAGGGAGGCAGGGAGAAAGAAAAAGAAGGAAGGAAGGAAGGGAGGGAGGGAGGAGGGAAGGAAAAGGAAAGCAAAGGAAGGAAAAAAGGAAAGAAAGAAAATGTTCATAGGCTTAAGGCATTGTGTGCTTGGAGAGTGTAATGGAAAAAAACGACTTGATCCATCTAGAGCGATGACATGACCACAGGATTGGATCTGCCACATTGAAGGTCTGAGTCACCCCAACCAGCGTGGAATGGGGAACAGCAGAAGGTGCCAGTGGAAGGAAGAAGGACAGGAGCATCTGTGTGCCCGTATGTGTGTCTGTGCTGGTTAACTGACCTCTTTGGCTCATTACCTTGCGGTTCCATGTGGTACAGGTTTGAGGGTATAAGTTTAGCCTTTCATCCGTAGTTTGCATTATGTGCACATGAGATCGTGATGGAACCAGGGGGAGAGAAGGCTTTCCTCCAGATCCTGAGCTTGAAGCTGGATGCATTTTTGTGTGAGTTATTGGGAGCTGGATGATCTCCCCTTGCATGGGTAGGAGTTGTAGTCCGGTTTAGGCACGGCTGGGGTTATTTGTACATGAAGCAGGATGTGCAGGCAATGGGCAGTCAGGGAATGGACTGGAAGGACTATCTGTCATCGCTGCTGGCCTGGCATTCATGTTTGTTGTTGTTTGCTTGGTTTTGTTTTATTTTTTTTTAAAGATTTTATTTATTTATTCGACAGAGATCACAAGTAGGCAGAGAGGCAGGCAGAGAGAGGAAGGGAAGCAGGCTCCCCACCGAGCAGAGAGCCCGATGCGGAACTCGATCCCAGAACCCTGAGACCATGACCTGAGCCAAAGGCAGAGGTTCAACCCACTGAGCCACCCAGGAGCCCCCGCTTGTTTGTTTTTGAAACAGAGTGTGTGTGAGTGGGGGCTGAGGGGCAGAGGGAGTATCTTAAGCAGGCTCCATGCCCAGCACAGAGCCCAAGGTGGGGCTTGATCTCATGACCTTGAGATCATGACCTGAGCTGAAATCAAGGGTCAGACCCTTAACCAACTGAGCCACCGAGGAGCCCTCCTGGTATTCATTCTGCCACCCACCCCCACCATGGATGGAACGTGCGAACACTGATTAACTTAGTCCTCTCTTATTGGATATAGTCTTGAAAAAAAAACTTCAGTTAAAATGTTCCTCCTTCCCCTGCAAAGGGCTGGCTGCGCGACCGAAGTGAGACTGGTCGAATGCTTCCTCCCGGAAACTGGAGTCCTTAGTAGGACCACACCGAAGTTCCAAATGGCCGGAGCTATGCTGTCCCAGAGGGAAGAGGCTGATGAAATTGTCACTTTGTTCCTGTCCCTAGATCTCTGCTCTTGTTCTGAGTCTGGCCCATCCCCTCTCACCTTAGCCTACAGGCTGCTACAATCCTTCTAAAAAATTCCATTGTAGTGCAAATTGGCCACAGCCTTGTCTCCGCAGTTGAACGCATGGCCACGGGTGCAAATACCCTGGGAGGGTGTGTGGTGAGAAGAGGAAGGGGAGAGGGCAGCAGGCGGTCGGGAGGGACAGCCTGGAGCCTGGAGGAAGGTGGAGGCACAGGGAGAGGGGACTGCCGGTGGGACTCTGGGCAGCAGGGTCAGAACCTGCTTCTACTGATGGTTTCAGTGTGGAGCTGGATGACAGGTGGGCAAAGCTTGACTGCCGAGGGCTGAGGGCCCACGGAAGTGAGGGTAGACATTATCTTAGTTAAGATACAAGTTGGGCCGCTTTCGCATGGGTCACAGTGGCTCCGACAAGACGGGAGGTCTAATTCTCTCTCGTGTGAAGCCCAGCACGCTTAGGTGGGTGGCTCTGTTCCATGACGTCATCCTTTGACTGAGCTCCTCCTACAAGTCACTCTGCTGTGCCCCGGGGTGTTTTGTGCGTCCGTCTAACCAAAGCCGGGTCATACCCTTCCGTCCACCTTCCTGTCTTCAAGGAGGGGAGAGAGGAGGCCAAGCCCAAGCAGCTCCTTTGAAAGAAATGTCCTGGGAACTGCCTACAGCCTCCGTTCAGACCCGCAGGCTGGCACTCAGCGGCATGGCCATACCTGGAGGCGAGAGAGACTGGTCAGAGTCACCGGCCTGTGGCCAGTCAGGCCTGGTGTGGGGGTGGTTATTTCCAAAAGGAAAAAGGGGGACGGACAGTAAGGGGCCAATAGCAATCATTGTCACAGACAACCGTGTCTAGCAGTCAGGCTGTGAAGGAAAGAGATGGGGACGTGCCAGTGGAGCACTGGGGTCCCGGGTCTACAGGGCTAGAGAGAGACGTTGAGGGTACAAGAAAAGTTGATGGTAAGAGAAGGAGAGCTTGGAGGAGGAGGGGCCATAGGTCAAGGTGCAGAGAACCTGACCTTGAATGGGAGGATGGAAAGAAGGAAAAGTAGAAGAAAATACAAAGGGGTTTGCGGGCTTGATGGCTGCCAGCAGGGAGCATCTTTCAGCTGCCATTTTCTGTATAAAATAGGAAACCAAGTCTCTTGCTAAAACTGAGTGGGAAGGAGGGCAGCTGGGTGTCTGAGAGAGGGGAGACAGAAGTAGTCCTTGCTGAGAGGGCTGGGCGGGTGGGCGTGGTGGGGATCCCTTGGCAGGATCAAGAGTCAGGCAAAGTTGGAGAGTGGAGCCCCAGTCTTGGTGGCTGGGAGATTTCTCTGGTCAGGGGTGCTAGCAAATCAGGTACAGGTTTCCAGGAAGCAGACAATAGGGTTTCTCTGGTCTAGCTTCCTATGGGGGAAAGAAACGAGGATGCCTTTTGTTGGAACGATCCCATAAGCAGTTCAATGTGTCTCTCAGAACACAGCACAGAAAAACACACTCTGTTTCTGGGTCTGGGGAACCATCCTGGGGAGAATCAACACTTCATAAAGTCAAACTTCTGGCGGTTGTTATTCAGACCTTTGAAACGAATGCCCACATCTTCTGAACGACAGGCATCATCCGTTAGCGTGACGGGAAGAGACAGTCTTCCTACGGTCAGAAAGTTGTTGAGAGATGAGCGATGTCCAGCTTGCGGGCTCCCTGTCACGGAGGAGGGGAGGAGGGCCGCCCCTGTGGCGCGGGGCACACAGGAAGCATGCGACTGCCCCGCCCGGGTCACCAGTAATTGGGGAGCATCACGGGTAAAGAGTTTTATGGGCCGTAATGGTTTTCTGTAAGTGAAAATTGCTCCTGCTCGCTGGGTAATTGAGTTATATCTGAGTTAATCCAGGAAAGTCTTATTCATCTGAACTATGACACATATGAGTCAATGAGGGGCTGTCACCCGGAGACTTAACAAGTCACTGTTACCCTTCCAGAGGTGTTTTGAGGTTGGTTGTGCTGTTTTGACCATCTCCGGATGAAGCTAATGCGATGACGGGAGGAGGACGGGGCTGGGCCAAGGTCTTCGTAGGCTTTTCCCTCATTTCACCAAGCCCAGCAGCCACATGTCAAAGGCAGCCCGAAGATTATCATTTTCCCCCCGTGAGCCTCTCATTTACTCATTGGTTTCCATGAAAGACCGAGTTCTTGAGAAGCGATTATTACAGTAATACTAATAATAATAGTGACGACATCTTCCCTCTAAGGGATGTTTGCAGTTGGGGCTTCTGTGATTTTTCCACAGGGACGCTAGTCAGAGAGAAGGAAAACTTCCAGCTTTTAAATATATCCCGGAGTCTACGTATGTTCATGAATCCAAGCCCGCGTGGCGTCGCCCCGCAATTTTGAAGATTTGCCTCAAAATGGGAGCTCTTCCTCCAAAAGTTCAGAACGGCAAAAACGTTGTCTTGTAAAAGATGGAAGGACACAAACAGTTGATGTTTAAACCAAGAGGGAGAATGATTACTTGTGAATCCCAGCACAGCGGGTCCTCCGGGCACCCCTGGGTGGGCACCCCCAGGGTCTTCCGCCAGCTCCCAGTCTCCTCTCGCTTTCTTCTCCACGGGCCGCGTGCTGTGAGCACCACACCCTGAATTTATTCATATAGAATAAATTCATATAGAATCACCATCTCAACACAAGTATCTGTGTCACAGGAAAAGTAACTTTCCCCGTTTCCCTGTGGGTGAAATGGCTTCTGGGCATTTCTTCCTTGGGGAGAATCAGGGAGATTGCATCAGGTCTCTGAGTAGAGATGGAAATGGTGTGTCAGTGGAGAGAGGATTAAGCTATGTGCTGGACGTTATTTATTTCCCTGCCTCCATTAACAGTACCAGTGAGTCATAAATACCACAGAGATACGTGCAGATTTTTAAACATTAACCTAGGATTTGAAAGTTAGAATAATTAGCCTTAGGATAAATGTATAAAATAAGAGATTCTATTGTAAATGTGGGTCAACACCACGAGTCCTCTGTGTAGGAGAAAGTAGTTAAGGGGAAAATGAGCGTGTTTATAGCTCCTTAACTTAGCTCCTGGGTTTCAAGATTAGTTTGCTGTCAAGACGGATTTAATCCTTTCGTTTTATCCTTCCTTCATCTGTAATCAAGTCTTGGCTGGTGGCCTGAACTTCTCGCCCCTGATGGGCACATACACAGAAGCAAAAACAAAGCGAACTCAGTTTAAAATGATATATTCCCTAGTCGTAATGAAATTCTAAGCCCTCATATCCATTTTGATAATAAGGGTCATTCCTTGCAAAATAGAGATCCCTACTTTCCACTAGACTGGCAATTTTGAAGATTCACATCTGAAGTTTTTTAAGCATCTCTATGGGTCAGGCACTTCCGGCTTCCACTTCCAGTCCTGTCCACCTCCCCTCCTGCTCCGCCCGGCTGGTTCTGAGCTGACATCTAGCAGCTCTGTGGGCTGGGGGTGGGGGGCAGTCTTGTCTCAAGCCCCCATGGGGTGTCTCTGGTAGCAGGCGATGCGGGGAGGGGGTGCCTATCAGCACTGACGTCTCCCCCTCAACACCGTCCAGCCCAGAGGTGTGGGGAGACAGAACTGTGGTCTACCCCTGAGCCATGGTGGGCAGGAACTGGTAGGCACATTCCTCCCCCTTCTTGCCCCAGGAGGACAGTTCTGAGACTGGTTTCGTATGGCCCCTCAGAAAGTGCACCAGACAGAGCCCCATGGCCAACTCCATAACACATCTTTGAATTGCTTCCCTCCTGTTTATGTCTGCTTCTCTGACCCTTCCTGCTGCTCCCTGGGTTTATACTCCCACATAAACATTTCTCCGACTCTGAGGGAAGCCAGATCAAGAGTAATTTGAGTTTATATCAAGAAAAATCCCCCCTACACTTAACTGTGACTACTGACATTCTAATTTCCTACCCACAGAAATTAAATTTTAATAGTCCATTACAGTTTCTCAATTAAGCTTCACTGTCTCATAATGACACCTGCTGGAATTGTGCTGGTAATGATTAAGTAGCATATCTACCCGTGAGCCTTAGGGGCAGGGAAGGCCAATGGAAAGGAAACGGACTTTGCACTTCCTTTCCAGCCCCACCTCTTACTGTGTGACCTTGGGCAAATCACTTAACCTCTCTGGGCCTCATTTGTGAAACGACCTTAATACCATAAAAATACAAAATTAATGACAAATAAAAAGCAAAAGGACCTTTTACCTGGAAATGTAAAGACTTCTGATGACTCAAGTCAACGTAGAAGCATAAAAGGAAATTGCAGGATGTTTGGAAAAAGAACGACAAAGAAAACACAACATGTCAAAATGTCTGTGACAGAGAGCTAAAACTGGAGCAAAGTTATAACACGGAACACCGGTAACAGTAAACATGAAAAGGAATGAGTGAAACGCCCACTGAAGAAAAAGAGAGAGACATACAGGACAAACAAACGTTTACCTTTTGAAAATTCAAAGGAAATCCATAACCCACCCACCAGAAAGATTGTTCACGGAAAAAAAAGATAGGGAAAAAAATAAAGAACACAAAGGACCAAAAAAATGACACAACTACAAATCAGCAGAAATGTAAAATATAGAAAGACAATATTATAAAAACTTCATGCCAAAGAAGATGGATACTGAGATTACTGGGCAAATTTCTGGAAAAATTATAGCTCAAATTATATAATTATATAATTATGACTATAAAAAATTATAGTCAAAATTGACTGGAGAGGAAATAGAAAACCCAGTCCTCCCTAAGTGATTTATGGCACAACGCCAATGAGAATATCATGTTGGTTTCTGGAGCTGTTGATTATAATGTCATGAAAAGGAACAAACAAGCAGAGAAAAGCCAAGAAAAGAAATGCAGTGTTGGGGGCACCTGAATGGCTCAGTTGGTTAAGGGACTGACTTGTGATTTCAGCTCAGGTCCTGATCTCATGGGTCATAGGATTGAACACCACATAGGAGTTCCCACTCAATGGGGGGAGTCTGCTCGAGATTCTCTCTCTTCTTCTACCCCCACCCCTCTCCCTGCTTGTATGTCTCTCTCAAATAAATACATCTAAAAAGAAAAAAAGAAATGCGGTGTTGGGAGTTTGAGTAGCATATCCAGATGTTAAAGCACCTTATGAAGCCCCTATAATGAAAACAATGTGGTATCAGTATGAACATGTATATAGACAAATCAAACAGAATAGAAAATCCAGAAATAGACCCAAATGAATATAGAAATTCAGTATAGATTAAGGTGACATCTCAAATCAGTGGAATTTGATGTATGTTATTGAGATACCGAAAGGTGTATGAAAAAATATATATAATTGGGCCCATTCTCATACGATACACCAGAATGTATTCCAAATGGATCATGGATTTAGATGTAAAATAAAGAAAACATGGGGAAGTTTCTTTATGAACTAGGAGTTATAACCAAGAAACTTTCTAACTATGACTCAAATCCCAGAAGCAGTAAAGAAAAGGACTGATAAATGTGTTTACATAAAAGGGATAAAATTTGCATGACCAAAAGCATCATAAGCCAAGTAAAAACACAAACAACAAAGTTCAGGAAACATTTACAGTTTTTGTTGCAGACAAATGGATTAATACATTAAGTTAGGCCACCTAAAATTGCTGGGCATTTAACCATTTGGACCTCACGAGATAGCAAATTTCAAACAGTTCATTTTAATACCTAATATGTAAAAAACTTCTAGAAATAAAATGGGCAACATCCACAGAGAAGAACGACTAGAGGTATGAACACACAATGCACAAACTGAAAATGCAAGTGGCTTTAGTCATAGGAGAAAACACCCAAGCACACTGCTTTCCTGTAGAGATACACTGCCAAGACCCCCAAATTATACAGGCAAAACCAATTTTATACAATACTCTGCATGACACAAAAGATAGCAAAACTCGAGTATCTTGATATCTATAGAGTCCTCCAACTTTTTTGTCTCTGATTATCTTGGATATTCTTAATCTTTGCATTTTTATATACATTTTGAATTTGCTTTTCTATTTGGGCATGTGCACGCACACACACACACACACACACACACACACGTCCTGTTGAGGTTTGCACTGGGATTACATTGAATCTGCAAACCAGTTTGGGCAGAACTGACATCTTTACAAAATTATGTATTTCACCCTTGAACATTTACTTAGGTCTTCTTCTTGTTTTTTATAATTTAAATTATTTATTTTCAAGGTTTTTATTTAAATTCTAGTTCATTAACATATAGTGTAATATTGATTTCAGGGGTAGAATTCAGTGATTCAGCACTTACATTTAACACCCAGTGCTCATCATAACAAGGGCCCTTCTTAATGCCCATCATCCATCTAGCCCCACCCACTTCCCTCCAGCAGCCCTCAGTTTGTTCTCTAATGTTAAGAGTCTCATGGTTTCCTTTCTTCTCTCTCTTTTTTCCCCTTCCCCAATGTTCATATGGTATTTGTCTTTCTCTGACTGGCTTATTTCACTTGCCATAGTATGTTCTAGCTACATCCATGTCATTGCAAATGGCAAGATTCCATTCTTTTTGATGGCTGCATAGTATTCCATTGTATATATGAACCATCTGTAAATGGACATCTGGGCTCTTTCCATAGTTTAGCTATTTCTGGTAATGCCTGCTGCTAGTTAGATCTCCTTCCATTAATCTCAATAATGTTCTGTAGTTTTCTGTACATAGATCTTGAACTTCTTTTGTTAGGTTTTCTGTGTTTTTGATGTTTTTAAAACTTGTAAATGGTATCTTATTTTTAAATTTCACTTTCTAGTTGTTAGTGGAATAGAGAAACATGACTTTTTATCTTCATCTTGTATTCAGTGACCTTCCTAAATCCGTTATTAATTCTGAGAGTTTATTGGTGTATTTAATTTTTTTTTCTGCCCAACCAATCATGAGGTCTGTAAATAATGACAGTCTACTTCCTGCTTTTGAGTCTTTGTAACACTTTTTTTTTTCTTGGATTACTGAACTGGCTAGGAACTACAATATTTACTGTAGGGTTTTTGTACATCCTTTATAATATTAAAGAAGTTCCCTCTTATTTATCAATTTACTGAAAATGTTCATCATGAATGGGCATTAAATTTTATCAAATGATTTTTCTGCATATATTGAGATGATCCTATGACTTTTCCCTTTCTGATAAGGTAGTGCATTTGAGGAGCAAACCAGCCCTGCATTTCTGACACAAGCCCAGTTTGGTCTTGATATATTAACCTTTATATCTAATCACTGAAATTGGTTCTAGTGTAGGATTGTTGTTTAGGACTTTATGAACAATAATCACAAGAGAGATGTTTCTTTCTTCTAACACCCTAGTCAGGCTTTAGCACAGAGTTGATGCTGACAAAATAAGTTGGAAAATGTTCTTTCTTTTCTGATTGGTGTTTTATCTTCCCTACATGTTCAAAAGAATTTATTGATGAAATCCTCTGGTCCTGAAGTTTTTCTATGGGAAGATTTAAAATAATGGATGCACTTTCTTTGATACCTGCATTTGGGGTATGTTTTTTTTCTAGGAATTTTTTCCTTAATTTTCAAGTTCATTGGCATAAAACTATATATTTTTATCTTTTTAATATCTGTGGGAACTATAGCAATGGCTTCTGTTTCCTTCCAGATGTTTGCGCGTTCTTTTTTTCTCGATAATTCCTCCCACATGAATGTTTTCAAAGAATCACCTGGAGCTTTGCCGATTCTTGCTTTCACCTGTGTTTTCTATTATTTAACATTTGGCCTTATATTTATTGTATATGTCCTTTTATTTGGGGGGTTAATTTTCCATTCTTTCTCCGACTTTTTTTAGTTGAATATTTAAGTCACCGATGTCAGTCCTTTCTTCTCTATGCCACACGCTCACTGAAGACTATGAGTCTTCCTTTCAACGTGGTTTTAGGGTGTGTCATATTCATTTTCACTCAGTTCAAAATATGTTCCAAGTTGTTTGTAGTAAGGTTTCTTCTTCGACTCTAGTTATTTAGAAATAGATGATTTAATTTCCAGATTCGGGGGGAGGGTCTATTGACGCCTTGCTATTAATTTCCAGTTTAATTCCGCTATTTGCAGAGAACATTCTGCATGCAGTTGAATCCTTTGAAACGTGTTACAACTCGCAAGCAGGTGTGGCGTTTGGTCAACATTTGACCACTTGAAAGGGCTGTGCATTCTGTGGCTGGAGACAGTTCTATAAATATCAATTAGGTCAGACTTGTCACTTAGGTTAATAAAATCTGTTTCCTTAATGATTATTTTATTGTCTTGCTCATTATGAAGAGAGATGTGTTAAAATCTTCCACCGTAAAGGTGGATTTGCGTATTTCCCGTAATTTTGTCAATATATTTTGGGATTGTCATATTAAATGCATTAAAATTGAGCATCTTTAAAATCTTCCTGATGGAATGATCCTTTTCTCATTAGGAAAGTTTCCTCTGTAACTGTAACAATTCTCCTTGATGTAAAGTCTGCTGATTGACTCTTGAACAACTTGAGAGTTCGGGGTACCGACCCCCCCCACCCCGCCCCGTGCAGTAGAAAATCCACGCATAACTTTTGACTCCTCCCAAAAACTTAACTACTAATAGCCTACTGCTGACCAGAAGCCTTACTGATAAGATAAACGGTTGATTAGCACATATTTTGTATATGTATTATATACTGTGTTCTCACAATAAAGTCAGCTAGAGAAAAGAAAATGTTATTGAGAGAATCACAAGGAAGAGAAAACACATTTACATTACTGGACTGTATTTATCAAAAAGAAAATCCATGCGTGAATGGACCCAAGCAGTTCAAACCCATATCGTTCTAAGTGCACTTGTGTTAAAATAGATACAGCAGCTTTCTGCGGTTAGCCTTTTCATGGTGTGTCTTTTTCTATCCATTCTACTTTCTATTTTTCTATTTTGTGATATTTGAGGTGTGTCTCTTGGTAGGAGCATATAGTTGAAGGATTTTCCTATCCAATCTGATCATCTTTTAATTAATGATAGTCTCTTAACTGTATATTTTGTGTTTTTACACTTGACACAATACTGGTAGAGCTGGGCTTAAATCTATCATCTTAACTATTTGTCCCATCTGTGTTCTCGTTTCTCCCTTCTGTTTTCTTCTTTTGGTTCAGCTATATTTTATTATTTCTCCCTTCCCCCCAATTAACCTGCTATACATTCTTATACTGTTCTTTTGCTGGTTATCTTAGAGATTACACCTTGCAGGCTTTATTTATTAAAGTCTAATATAAGTTGTAATTTTACCACTTCTCAGATAAGGTAACACTTTGTATTTACCCTGTTCTCAACTTCTGTGCTCTTGTTGTCACATATTCTAATTCCACTTATATTTCCATATGTTTTGACTCCCTAATAACAAACCATTATTTACATATCACTATAGAAAATACCATTATTTTATATATCAAAATTCATTTAGATTTACCCACAGTTTAACTCTTCTGAAGCTCTCCCTTCCTTCCTATTTCTCCATGTTTCCTTCTCAGATAATTTTCCTTCTGCTAAAATAATCCTCTTTCATATTTCCCTTCATGTGAATCTGCTGATGGGAAATCATCTCAGCTTTTATTTATCTTAAAATGTCTTTTTCTTGTCTTCATTTTTGAAACATATTTTCTCTGGGTATACAATAGAGTTCAACACAATCCCTATCAAAATCCAAATTGCTTATTATTTTTTTATGAGAGAAGCCATATAGAATTTTAAAAGACCCAGAATAGCCAAAATAATCTTAAAAAAAAAAAAAAAAGAACAAAGACAGAGAACTTATACTTCTCAATTTCAAAATCTATTACAAAGCTACAGTAATCAAGACAGCATGGTACTGGGATAAAATAGACATAAAGACCAATGAAATAGCACAGAAAGTCTAAAAATAAATTGACCATACATCTATGGTCAGTTAATTTTCAACAAGTGTGCCAAGACTATTCAATGGGGAAAGGATAATGTCTTCAACAAAAGGTAAGTGCTGGGATGACCAGATATCTACATGCAAAAAAATAAACTCAAACCCCTATCTCACAATATATACAAAAATTAGCTCAAAATGGATCAAAGATCTAACTGTTATGGCTAAAACTATAAAATTCTTAGAGGGAAACATAGGATCTTTATTACAGTGGATTAAATAGCAGTTTCTTAGATAAGATGACCAAAAGCATAAACAACCAAGGGAAAATAAATAATTTGAACATCATCAAAAATAAAAACTTCTGTGCATCAAAAGACTGTAAAGAAAGTGGAAAGGCAACCTACAAAAATGGGGGAGAGTTTACAAAGTGTATATCCGGTAAGAAAGGCTCTATGCTCCAGAATATATTACAACTAAACAATAAAAAGACAACCGAATTTAAAATTGGGCAAAGGACTTGAACAGACATTTCTCCAAAGAAGAAGGGTCATCAAGCACATGAAAAGATGCTTAATGTCATTAGTCATTAGGGGAATTAGTTATTATGCAAATCAATACAAAGTAAAACAATAAAATACTAACTTCACATCTAGTAAGATGGCTATAATTTGTAAAACAGAAAAAAAAATATTGATGAGAATGTGGAGAAATTGGACCACTCGCTCATTGTTAGTGGGAAGGTAAAATGAATGGCAGCCCCTTTGGAAAGGAGTCTGACAATTCCTCAAAAGTTAAGTATAGAATTACTATACGGCCAATTAATTCCACTCTTGGGTTTATACCCAAAAGAACTAAAAACGTATGCCCCCACAAAAACTAGTACAATAATGTTCATAGCAGCATTATTCATGTTAGCCACAGAGCGGAAACAGCCTAAATGTCCATAAGCTAATGAGCAGATAAATACGAAGTTTAAGATCATTCAGCCATAAGAAAGAATGAAGTGCTGATCCAACCTCAAAGTGGGTGATTTTTGGAAACATTACTCTAAATGAAAGAAGCCAGCCAAGTGTTGAGCAATTACATTGATAGGAAATGTTCAGACTAGACAAATCCAGAAAGACAAAGAATAGATTGTGTTTTCCAGGTGAAGAGGGGAAGGGGGAATGGGGAGGGACTGATAGTGGGTATGGGATTTCTTTTGGAGCAATGAAAATGCTTTGGAACAAGTCAGGGGTGATGGTTGCACTACCTTGCAAATATAGTAAAACCATTGAACTGTACACGTTAACTAGGTGAATTTTGTAGTCTGTGAATTGCATCTCAACTGAAATTTTTGAAAAAAAAATTTCTTGCCCTCCTTCAATTTTTTCAATACATTATTATATCGGTTGATTTTGTTTGGGGTTTTTGTATATTCATTTTTCTGTTATAAAATTGGTTGTCTTTTGCTTGTGTGTGTGTGTGTATGTGTGTAAAAATCTCACATGCATGTAATGTAGAGGAGGAAGGATACTCCCTCTACCCTCCTAGTCTCCATTGCTGGGTCCATGGAATAAACAAACAACAGGCAGATTAACAGGAGAAAAGGTATACAAATGAATTAATTTTTAGTATTACACACACAGGGCATTGCAGGGGGGAAAAAGTGAATACTCAGAAAGGAGGTAAGAGTTGAAATTTTATGTAGCATCTAAGTAAGGGAAGGGGGAATAGGAGGTGGGCCTCTCAGGAAGGAGGAAATGATTTTCAGGAAAGATGAAGGGGCCCTTGGGAGAACAGATGGGAGATGTGATCGTTTGTGACAAAGTCTGTCTGTGTGTGGTGTGGACTTCTGGTCTCCTCTCCCGGGACACAAGTCCCCCCTCCCTGGTTGATGTACTCCTGAGGGGACATGACAGCCGAGGCCATTCAGGAGGACCTGCCTTCAGTCCGGAGAGGGAGGTCCAGAGGAAGTCCCTCCCAGCATTTGCCTATGACTCAAAATAATCCCTTTATCAAAGCAGCACATTTTGGAATAATGTGTCTTGATCTCCTTCACTAACAAGACACAAGATGGACCCTAATAGAAATTATTATTTTGTATCTACTTTCTTGTCATTGTTCTGAGCTTCTAGATGGCAGGGCAGTGGGATAAATGGTGTGCCGAGCTCTTTCTTCCTGTAATCTTTTGTTTGGAAGGTCTGCAATTTCATGCCCGAGAGTGTCCTCTCCTCTGTCCACGTGTGTCCCCAAGTTTGTCCTGCCGTTGTCCCAGCCGAGCCCTTTCCCTGTTACATCAACCCATGCAGGGCTGGCAACTTTGCCACATTAAGTCTGACTAATTTGGTCTGAGGCCAGTTTATTTGGAATTTTTATAAACTTATTTTGTTCATAACTTCCAACTCACCATGTGTTCCATCCTCCTCCACAGGGCAAATGGAAATAAAGCCTTTGATGACGCTTCCCTCTTTTCAAACTGGAAAATTGGCTGCAATGGGGCTTAGAAGTGAGTCGGAAAGTCTGTGTCAGGCTGACAACGTGACCCTTCAGAAGATGAAGGGTGTTTACAGGTTTATTTATAAGAAGGGACAGAGCTGGAGCTGTGTTCAGTTGGCTCCGTGTTAGAATTCTGACCACACTTACAGGTAAAATCTCATCTCACCAAGGCTTCTCACCAGTCCTCCCTACAAGGAATAACAGCCCTCTCTGGTGACAAGGCATATGAGGTTCAATGTCAGACACAGCTTTGCGGGGCGCAGGTGGGCTTGAATTCTATCATGATTTGTTTACCTTACCTTCCTCCTATCACTGTACTTCCAAAGCTAATGTTCCTCCAACGTTGCTCCTTTCCAGAAAAATCTGGTATTAGAACGTCTCAGAATTTCTAGGAAGTATGGGGACCGCTGATGAAGTAGGTAGGATAGATTCAACCAATCTAGGTGGCAAAACAGTGAAGGTGGAGAGAGGATGCAATGAAAGATGGTCAGAGTGGAGGAAAGGTGGAGAGGAAGCCCTTCTCTCACTTAGAACTCGCTCAGAACTGGTTTCTGGGGTGAGGACATCCAGACAAAAAGCAAAGGAGCTACATTACTTCATTCACAGCAGGTCAAGCATTTGTCCTGAGAGTCCCAGGCACTCAGGTGCACACCTGGAGATCTGCTCCTGAAGTTCAAGGAGCTCAAGCAGGTAGATGGACAGGGAATCAGGGACCCACTCTGGAGGGCTGAGGAATGAGGTTCTCAAGTGCATGAGTTGAACTGCACAAGGGAAGATGGGCTCCTATGTGTGCCCCACTCCGTGGCAGGGAAAACAGGCTCCTACAACGGTCTAAAAAATTCTTATTGACCGTGGGGGAGAAGATACTCTCACGCTGCCACCATTTCAAATGTCTATGCTTTCCCAAATGGCCAGAGTGTCTCTAATGCCACTTGCTGAATGAGAGAGAGACTAAGGAACATGCGGAGGCCAGATCTGCTGGCAAAGATCTCAGGTCTCTGTAGCCGTCCTGAGGGGACCAGCAACTGGCAAGGAATATCAGGTGGCCCCACGGGCCAAGGAGTGAGCTGCTGATTAGAGCATTTGCAGAAAGAATAGGAATGTTTGTCTGAGCTTCTCTTGCTTTGGGGGGAGCTATGTAACTAAAAATGGCCGATTACTCACATAGCCATCAAAAACTCTCAAGAATGGTGCGAAGCGAGGTCTTGTCACTGTTTCCAGGACTGAAAGTGTGGTGGAGCTCCATCTTCCCTCTAAGCCTTGTTCAGATCTGACATGAGCACTGTGCTCTGGCCAAGACACGCTCCCAGTCCCTGTTTGCTGACCGAGTCACGAGGACAGCGAGTCACTGGGAAATGTATCTGGACCACACGCGTTAGGAAGATGGCTCCAGCAGCTACGGGTCTCCTTGAGTCTGGACTACTGGAGTGATGGCGGCCCAGAATGAGGTCTCTAGTGGTGTAACTCAAGGCTCAGACACCGTAAATCCCTTTAATCCCTCTGAATGTGTTATCTTGAAAGTGTGAGGTGCTAGAGTAGTTTAAACCAAGGTCACCAACAACCCCCAAAGTTCAAGGGTCAAGCAAGACAAAGAAAAAAACAGTGCAAGACAGTTGGGCACCTCTCCTCCAGCTGTGACTCAGGGAATCTTGTCTGCTTCTGTCTTGCATCTCTGCTACCCAGAGTTCTTGCGGACGGCCCTTGAACGAGAGCACAAGCTCACATCTGCTCTGCACAGCCTTGAACTGAGCGTGGCCAACCCCTCCCACTCACATTCCAACAGCAAGAACGCAGTCACGTGATCCCACCCTACCCCAAGGGGTGGCGTCTTCCTGGGGACCCAGTAAGAGGAAGTGGTGTAGTAAATAGGAAACATTCTCTTCGGCCCCGTGTATGTAGAAGACAGTTGTCGTCATTGTATTTAATGGTAACAAGACCTACCGGGAAAGGCACGGGTCTTCGCAGAATCAACTCACTTTCAACTACACCACAACTAACTGTCAAAGAGGAAGGCTGGGATCCTTGTGGATGGAAACCTTCCACGGCTAGTCGTCTGCTTCTGCAACGGCTTCTTGCGAAGCCTGATCCGGAGCAAGAGGTTTGGTCGCACACGGGCAGGCATGGCTCCAGGCTGTTTCTCGAGGACCACAAGCGGCAGATGGGAGCACCTTGGACTTGCATGTTTGCTCCCGTGGACGTCTCGCAGGCAGCAGGATGGGCAGCGAGTTCCCCCGCACCTGAACGTTGGGCAGAACGTTGGCTGTAATTACCTCTCCCGCAAATGCTGGAAGTTGGATACAGAAAAAAAAAGTTCCCTTAATTTCAAGACTTCTTTTCAAGGTCTAAACAAGACCCCAGCAATAAAAGCCAATGCTTCATAAACATGCTCCCCCGACGTGGAAACCTTCATTCCTTGGTGGGATGATGCTGACTGGACAGTCACAAACCCGGCCCCAGAGGGAGGGCACGTCTCTGTGCCCTGACGGGACCCGAGGCTGGAGAAGACAAAGCGGAAAGCTCAGTAGAGGTGGTAAGGAGAGCCCAGGCAGGCCTTTCAGAGAAGCCTGAGCAGAGGCGGGGTATGTGCTCTGAAGATCGCTCCGTATGAGCCGCGGTGAAACTGACCTCTGTGGGTCTGCAGAGTCATGTGGATTATGTTGACTGTTGGCGCGCTCGTGAGATCAGGGGCTCACCGGTTCACCTCAAGGCACAGCTGACAGCAGGAAATGGCTGTGGCCAAAGAAGTGAGACATGGGCATAAACTCTCTGAAGACGATTTTTTTTTGCCAAGTATTTTTTATGACATAGAAAGAACTGGGAGCTGTGGGCACTTACACAGGAGAAAATAAAGTTTGGAAGTGTGACATGGTCACCCCAACCCTGGGAAGATGTTCTTCCCGTGCTCTGAATGCCGAAATCAGCTCGTTGCCATGATCAATCTGGTTCTAGTCGCTATGCACAGAGAGACCCATCCGGTTTTCAGAGAGACTAGGGCAGCAACCAAGGGGCCCTGCCATGTGCTCAGTGGGGGCCGCCGCTTTCTGGGGCATCTCCGCTGGTGTGTGAAGGAGGCAGATGTTGCTGTTCCTATAAATGCCCTTGGTTAGGTGGGAGGACATTTTTCAGCAGAGATGTAGCAAAGCAAGTGTAACTACCTGAGCTCATGGGAGGCTTTCCGGGAGAGGAACCCTGTGCCAGGCGCGCCCAGATATGCACAGGGAATGGGGCTAGGGAAATGTCAAGGTGATTTTGTAAGCAAGGACTCGGTGGTTGAGGAAGTGGCCTGGTTTTGATTCCTCCTCTATATTATAATTAGGAGCCTATGCCGACTGCTTGGAATTAGTTATATCTGTGAATATCATCAGAATAAAGTGCATTGGGTCTGTTGGCGTTGAGAAACTGAGAATCGCTGGTGTCCTGGGACAAATAAGGGTCTCCAGGGGGCGAAGACAACTCGGTGATCTCTTGCTGGCTTTGCTGTTTAATGGGCAAGTGACTTCATCTCTCCAGGTCCCAATGTCCTTGTTTTGAAGTGCCAAGATTTTGCTACATCGTGTACAATCTTCCCATTTGGGACTTGGTCATACAGGAGTGAAGTTGTCTGTAAGCCCCAAAGCCCTCGATCGTGACTGGAATACGGTCAAAAACTGACCTGGAAGCAATTAAAAACGTTAACTATGACGCATTCGACCTCTTGAAAAATACACTAGGCAACTCCATGTTCTCCGTGTTTCACCAAACACCTTGACTATTCATCTTCGAAGAGTGAAAGAATCTTCCCAAGAAATGAGCAGAGTGTTTGAAGACAACTCACGCCACGGAATTGCCCTGAAATGACCCGTCCAGTGGTCTGCGTGACAAAGGATGCCCTCTGTGCCCCTGCCGTAGGAGATCAGTCCCCTCAGTTCCTTGGCGGGTTTAACCAAAGTCCTCACCTCCTTCAGAGGCCTCCCTGGTCCCTGGCGTCTCCTGTCTTCGAAATGGTGCCACAGACTCCAGCAGTATTTCTCCAAGGAAGCAACAGGGGGCCCCATCCTTGGGGCTACTTGCAGCATCGACAGCCTGGACCAGGGTGGGGAACCCGCTCAGCCCAAGCAGGACTCATCAACACCCTATAGCTGGCCACCTCAAGGTTATTAAGTCGGCTGCTTCAGAATGTAGGCCCTTGAGTAAAGAATCTAATTTTATTTGAAAGAGACAACTTCTGTTGAGCAGGTCCCTCCTGAATGGGTGAGTCTGATCCATTGAACTGAGTTGAAAAACAAGTTAAATGGAGTAAAAAAAATCTCTTTAAGAAAGAGAACAACGTAGGCTGTGTTGGGGCCGTCAGCGGAATTTCGCTCAGCAGGAGCAACTGTTTTCATCAGAGAAAAGATTATGGAGCTCTTGAGGGAGGTTTCCAAGAAACAGAAAAATACTCCCGATTCAAGCTCGGTAAATAATGAGGTGTCTGTCTGTTGGCAAGTGAGCCATCGGCCCAAGTGAAGCCCAGGAGGCGGGTTCGCTGAGCGGAAGACAAAGCCGGTTAATTAATACCAAACGCCTCACGGAGAGAAGGAACATCGTGGTGGGAGGGCAGAGTGGAGATCTAGCGGGGGGTGGGGGGGGTTGCCCATGACCTTGCCAGTCAAGGTTCAACGAAGACTAAGCCCTCGGTGTTCAATCATAGAGAGGATGCTCAGGGAACAAGCCAGCAAGAGCTCGACCTTCTGTTCCATCCAAGTTCAAAAGCACGTAGGTGAGGTTGCTGGGAAAATTAGAAGTCAGGAAACAATGTCCTTAAAAGTGTGCAAACATGGATCACCCAGAAATCTTTCAATTCTCCCACCCTACAGGTTACTGCAGGAGCCCCTTCCTGGACGATGGAGCCATCTGACAGGGCACTTCCACGCTCATCGTTATTTCCAAGATCTTTCCTCCCATCATTTGGGACTTGGTTCTAAGTCTCAGCCCCTTTTGAAAACATCCCAGGTGTTGGTGCGGGGTGTAGCTCAGGGGGAGAGAGGTAGACACCCACTTCACCACTTTCGTTCCACAAAATACCGAGGACTTCTGTTGGATATTTATTGAAAGAGAATTGTGCTGGGTTTTCTGCTCTTTAACTTACTTTTGTTGTAAAGTAGCAGGTGTTCATTATAAAAGAACAACCGCCCCCATGAGGAGTCCCAAGGTGGCTGAATTTAGAAGGTCAAGGTCACCTGTCTCACCCAGATACTACCACCAAGGGTAGACACCAGGGTAGTTCAGAGGGTACCATCCCAGAACTTTCCTTTGCATATGCTGATATATAAACATGTAGCTCTTTCTTCCCCTAAGCTTCTAAATGTAGAATTAAGAACAACATAATTTAAGCACTCTAAAAGTGCCAGTCCCAACCGTGGTCTACACCAGAAGGCTTTCTCTCAGGGAGAAGCCCCATACCCAAGGCCAACTGCTGGAATCGGAGCCACCTTTTAATTCCTTTTCAGCCCTAGAGCTGTTGAAGTCATCCAGTCTGGATAGCCAAGACCCCAACCTGGCTGGAACCCCATAGCCAGATCAGTTGCTGAAAGGAAGTACAAACGGTGTCCAGGGGCCCAGGCAGACCTGGGTTGTAGGCTTGATCATGCCTCTGTAGGGAGGAGCCCAGAGGTGGTTGTCCCAAACCAATGCACACTTTGGATGCTCTTTGAGGGACACCTATAAGGAAATGCAGCACAGCAAGTTCATTAAAATCCAGGACAGGATTTTAATGTGTGTGAAAAGACATTCCAAGAGCCAAGGAGCGTTCGGTCATCAAGCTGATCCCAAACTCACCAGAGCTTATGTTTCAGGTGTGGTCATGGTGCGATCAGCCCAGAAGCAGCAGGATGTTTGTTCAACTTCCATCCCAGGCCTACCGAGTCAGAACCTCTGGAGGAATTCCCAAAAGGCACTTCTAAGGGCTCCCCAGGTGGACTCGAGTCACATTAAAGCACGAGAACCACTTTCCAAAATCACAGAAGAAGACAGAACCCTGGCTCTGCTCCCTGGGGCTTAGTGCAACCCACCCTGTGGCCAAGAAGACATGGAGGCCAAAAGATGGGAGGGTCTTCTGACCTTGGCCAGGCACCATGTGCATACAGAAATCAAGTGCATGGGCAAGCCCTCCCTCCCTGCTGCCCTGCGGAGGAGAGGAGGTTTTGGGAAGCTAGAATAACTCGTTCTTTAATGTCGTAAATCAGTCCCTGTCATTGAACAAGCCGGGAGGAATGACCGAGAATGAGAATGTGCTAAGCGTCACGGGGCCAACAGATTTGCTTGGGGACAAAAGACAAACAGACCTGAAACAATGCTGACATGCAGAAACCATTGTGTTTTTAGGCACTAGGTCAGGTGTGGTGGACATGCCCATCCGAGGAGACGGATGAGAGTGAGGTGGAAAGGACCAGCGTCAAGGACTGGGAGGATTTGAACACATCACCGGGAACAGACCCAGATCTAGGAAAGACAGAAAATATTCACCCACAGGTGTGGGCTGGAGGTGAGGGGCATGCAAGTCAAGGAGAGGGAGGAGGGAGGCAGATGATGGAGGGCCCGGAAAACTAGGCAGAAATTCCAGGCTTGGCAATGTGGGGAACAGGAAGAGGTGTTGAGAAGCAGATAATACCACCTTCTGCCAGACGACGCTCCTGCAGAAGCAAGTAATACTTACAGCCCAAATCTCAGTGGGTTCCTAAATGCCGTCTAAGTTTTCCACGGTGGTTAATCAAGCAAGGAGCTGATCTGGGGGAGGAAGTCAAGGGTTTGGGGGTTGGACTTGGAGAGTTTGCAGATGTGCGTGTGGGTGGAGCCATGACGCAGGCAGTGGGGTACGGGCTAGAGACCAGGCAGGATCAACGGGAGACCCCCTGGTGGACACACGGTAGTCAGATGGCCCTTGGGCATCAAGGGACCCTGTCAGCCTCCCCTGCTCCAGCCCCACCTGTAGCCCAAACCAGAACCGGAAGTGTATCTGTTCCCTCGCTCAAGAACCATCTCCAAGCATGGAGAAGCCGCCAGCCCACATGTCTAACTCTGAGCCATACTGTGTCCCTTGGATGTCTCACAAAAGGTCTAACTCATAATGGAAAAAATGGCATGTCAAAATGTGTGGGCTGCCTCCAGAGTCGTGCTCACAGGGAGACGTGTAAGTTCGAATGCTTGCTTACGTTGCAAAGAGGAATGGCCCAAACCCGGACAATCTAAGGAGATTGCAAGAAGAAAGACAGATGACCCGAGAGGAGTACGGGGAAATGTCATGATGGGGCACCTTACGGAGGAGATCCTGAGATGAACAGTGGACATCCGAGGAGACGTCCAAGTTCATTAGCCATTGGGAACGTAAGTTACAGCTACCACCATACCCCAGCGGACTTCCACCAGATGGCAAGAAGTAAAAGACAACTTTACTAAAGTGTGCAGCAATCCACACTGCTGTTAGGGGGGCAAGTCTGTACAACCTTTTGGAAAACTGTTTAAAATCATCTACAGAAGGCAAAAGGATATTTCCCCCCAAATGCCACTCCTGGGTATATACTCAACAGAAATGTGTACATCGGTGCACCACGGACTTGTGTTACGATGACCACAGCAGCCGGATCACAATAACCCTAAAAGCAACCCCCCCCATGTCAACAGAAGGATGGATAAAAGCCCGCGGGTACGTTCCGAGGATACACACGGGAGCTCGGACCACATGCAACAACACAGCCAACTCTCAAAACCAAAATGAACAGAAAAGGCCAGACACAAACGAGCACGTACTTTGGATTCCAACACACAAAACAAAACAGAAAGGTGACACAGAACCGTAGCTTCTAGGGATGCCCCCTGCAGCCCGGAGCTCCTCAGGGGTGCCGCCCAGCAAGCTGCTTCCCATCCGCCAGGGCGGGAGCTCGCGGCAGAGGGCCAGGAAACACACTGTTTGGTTCAGTTCGCTTTTTTGCCTTGGTAGTTAGACTTCCAGATGAGGAAGCAGCACATGGCTTTAGGCCTGGGGCCAGCTCTGCATCTGGCAGCGGCCGGACGCCCTGAGCAAGCCGGCCGTGCGTCTCCCTGGCTCACCTGGGTCCCCTGGGAGCGCAACAGTTCCCAGCCTAAGCTGCTGGGATTTCTCCAGCACCCGGAGGATTTGCTCTTCCTCCAAAACTGCCCAGCCGCAGTGCAAGGTGGTGAGTGCCTCCAACCAGAGCATCCCATGGTGGGGGGTGGGGGGAGAAGTTGGTAAATAAATGTCCTAGCTCCCATCCTCCAGTAGGACAATCATAGGGCTTCTCCAAGACCCCAGCATGGGTGATCTACGCAGTCATTTACGTCTTCGTTATTGGCTTTACTCTCCCCCCATCGCCATCCTGCTTCTGGGGACCACCTTCCCAATAAAAGACCAGCTTTGCGGGGAACCAAAACTGACTCATGGGGAGATGTTACAGCTACAGAAATAAACCAGAAACCAATGCACATAAAAGTCAAAATGGTGATAACCTCTTGGCAGGAGCTGAGAGGAGAAGGGGGTAGTCACAGGGATGGCACAGGGAGGATTTCTAGGGAGCTGGCAGACAGTCCGCTCTAGACCTTCCTGTGGTTACACATGTGTGATAAGTCACTGAGCTGTTCCTTTTGTCTCACTAGCTTTCTTCTGTTGGATTTCATGATAAAGTTTACTTTATAAAAGTTTATTAATGGGGCTCAGTCGTTAAGCATCTGCCTTCAGCTCAGGTCATAATCCCAGGGTCGTGGGATCGAGCCCCCTATCAGGCTCCCTCCTCAGCGGGAAGCCTGCTTCTCCCTCTCCCACTCCCCCAGCTTATGTTCCCTCTCTCGCTGTGTCTCTCTCTATCAAATAAATAAGTAAAATCTTCAAAAAAATAAAATAAAACTAATTCATGGTCATTCTTAAAAGATTAAAATAATTTGAAGTGTTCCTGTTTTAAATGTATTAGTCGTATATATAGTGGTTAAATGTTCGGAATCTCTATTCAGTAGACTCAGAGGTTTAATACATTGAACAACTCGATAAAGAGATAAAAAAAAGCACAAAAGCCATTGCAACATTCAAGATCCCAGAGGGTGTCCTATCCAGAAGTTTTCTTCTCTCAAGACCCACCCAGAGGCTGGCTGGGACATCTCTAGGAAGGCCGGGCTCACTGTTCTCTCAGGGAACAGCAAATCGAAGTTGTGTTTGGCAGAGGGAGGCTCACGGGCACCAGGAAGCAGCCGGAGCCTCGGGGTCCCGACCATCCAGCAGCGCCATTGGCTCGGGCGTCCGGTTCCCAGAGTCAGTTTCTCCTGCCGGGTTCCAGGAGCTGTCCCAGCAGGCTGTGGATGGAGCACGTCAGAGTGTGGATGCCAAACACTGCCTGGAACATATTATATGTAAAAATTACTCACTGTTTACCTGAAATTCAAATTTAACCGGGCATCCTGCACTTTCTCTGGCAAGCCTGTGTCCAGATGAGGCTCACAGATAAGGAGTCCGCAGCCACCGTTGGTGTCACTGCTGGTCTTGGTTCTGGAGCCTGAGTCCAAACCTTTTGGCTTTGGCACTGCCTGGTGTCCAGACCCCAGCTTCTTGCTGTGGCTCAGCTCAGACTCTAACTACAGCCCTGTAGCTCTAATAACCCTTTGTCCCACAATTTGGACAGTCCCGGATACAGGGTTCTGTTCCCCAGGCTCTATAAGGAGGGCACGCGTTTAGAAATCAGAATTCATTTCCCTGCAGATCAATGTCCTAAGCCAGCCCGTTAGAGTCTGTTTAACCCCTAACATACCTGTGTGGACACAGGTTCAACAACACAGCTGCAGCGGGTCCCACTGTGCGTCCATCAAATAAATGCACCTGCAAGTCTATGGGTGGCCCTTTAGCAGGTGTTTCCCGGCGGGACAAAAAGGAATTGGGTTGTCCCATATTCCTGGCGTTTGCTATGCATTATAATTAGAGGACCATCATTTTGCGACTTTTTCTTTATGGAAACATACCTTCTGGGTTCAAATGCGGAGTCTCGGGGTGGCTGTTGCTCCCCCAGCAGGAAGAGCCGTGGCAAAGGGAATTGTGTGTGCACACGCACATGGGTGCGCGTGTACATGAGTCTGTGTGCTTGGCAATGGGCATACACATGAGTGTGCATGCCAGCTGTGTAGGTGTGGGTGTGGTTGTGTGCAGGCAAGTAGGCACACACGTGTGCATGCGTGTGTGAGTGTAGGGCGCATCAGATCTGTGGAGGCTACCCTGAAGACTGAAAAGCAATATTGACCAGAGGACATCAACAACTCGTTAAGTCCACATAAATTAAGAGAGGACACTTTTGTCTACAACGTATGTGTAAGCACATGCTTTCTCCCCCAAGCGTCCTCACACACGTGCACACGCGTGCACACACGCGCGCAAGTGCAAACACTGGGGATTCTGCAAAGGCCTCGATCTTTAGAACCAGGACCCAGAAAGCAGCTCTCCTGACAAGCCATCCGTGGATGGGCAGGGGCGGTCACAGAGGACGGAAGCCGCAGCCCTGGGGGACCGGGAAGGACGGAGGCGAGGCTGTGAGGTCTCCGGCTGGTGTACCCGGCACCATGCCTCCCAGCCCTGTGCCGGTGGAAGGCAGGTGCTCAACAGAACGTCCAGGGCAACGCCGGCAGGATCGCGCCCCAGGAAGACTACAGAGAGCGCACCTGTGGGCCTCCCGCCCCCGCCGCAGGCCGCGTGCGCCTGGGTCCCCGCGTCCCGTTGCGTCTCTGCTCCCACCCTGACTGCCGTGCGGCCGTGCCTCCTCAGGGAGCCCCAGGCTTCCGGATCAGACACACACGGCGGCCGTAATACCCATTTCATGAAGTGAGGATCAGTAAATGAGGTTTCAAGTACATGAAAGCAGGGACTGTTATTCATAAATTCCACGGGGCCGTGTGCTTTGCAGGAAGAGTGCGTCTCACAGAGTAAAAAGGGCAGCTCAGGGTTGGAGCCACAAACCCCTGCAAAGTCAGAACAGGCTTCAAAGGCGCCTTCTCTTCCCTCCGGCGCGGGGGAAGGACTGACGCGCCGGCGCGGCCCGCGAAGTGCGGCTCTTCCACCACCTGGCGGACACCCCGGGATGGCAGGTGCGCCGCGGGCCCTCGCCGCCGCCTGAGGCCGGCTCACGAGCCTCCTCTGCTGGCTGGACGGCAGGTTTGCTCCGCTCGCCGCCCCCGGGGGTGCCGAGGAACCGGGGTTCGCGTATTCATCTGTTCCCGACTGGAGCTTTTTCAAGAGCCATCCCCGACCGTGCGCCGTGCGGGGCGGGTGTCAGGGAGGCGCCAACGCGGTCCGACCGGGGGAAACACCGAGCCCAGCGCGCTCATCTGAACAGTCCCTATGGGTCTGACTTGGTCTCTAGGATACTAACAGCCTTTGGGGTTCGCCCTGATCGCGTCTGGGATGCTGCTGCGGAAGGGGCGGGGCTCACGGGACCGCCTGGGGTTGTGGGCGGGGCTCCCAGCCGTGGGCGGGGCTCCCAGCCTCGGGCGGGTCGTCGGTGCGCGCGGCCACCCGGGATCCCCGATGTCCCAGGCTTTGCTCTGGAGTGGGCGGGCGCCCTGCCTGGGTCTCTCTGCCAGTCTCCACCCGCATGCTGGGGGCGGGGGTCTGTCCTTCCACACCGAGATGAAGGGTCGGCCCCCTCCGTGGGGGCTTTCAGCTCTGAGTAGGGCGACTGGAACCCCCATGCCTCTCCGCGCCCCATGCAGGCTGAGGCCACCACCCTGGTGTGGGGCAGCTGAGCCCAGAGCAAACTCCTTCCAGGACAGGGTGGGACCCAGCCTTGACCCTCAGGGTCCCCTGGACACAAGGCCTCCTGGCTCTTCCCCGGGGACCAGGAAGGGTGAGGTCCGTCCCTCTCCCTCCGCTTGAGCCTCCTGCCTCGACCTCCTGACCAGATGGGGAGATCTGCCCCACACCAGGGGAGGGACACCACCCTCCCGTCAGCCCCTGGAGGGTTAAGAAAGGAGGAATCTAAACTTGGAAGGTTCTAACTTTGGAAGGTTAAAAATGGTCAAAGGAATTTTTAAAAAATTGTTTCCTTCTCCACCATGCCTAGATTTCAAGCCTTTTCTCTTGCTGCAAAATACTATTTTGAACACCAGAAAGGAGGCATTAGCTTTTGTTTGCTTAGCGGCTCCTCCCTCCCCTTCCCCCGCCCCCCAAGCTGATCCTCCCTGGAGAAGCAGCTGCCACCAGCTACTCGCACACCCACTTCCTCCTCGTCCAGGCAGGGGCCACACATCCTGGCCTCCCTGGCTGCTGGGTGTGCCCGTCCCTGAGTCGCAGACCATGGCTCCTGCCTGAGAGGAATGGGGGTCTCCCGTAGAGCCAAGATGGAAGGAGCGAGGCCCCCCGCCCAGTAGGAACACCCCTTTGGACTTCACTGGAATCCCAGAGAAGCTTCCATCGGGTGAAGATGCCCGAGGGATTTCAGTTACAGCTGTGAGCGCTCTCCTGTCTGAACAGCAGGTCATTTGGGTGTAAATGCAAAATAGAAAAACACGCTGGTATTTTTCCAAACCATTGCTCCCGTTTAGAGGGAAAAATAAGATAGAACCAATGATCGGATGGCTTGTTCTCCACTGGCCAGAGACTGCTAGACCCCTGCAGGCTTCAGCGGGGCCCTCTCCCCTCCGTCTCTCCCTGCCCACCCTCGACGGCCAGGCCTGCATTTCGCCTCTGTGAGCAGCTGATTCTCTAAGGACCATCTCCGAGCTCCAGATCCTGATCTCTAGTGGCCTGGATGCCTCACACGCATTCTGCAGTCACGTGCTCTACCACTGAGCTATGCCCCCTCTCTCACACTCATTCTGTCCCAAAGCCAACCTGCGACTCTCACCCCACCAGCCAGCCTGTTCTTTTCCCAATAACCTTCCTTCATCCAAGTGCTTGAGCTGAAAACTTGGCACCTCCCTCCCTCCTTCCCACACCTCTACCCTCAAACTATCAAGTCCTGTTGCTTTTACCTCCTGGATGCCTAACCAATCCACGCCTCCATCCCTCTGCCATCACGCCCATCCTCTCCCGCCCAGACCATTCTCTAAGCTCCTGCCTGGTGTACCCACCTGGTCTTGGGTCCCCTGCAACCCATTGGCCACTCTGAGCTCTACGATCTTTGCAAAACATGAATCCTGTTTATGCCATCTGCTTCCCTGCATCAGACACTTCTAAGCTTCTCCTTGTTCTTAAAATACGACAGCAGCCCACGAGGCCTGCAGGCCTCTACCCAGTCTACCTCTCCAGTCTCCCCAGCCCCCAGTCACCCTGACCTCTATATCCCAGCCCCACTGGTTCCTCAGTCCTACGCCCACCATGTCCTCTCCTGTCACAAGAGCTCAGCCTATGCGGACTCTTCTGCCTGGAACACACTGCCCTCCTTACTCAGCATTAGTGTGCTCCCATGTGTCCCTATGTGTCCCTTTCCTCAAGGAGCATCCGACCCTCTCAAATGAGGTCAAATTCTCCCCATTGTAAACTTTCACAGGGCCACATGCTTCCTCTTGTAACATTTTCTGTGGTTATAATTTCACTACAGGCTATCTATCTGCTCTACCATTATTTGATTCAGCACCCCCCCACACACTTCTACCCCAGGCCCTTTGCACCTGCTCTTTCTTCTGCCTGGAATGACCTTCCCCCACATATCAGCATGGCTGGACCCCTGGCCTCCTCCTAGTCTTTCTTCACATGTCACCTTCTCCATAAGAACTCACAAACAACCTTGCTTAAAACTACGCCAGCCCCTCCCCAGCCCCACCCTCTCCAGCTCTTTCTCTGGGGAGTTATTATCTTCAGGCATGTCACTAATTCCTGTTGTGTGTCTTGTTTGATGTGTCTTCCCTCTCTACAGTGTCAGGTCACAGGGGTGAGAACTTTCATCTGTTTTGTTCATTGCTATATCCCCGGTCCCTAGAACAGTGTCTGGCATAGAGTAGACCCCGATACATATTAAGAAATTCTTCCAAATTTCTGGTAGTTCTAGGCAGGACCAACTTACCCGATCTGTACAGTGGGGACAGTGCCTGGAGCAAAGAGTGCTTTTAGGAATTGCCAAAAATGAGTGCATTTCTTTTAAAATGGGGGGGTGAGTGTTGGGGTGGGGATGAGAACTCTTAAGCCGAGGAAAATAATCAAATACATAATGTTATCAGATTCATCCCTAACCAACACATTCCTAAAGGAAAACTGCAATATTGGGGGGGGTGGGGGGAGGATGACTGAGGCCACCGGAAGTCAACAGTGGGCCTGTTTCTGGGGCTTTCGGGCGAGCCCTGGCGGCGGGAGGGGTGCGGGCCTTGGCGGGGCGGTGCCGCTTTAAGGATGCTCTGCGGGTACCGGCCCCGGGCGGCGCGGGATGCAGCGTGACGTCACGGCCCCGCCCCGCGGGGTGATGCTGCAGCAGGAGCAGCAGCGGCGGCAGCGGGCCGGGGGCTGCCGGGCAGGGACCCGAGCTGCGCGCGGGCCAGGCGGGAGCCCGGCCCTCGAAAGGGATGCCTCCTGTCTCGAACCGCAGGTACCCCGTTTCCTCCCCGCGCTCCGCACAGCTTCCCGGCTCCGCGCTGGAGCGACTCGGCGTAGGCCCCCGGGTGATCAGAGTGCCAGGATTGGGACTGGAGGTTGGCACGGAGACCTTTGTTCTTCCTTAATGTCTAACTAACTGACCTGTAAATGGAGCCCCCGGTGTCGCCCCTCCTCCCCCAGAGCGCGGAACCCCCGGCCCACTGGAGGGTAGCGTCTGGGTGACAGCTTGGTTTCACCCTGGCCAGCAGGGAGAGCACACGCTGCCATTTGCCCCAGGCTGATGCTGTGCTCCTTGGCGCCAGAGGCCTGGCCCCGGGTCACCTGGGCGGGTGTCATCAGCTTCCGGTTCGCCTCCCGCCTGAGGCTGAACCCTCCAGAGGGCAGGGGCTTCTGGGAGGACCTCTGTCAGCTTCCCGGGATTCAGCCCATGGTGAGTCCATGGCCCAGGGTTCCTGCTTTCTCCCCACGGCTGAAACGGGAGGCTGGTGGCAATTCACTTCCTTCTGATCTCATCAACAAATAACTCCTCAAATTATTTCTGAGTTACCATACTGTTTCTGTCTTTCAGCTTTTATAGGGAAGTAGAGTCAGGTGCTAAGGAAACCCAAGTTCAGTGACTGGCCAGAGCTTTGGGGATCAATTGGTTGTCAGGGAGGGGTGGGATTCCGGAGAGCAGAAGTGAGGGATGGGCCCCGAGTCAGTAACCAGTGCATTTAGAACACCTCCTCGGGTCCACACAGCCCTTCGCCGACTTGGGAAGGTTTCCTCGAAGTATTAGCTTTGGGAATTGTTGGAAGGAAGAGTGGGGAAGGGATGTGGTCCTGTGGGACCCCAGGTGCAAAGCCTGTGTCCTATAAAGAAGAGGAGAGAGAGATGGGGAAATGATTTGGCTCATAGTAGGGTAATTTTTAGCATTCAAGCGACATGGGCATTGTTATTACTCATTTGTGGTTTAATTGTCCGGTGCCATTTGAGGGATTTGTTTCTTGAAACATCCCCTGTATTCAAGAAACACGGTGGGCACAGCCTAGAACCTTCGTGGGGCCAGGGATAGGCATATATATATATATATATATATATATATACATATATAGACTGAACTAATGCTCATACAGTGTGATCAGGATGGCAAGAGGGTCTGGTAAATATTTGTATTCATGTATTAAAATTCAATTTCATTATTTTAAATTTCACTATTTTGAAATTTCACTATTTCATTATTTTGAGTTTTAAGCATTCTTCTTAGAGTAAACTTTCATGGACAGCTTTTAATAAATGTATTCTTGAAACGAAATAGTAATGCCAATCCCCCAATTCAAAAATGAACCCTCTGGGAAGACTTTTGGAAGTCCAGGTTTCATTTCCGGCTTAGATGCTGGTGGGTAAAGCAAGGGAGGGGGGGTCTCCCTTGGGCTAGAACCAGCTGTGGGCTGTGTTTGAAAGCTGGGGGTGGTGGGTGGGTGTTGGTGACATGGTCACATCAGAGCCAGAGTCACGGGCTAGCCACACAGTTCATAACTCTTTGCAAGAGTGTGCTCCCACCATATGCTGTCTAAATCCGAAACTCTTCCAACCTGGGCAGTGGTTCTTCATTCCAAAACAAAAGGCAAGTTGTCTAATGTCTGTGCACTAAGTTCCCTTTATGGGGGTAAAATGCTGATAGGAAAGAGTGGTGCCCTGCGCAGAAAGGGGCAAGGAGCGGGTAGAGAGGCCAAGAGGGAGTAGTCACCACAGTGGGGGTGGGGTCTGACCGGAGGTGGGGTCGGGTCAAGCTCTCCCACACACCTGTGCTAAAGGCCTGTCTTCTGACTTTTAAGCAGATGGTCTTATTACGTGGTGTTCAAAGAGCGTCTTATTTCTGTGGTTTTAAGGAATGAGTGAAAATCCAGGAAATGCTAACAGGCACCTGGGTTTTTGAAGGCAAGACTGGCCAAAGGACAGATTTTTCTGGAGTATTTACGATGGGCTGGGCTAGAACAGGAGGAACAGAATCAAGAATTTAGCTTTAAAAAAAAAATGAAGTTTGACTTCTTCATAGAGGAATTATGGTTTTTTTTTATAAAAGATTTATTTATTTTAGAGAGAGAGAGAGTGTGTGTGTGTGTGTGTGTGTGTGTTGGAAGGGAGGAGGGCAGAGGGAGGGAGGGAGAGAGAGAGACTCTCAAGCAGACTCCCCTACTGAACACGGAGCCCAACGCAGGGATCGACGTCACGATCCTAAGTTCACGACCTGGGCTGAAATCGTCAGGACATTCAACCGACTGAGCCACCCCGGCGCCCAGGTTGTTTTTAATGAAGTATACCTTGCCTACACGGTTTTTAGGTATATCTTTTCTTCTTTTAGAGAGAGCATGGGATGTTTCTAAGGCCACAAGATAAGCCATCTTATCCCCAGCTATCCAAGAAGGAAGAGTAGACTGGGTCTCTGGGTATGTCCATCCCTGGCCTCTCAGTGCGTAATCCATCTCGTAGCAGGGGCGCCTGGGTGGCTCAGTGGGTAAGCATCTGCCTTCTTGCTCAGGTCATGATCCCGGGGTCCTGGGATCGAATCCCGAATTGGGCTCCCCGCTCATCATGGGGTCTGCTTCTCCCTCTGTCTCTGTGCGCGCGCTCTCTCTCTCTCTCAAGTAAACAAATAAAGTCTTAAAAGCAAAACAAAACAAGGCACCTGGGTGGCTCAGTCATTAAGCCTCTGCCTTCGGCTCAGGTCATGGCCCTTGGTCGCCAGCTAATCCCTCCCCAATGGCTTCCTCTCACTACGCGGACTTGGCGCCCGAAGGCTGCACACGCATCTCCTTTACGCAGGTGCTTCCCGCTGCTTAGACTCCTTCCCTCCACTTTCCACCCAACTCAGGGGCAAAAACTTTGCCTTTCTTTTTTATCTCTGTGGCCTCCGTGTCTGGGTACTTAGTACTAAGCCAAATGGGAGAACGGGTGTGTAGGTGAACAGAAGGGTGGCTGGAGGTGTCGCGGTTTGGAAGGGCGAAGGGCGGACTAGACGAGGAATGGGTGGGTGTGTGGTTACAAGTGGGATGGATGGGTAGATGAATGGGTTGTTGGGTTAACACGGGGCTCTGAATTCCTCTGGGGTGTCTCTCAAGAACATCACTTCCACCACCGGTGTCTTCCGGACAGAAGGAAGACAACCCCTGAGTAGATGGGAGGGAGTTTAGGAGACAAATCTGGAGTGACGAGGCATTTGGGACAGAGTGCTTCATAAAGAGCTTACGGACTAGTGATAACATGGTGGAGGGGGGTGAGTTAACATCAGAAATCAGAGCTTCATTTTTAAAGCTTAAAAGTAATTTGGCGGGGGGGGAAAGCCTGTAACATTTATCATGGTAACTAACAAGAGTCCCGGTCAGGAAGCCCATCGATGTTGGGAAAGTTGTCTTGGGTTTGGAGCCCACTTCTCAGGCAGGAGCTCAAAGGAAAATAGGCAATTGCTTTGTCGTGAGCAGATGGGGTAGGCTGTCACCAAGGCTGGCCGGAACCCCCGAAGGTGCCCCTCATATGTTTGTCTCCGTCTCTTTCCCTCTGACCTTGGTAGCCTTCCTCTCCCCGTGCTTAGTAAAATTGACATTGGCTAAAATGCACGGGTCAACGTACTAGAATCCGTTCTTTGAATACTTACCATCTAGATTCATTCCGAAGCAGTGAAAACAGCCGCACCCAGGAACAGGTCTCTAAGTGACAGATTGCAGACCCCAGGGGGCACGAGCCCAGGCCCACGTCCTTGCTAATTCCCTACCCGGGGCCTGGGCGTGGGGGAAGTTCCTCTACAGGATGATTTAAAGATGGAGACTATCATCTCTCACCCTCCCTGGTTCTTTGTGTCCCTTGCTTTTTTTTTGTAAACAGTATCCCTACTCGGGGTGTCATCTCTAGGACATGTGGGATTCAGGGTCCTTGGTTTATTTCTTTAAAGAGAGCATTTTCAAACAAGAGCAAAGTCTCAGTTCTCCTGACTCAAGATTCACTCGTCCACTGGGGCTGTAAGGAAAGGCCTGGAATTAAACTCAAGCTTTTGCTTTTAGGCAAGTGCCCCAGCCTCCCAGGAAGAGGAGACATAGTGACAGGCAGGGGGGACCGCTGTGACTTTCCACCCCGTGAAGGAAGGGCTGTCCCCTGACCGGGCACAGGGCTCTCAGGTCCTGCCCCAAGTCTGGTCTCCCCACCTCTCTGCTCCCCGGGGCAAAATTCATCCTGAATATGGGTGCAGGTCTTAAAATAGCCTGGCACCCTTCAGAGCCAGGGGGAGCCCGGCTGCTCCCACCTTCCAGGAGGTTCCTTGCCTGGCCCTCCTCGTGGAGCCTCTTTAGGGGACGGTCCCCTTGAGCTGGAGTGCAGGGACCTGAGGACTGGGGTCGTCCCCCTGAGCGGTGAGAGAGCGCCAGCTGTGGTCTCCTGAGCCACATCCCCGAGCAGGAGCAGTAGGCCTCCGCTCTGGGGGGCACATTGCTAGCCTCTGAGAACCCCTCCCTTCCCGCAGGACAAGGATAAGCAGATGCCAGCCAGAGGGGGGTGGCACGGGGTGGGGAGCCACCTGGAAAGATTCACTCTGATGGCGGAGGCCCTGGTGAGTGACTGTCGCCCCCAAACGGGCTTTCCCCACAGGAACACCCACCGGCCCCCCCTACGATGATCCCCCCGGCGAGCAGCACCCCTCCAGGAGAGGCCCTGTTCCCCAGTTTGGCTCCTCAGGACTTCTGGAGGTCTCAGGTCTCGGGCTACTCGGGGTCCGTGACCCGGCATATCAGCCACCGGGCCAACAACTTCAAACGACACCCCAAGAGGAGGAAGTGCATTCGCCCTTCCCCGCCCCCACCCCCCAACACCCCGTGTCCGATCGAGCTTGTGGACTTCGGGGACCTGCGCCCCCAGAGGTCCTTCCGGGAGCTGCTGTTCAACGGCTGCATTCTCTTTGGCATCGAGTTCAGCTATGCCATGGAGACGGCATACGTGACCCCAGTGCTCCTCCAGATGGGCCTGCCCGACCAGCTCTACAGCCTGGTGTGGCTCATCAGCCCCATCCTCGGTGAGCCCCAGCTCAGCCCCGATGGCGGATGGCCTCCGGACACCTTTGGAAGCTTCCGGAAGCCCGAGTTGAAGCAGCTAGAGGGTCCCCGGGGGACAAGGGAGGAACAAGAGTGAAGCTACACTCACTGGCTGGGGGCCGTGGGAGGACACAGGTCACCACACCCCGTACTTTAAGTGACTTTGTCTAAACCAGGCCACAGAATAGGCATTTCACAGACCCCAGGGATTCCCACCATCGTACACGGAGCTGTCGTTGGAGGACCCAAGCCCCAAAGCTTGATGTGGTTTGGGTCTGGGGAGGCCTTGGAATTTTGCGGATTCCCGAGCAAGGTCATGGCCGCTCAGTGCCTTACAGGGGCCTGAGTAGAAAATGTGGGCAGAAGCCGAGCTATTCCAAGAGTCCGTCTTTTGTTTTTCTAGCCCGGGCTTGTGTGCCCCGAGTTCCATACTTTATTCGCTTGACACCCTGGGACGTTTGGGGGCAGGTGTCTGAGGGCTGTGACGGGGCTGTCTCCGTCCTGCGCGGCCTGCGGGGTGGGCTGGGGGGGACCCCGGCAGTGACCCCTGGCCTGCTGTGTTTCAGGATTCCTACTGCAGCCACTGCTGGGTGCTTGGAGTGACCGATGTACCTCAAGGTTTGGAAGGAGACGCCCTTTCATTCTTGTCCTGGCTATAGGTCTGTTGTTTTGGAACTGAAATAAAGTGGAAAAAAAAAAGTCCCCAACTGCTTCCTCTTAGCAAAATCTACAATAGCATTGACCAAAGCAGCAACACAGATAAAATTCCACGGGGGGGGGGGGGGGGGGGGGGGGGGGGGGGTGTGGCAGCGTGGCCATCTCGCACTCTGGCTTTCCAAGAACAAGTTAAGGGTTAGGTCATACCCGCCCTGCTTGACCAAAGAAAGACCCCAGAGCAAGCGAGAACAAGAACAAAACCCAAAAACCCAAAGCCGTGGTGATTCTGAAGGTGACTTTTCCAATGGGCTCTGCTTGCAGTTTGGTGGAAAAGGAACTCTCGGGCCCTAAAGATTCCAGACTGAAGCGGCCAG
>PISX010001600.1:115413-143558 GCA_004024625.1 Mellivora capensis | reverse complement strand
CTGCCGACAACCCCAGCCACGCCTACATGATGGACGTGTGCAGCCCCGCGGACCAGGACCGCGGCCTCAACATCCACGCGCTCCTGGCAGGTAGGTCTCCGGTTGGCTCAGCGGCCTTCCATGTGGGCATTTCCGATCGCCCCAGTGCAAAACCCAAGTTGTAAAACTCAAATATACGGGGGCGCCTGGGTGTCTCGGTCGGTGAAGTATCAGCCTTCAGCTCAGGTCATTATCCCGGGGTCCTGGGATCAAGCCCCACGTCCAGCTCCCTGCTCCACGGGAAGCCTGCTTCTTCCTCTCCCTCTGCTGCTCCCCCTGCTTGTGCAAACTATCTCTCTCTCTCTCTCTCTGGTCCAATAAATAAATAAAATCTTAAAAAAAAACTCAACTAAATGGATGAACAATAACCTGATTGAAAATACCTATTTCAGACAATATAGTTCATCAGTATTCTGTAGTGTTGGCCGGCACGTCTACGTGCACAAGCTACCCGTGTGCGTGTGTAAATCTCCGAGTGCGTGCGCCTGCAGGCACCTGATTCTCGCCGTTCGAGGAGTTACTGTCTACAAAGTCGCCGGGAGCCCTGAGTTCGCCAGCTCGGAGTCCCTGCCCAGAAGGAGACAGGGTTGGGTCTCACTCTTATCAATCCCGTCGGCACTTCAACCTGTTTTCTATGTTTCTGTCTAAAGACGCTTTCTGGACGTGGATCATAGATCCACGAACACGGGCGCGTGGCCGACAGCGCCGGAACACGTGCCGGACCAAAGCTGACCCGATGCACGTGTTTGCCCCCCACGACACAGCACCGCCTCTTGGAGGAGCGCGACACGCGGGGGCCGCTTTAAATGGTGATGTCACCCCACCCCCAGTGAAAGGAAGAAAGTCCACAGAAAAGTGGCATCATATAGACAATAAAAAGTTTGGCTGTTCACACCCTTGAGGACCGAAATAAGGAGGCAGAGCGTCGCCTTGTTGGGCCTCCGTGGACCTGGTGTGTCAGGGAACCGGCCAGGGCTCGCCGCTCTGCCGCAGCTGGTGTGATCGCGTGTGGCCTGGGTACTGACCGGGGTCACGGATACATTGGAGTGAGCAGGGAAACTGTCACATACAGAGTCTGCCTCTGATGAGGAGTCGAGCACACGCGAGTGCCACACACTCACACACACACACGCCCGAGCTGCATGTGCAGCCAGTGGGAGAAACGAGCCTCGGGAGGTAAGACATGAGGCAGGCATGACCTTGGAGCCGCAGAGCCCGTGTGGTTAGCAGAAGGGAGGGGTGCGGAGGGCGAGCCTTACCCTCCGTGACCCCACACGAGAACGCTTCGAAAGAACTGACTGTGGAAAGGAGAATGCGGAAAGGAAATGATGTTTGCTTATCAAAGTATCCCCGGAAAAGCGGTACTTCCAGCTTTCTTCTAGGAAACACGGACTAAAACAGTCCCGTTTAAGAAAGCATCGGGAAGTGTTTCTAAGGGTCAAGGGGAAGACGTAACAAAACCGGCTTGCGCAGGACCCGGGTGAACACGGGGCTGAGGCCAGCGGCTCCAGGATCGCGAAGCCTGAATCCGTTCTGGGCTTTTCCTCCTGTTCAGTGCGATGTTGGGCAAACTGCTCAGCCTGTCCAATCCCAGCTGTTTCTTCTAGAAAATGCTATTCTGTCTCTGTTTGTGCACATGTGTGGATGGAGGCAGGGAATTTCTGCAGGGGTCTCAGCTGGGCCAGCGCTGGAGTGTAGGGGGCAGCAAGGAGGACCCTGTTTTTTTTACCTGACAGTCTTCTGAATTGTTTCTTTTCTTTTCTTTATAAAAAGATTTATTTATTTATTTTGGAGAGAGAGAGAGTGAGTGAGCGGGAGAGCGCGTGCATGCACAGATGTACGAGTTGGGGGGAGGGGCAGAGGCAGAAAGAGAGAGAATCTCGAGCAGACTCCGCCGCGCCGAGCACGGAGCCTGACCCTGGGCTCGATCTCCCCACCCCGAGATCATGGTCTGAGCCAAAATCAAGAGCCGGATGCTCAACCGACTGAGCCACCCTGGTGTCCCTCTTTTCTTTTTTTTGTTTTGTTAGAATATACATCATTTAAAAAAATTTTTTTTTTTACCATCTTAACCAATTTTAAGTGAAGAGTTTGGTAGCATCAAGCACACTCCCGTTGTGGTGGGGCCGTCACCACCGCCCACCCCCCCACACACACACAACTTTCTCATCTTATAAAGCTAAGTCTCTGTCCCCACTGAACGCTAACTCCCGTCCCCCACGCCCAGCCCGCAGGCTCACCGTGTGCTCTCTCCGTCTCTGCCATCTCGACAGCTCTGGGTCCCTCCTGTGGGTGGCCTCATGCGCTGCTTGTCTTTTTGTGACTGGCTGATCTCACTTCGGACGGTGGTCATCCCTGTTGTGGGGGTGTCGGGATGTCCCTCCCGCGTGGGCTGGAATAACGCACCGCTGCGCGCAGAGCCCGCGCCCGGCTTCTCCGTCCCCCTCTTGCTGGACACTAGGCGGCTACCACGTTGCGGCTGTTGTGACTCGCGCTGCTACAGACTGGGGGGGGGGGGGGCTTTCGGGCTTTAAACCGAGACGTGAAGGTGCTGGATCGTCCGGTAATTCGATTCTAAATTTTCTGAGGAGCCCCTCCCCGCACCGTGTTCCGCGGCGGCTGCTGCATTCTACGCCCCCAGAGCAGTGCACAGAGGCCCCGGTTCTCCCCCGTCTCCGCCAACACTTGCTCTTGTCTCTGTCTCGTTGTTTTGATACAACCCATCCTGACCGTGCGAGGTGGGATCTCACTGCGGCAATGGTTTGCATTTCCCTGGTGGCTGCGGGCACTGAGGCCCCTCCCAGCGCCTCCCGGCCATCGGCCATCGCTGCGTCTTCCTGGGAGAAATAGGCGGGAAACAGATATGCGACTCCTTACCATGTTTGAATCGGGTTGTCTGTGTTTTCGAGGCTGAGCGTGTCCCGTTTCTTTCCCCTGAGAATATATTTGCTTCAGTCATTGTTTTAAAAAAAAAAAAAAAAAGGTCAATAGAGGTCATCTCAAATCTGACCTTATTTAAGGGCCACAAAATAGCAATTGTGCCTTGGACAGAGGTGGGAGACGCTCGTGGGGACCACGAAGGTGGGGAGTTAAGAACACCAAGAGGAGGGGCGACGGGAACTTCCAAGGCCTGTAGGGACAGTCGGGGACATATGAGGGGGCTCCGGGGGGAAACCGTGAGGGGATGGGTTTCAGGGCCACGTGGTAGCTTGAGGGGCCCGTGGAAGGCTGAGCTGCGTGTGTCTGAGCCCAGGCCTTGCCGCAGAAGTTCCGCTTTACAAGAGGCCGGTTCTCCCCAAAGCGGAGGGCGGCCGGATCGCACCGGCGGTTTGCTTTCGGCAGCAGCAGGAGTGCACGGAGGGAGGAAACTCGCCTCCCAACCAGCAGCCGGGCTGGAAATGTCGCTGGACTCGCGATAAGATAAGGCTGCAGTCCCCAAGGTGTCGCAGTGAGGTGGGCCGGGGCTGCTGGGGATGTGGGAGCGGGCGATGGGGAAACAGAACTTTCCGGAGCTAAGTGCTGCTGGCTGGGCACAACGTGGCATCGCCCACGTTTTTACGCTCTGCTGCATGAATCCGTTTGCCATGCACCTGTTCCCCGAGGCCGTGGGAGGCCGCGAGCTGGAGCAGAGGACCGGATCCCCGCAGCCCCGTTGTTTCCTGCCGGCTTGCTGAGCCAGAGAGCGAGGGCGGCCGTCCTTGGTCACCACTGGGGGTGACCCCTAGTGGTGGCCGCACATGAGGACGCGGGCCTCAGGGGAGCACGACCAGGGTGGCCACGTGAATTCCACCCCCCACGTGCGTGTGTGGTCTGTGTGTTGGAGACGAGATCTTCCCTGTTTGCCCGGCACTGACCCTGGGGGGCTGGGCCTCCTCGAAGGGGACTGTGAGCCAGTGTAGACCTTCAGTAATCCAGCAAGGCCACGGGCAATTGGGACCGACGTGGACGGGTGGGCACCATGCCACTCGCTCTGGGGCCAGGCAGCCCCAGGGGGTGGCCCTCGACCGGGAGAGGGGCCCCCCCAGCGAAATCCCATTCTCCTTCGCAGTTTAGCTGGGGTTTAGGAGGGACCGATGCCGGATCTGTGTCCTCGCACGGATGTGGCCACTGAGTCGGACGCGGAACCGCGACTGGCGAGGTCCCTCCCCCACCCCCTGCCTGCTCGAGGGTGCTTCACCCCGCGTCTCTCCCCAGGCCTCGGAGGAGGATTCGGTTATGTGGTCGGGGGCATCCACTGGGACAGAACCAGCTTCGGCAGAGCCCTGGGCGGGCAGCTGAGGGTCATCTACGTCTTCACCGCGGTCACCCTGAGCGTCACCACCGTCCTGACGCTGGTCAGCATCCCCGAGAGACCCCTGCGGCCCCCGGGCGAGAAGAAGGCCGCCATGAAGAGCCCCAGCCTCCCGCTGCCGCCTTCGCCGCCGCTGCTGAGCGAGGAGGGGGCGGGCGGGCCCCTGGCGTGTCCCCCGGCCGCCGGCCTGTGCGCGGCCTTCTCCAGCCCCATCTCGCCGCTCAGCCCGCTCACGCCCAAGTACGGCAGCTTCAGCAGCCGGGACGGCTCCCTGACGGGGATCAGCGAGTTCGCCTCGTCCTTCGCCACCTCCCACCTCGACGGCGCGCTCATCGACTGCTTCACGGCCGCCGACCCCTGCGCGCCGCGGCCGGCCGTCAGCGTCAGCTTCCCCCGGGCCCCCGACGGCTTCTACCGCCGGGAGCGCGGCGTCGGGGACAGGCGGGAGGGGGCCCTGAGCGCGGGCCCCGACGGGGACGTGCTGAGGGTGGGCTCCCTGGACGCCCCCAAGCCACGGGCGGCCGGGATCCTGAAGAGACCCCAGACCCTGGCCATCCCGGACACGGCCGGAGGAGGCGGCGGTCCCGAAAGCAGCCGGAGGAGGAACGTGACCTTCAGTCAGCAGGTAAAGGTGAAGGGGGGAGGGGCGGGGTCAGGGGGCGCCGCACCCCCCGTGAGGTAGCTGGAAAGAGGGGCTGTTACCGGCCGGAGGCCTCGGGGAGTCCGCGGGCCGAAGCCCACAAGGCCTGCGGCGGTCGGGGAGATGCTGGGCCCGCGCCAGGGGGCTCAGAGGGCCTGTCGGGGTCCGGCAGCGGCTTAACGTGCCGGTCCCCGTCCGAGGGACGCTGCTTTGAAGCGCGGCCACGTTTGCCCCAAGATAGCTCAGGCGCAGAGGGGCCTGGAGTGCATTTGTCAGAAGCACCCGCGGTGCTTCTCCGGAGCCCGCCGCGCGCTCGGGCTGCGTGACCGTGGGCCCCGCGGAGCTCAGTGTCCCCCCGGGACGGGCACCCCACGGAAGGCCTGGCGGACGAGTCTGGGCCCTCCCGGTGTCCTTCCCCTGCCGGCCCTGACGCTGTCAAAACTCTGGATTCTAAAAGGCAGCGGGAGGCATGGACTGGCAGGTGAAGAACTTTCCAGAAAGCGGTCTGTGTGGTATTTCGCATTCGTCAGATTGGCGGGGAGGCCGCCAGCTGCTGCGTGAGACTCTCGGCCGTCAGAGTCCCCTGTCTTGAGGAGGTCTCACCTCCAGTAAAAGCACGGCTCTGCCGCGCGCTCGGAGCAGACCTAACAGTTCCGGGCCCGCCTGCCCCCAGCGGGGTCACAGGGTGAGAGAAGGTTCTGGTGAGGACCTGAAGCGCCTGTGAAGCCGTGCGGCCCTGAGGGCGGCAGGCGGTCACTCGGGGCACGGCCTGCTGCCCTGCCCGGCGTGTCCCCGAGACCTGAAGCCCCCCCAGGCCCCCGAGGGTCTGCTCCTCAGCCAGGCATCCCCCCGCCCCCGCGCCCGGCAGGGCTGACAGTCGCCCCAGTTCGGGGGAGGCTGACCGGAGACGTATTTTGAGGTTGTTGTTCCTTTTCTCTCGGGTTAAAGGTCAAGGGCATCTGTACGTCTGGTTCGCTTTTCTCTGGGCCCCTGCAGCCTTCTTCATCTTGAGAGTGACTGTCCCCTTGCTGCGAGGACGGGTCCTTGGGGCGAAGTCCCGAGGGCACCTCCTGGGCTCAGGTCCAGAAAAGGTCTGAAGAACCGAAACCCACTAGAGGGTTAGGCAGGCCCGTTACCGTCGGAAGAAAGAGATCTAACGGCTCAAGGGCGTTAGCCTCGTCCCTGGATGACATCAGAGCACTCCACGGGAGGTCTTGTCGGTGGCGGGTCACCCAGAGGCCACTTCCAGCGGTTCAGGCGGGCGTCAGATACAGCTCCTTAGTTACGGTTGAAACTCCTGTTTGAATCCTTTCTTCTAGGTCCATTCTCAGTAGAGCATCATTTATGAGCCTGCTTTAAAAAATTACTTATTGGGCACCTGAGTGGCTCAGTGGGTTAGGCCTCTGCCTTTGGCTCAGGTCATGATCCTGGGGTCCTGGGATCGAGGCCCACATCGGGCTCTCTGCTCAGCAGGAAGCCTGCTTCCCTTCCTCTCTCTCCACCTACCTCTCTGCCTACTTGTGACCTCTGTCTGTCAAATAAATAAACAAAATCTTTTTTAAAAATTACTTATTTATTTATTTGAGAAAAAGAGAGAGAGAGAGAGAGAGAGAGAGAGGAAGAATGAGCACCAGCAGGGGGAGTGGGAGAGAGAAGCAGACTCCTCGCTGAGCAGGGAGCCCGACGCAGGGCTCGATCCCAGGACCCTGAGACCATGACCTGAACCCCCAGGCGCCCCATGAGCCAGCTCTTTGAGGAAAGGAAAGGTCGTGAGTTACCTACGAACGCATCTAGCCTCAGGTGGGCACGCAGGTGTCGTTTCAGCAGTCTTCCTCCGGCAGCCGTGGTGACAAGCCCCGTGGACATGACTGCCCGTGGACCTGGTATCCTGGGCTCTTAGCTTCCTCTGGGTCTCCCCACTTGGCCAACAGCAGCACAGGCTCCCCCCGCCCCGCAGTTAGGGCGGTGTCCCTTCCTCACCTCTGCTGCTTGCAGAACGGTTGGCTCCCCCAGCTGGTGTCTGGCCAGACCCAGGCAGGGTGACCGAGGAGTGACACCTTCCCGTGCCAAGAAGGGTTAGCAAAGCGAATCAGGGAGCGGGTTTGCCGCGGGCCTGGTGCTCTTGGGCCCCAGAGAGAGACCACATCCCGCGCCAAGGGCCAGGGGAAGTGTGTTTGCTCCCTGCACCTGCTCCCTTGGCCGCCCCAGCCTCCATGTAGGCCGGAGTCCCACGGGCCCGAGAGAACGGGGGACAGATTCCCCAGGCCCCTTGCAATAAGTCCCTTTTATACCCTGCTGTTCCAGAAAAGAAGGGACATTTGTAACATCTGGATTTGAACCGACCCATAGTTCTCATATTTCAAGTGTGTCCCCTATTGGGCAAGGTATCCACTCCCTCTCCGTGGCACAGATGGCTCATCCTGTGGCCACAGTGCTGGCGCCCGCCCCCGCCCCACAGGCTTGTTCGTGGCCGCTGCAGGTGTGTGACGAGACGACCTAACGCTGGCTGTCCTGTTCAGGGTGGTGCTGCACAGGGTGTGTGTGTGTGTGCGCACACGTGTGTGCATGTGTACATGCCGTGTGCGCACGTGCACGAGTGTATGCACGTGCGTGTGTGCGTGCACGTGCGTGCCCCGTGTATGTGCCCATGTGCACAGTGTACATGTGTGTGCGTGTGTGCCCACGTGCGTACCTGTGTGTATGCACAGGTTTGTGCAAGTGCATGTGTGCACTGTGTGTGCATGTGTATGCCCGTGTGCATGTACACGAGTGCGTGTGTGCGTATGCGTGTGCGTATGTGCGTGTGCGCGCGTGTGTTTCTGCCTCACTTTCTCATCGCAGCAAAACACACGCGTCCCCGCGATGGCCGGAGCCCGGTGCCCTGACGAGTGGCCTGTGCGCGCTTCCTCTCCTTCCTCCCCAGGTGGCAAACATCTTGCTGAACGGTGTCAAGTATGAGAGCGAGCTGGCGGGCTCCGGCGAGCCGGCAGGGCAGCCCCTGTCCGTGCGGCACCTCTGTGTCACCATCTGCCACATGCCCAAGGCCCTGCGCAACCTCTGCGTCAACCACTTCCTGGGTGAGCCCCCCGCCAACCTCCCCGTGCGTCCGCGTCCCAGCCTGGGGCTCGCTGCTGGGGACACGGCTGCCTGACCTGGGGCTCCCGCCCCCGCCAGCCTCCCAGGGCGCCCCAGAGCCCCGCGTCCTGTCCCAAGGGGACACTTTCCATGCGTGTGGACTCCCCAGATGCCGCCCAGGGTGGGGCATGGAAAGGGCCAGAGAGATGCCTCCTCCAGGCAGCCCCTAAGTAAGCCAGGTCATCCAGACAGAGACACAGCCCTGCCCCCGTGCCGGCACCTGGTGTCCTCCGAGTCCGGACTCCCATTACCGAAAGCTTTTCGGGCCACTCGCAGTTAAGTGACGGACGCTGCTGATGGAGCTTGGTCTTAAGCCCGTCTGGGCCTCACTGCTGTCTTCCTCCCCAAGCCGAGACAGACACACACAGACACTCCCACGTGCCCACGGGTGCCCGGCACTGGCCTTGAGCCCACGAGCCCTGGCGTTCCAATCGCCATGGAAAAGCCCGAGCTCGCATCTCATTCCGTCTGGGATCTCCTTGCCGTCAGACTGTCGAGCCTCTGAGGATGATTACAAATTTGAGACGCTCCAGGGCTCTCGAGCACTGTGGGATGTAAATCAGGATGTCTTTCTAGAAGGCAATTAATTTAGCAACAGGCAAGAATCTTAAAAATGTCCATAGCCTTTATCCCAGTGACCCTCCTTGGGATTCTTGGCAAGAACGTAATCGGGGCCGTTACCGAGCATCTATGTCCCGGGGATCCGCCAGATGCTGGGAGGCAGGGGCGGGGAGGAGGGGTGCGGAGGGAGGCAAAATGCCCAGCAGTGCAAGAAGGGGATAGATCGATGAAGGGCATGTCTGCCTTGTGCAATACTTTGCTGCCATCAAAAGGGGCTGTTTAGGAGCACTAAACGGCATAGGGAGTTGTATCTGATCATTATGGGGGTTCAGGAGGTCCAGCAAACGCCACCCCTTCCTCTCCCAAAGACGAAACTGACACGGGCGTCAGAGGAACGGAGCCCTGCGGTGTCGACGGGGAGGGGCCCCAGCGGACCTCTATCCACATTCCCCGCCACATGCCACGCCCTTGTGCCCGTGGCGACAGCTCCCCCTGCACCTTCTTGTCCCCCTTGCAGAGAGGCGAGTGAGGGGCAGGAGAAGGCAGCTGGAAGGCGTGAGGGGTCCGCTTTCCTCATGACGACAGTGTTTAGGCAAAGGACAGAATATGACCTTTCACGCCACAGAGCCTGTGTTTATAAGACTATGTATTTGCTTACAAAAAAAAAAAAAAAAAAAAAGAAGAAGAAAAAGAAGACCCGTGGGGAACCTGCGCGATCTTAGAGGTCAAGTGATCTCCGGGTAGTGAGGCTGCAGGTAATTTCTCCGTTAGGTTCCGAATCCACACAAACCGGGAATTATTCCGAGCCGGAGTCAGAGCACCTTGGGCGGAGGCGGGGCCGCAGGGCCGGTGGTCACCAGCCCTCCCCCCCCACCCAGGGTGGCTCTCGTTTGAGGGGCTGCTGCTGTTCTACACGGACTTCATGGGCGAGGTGGTGTTTCAGGGAGACCCCAAGGCCCCGCACACGTCGGAGGAGTACCAGAAGTACAACAGCGGGGTCACCGTGGGCTGCTGGGGGATGTGTATTTACGCCTTCAGTGCCGCCTTCTACTCAGGTACCCGCTGCCCTGGGGGTGTGGAGGGCGCCCGGGGGCCCCCGTGGGAGGTGTGGCTTTAGTGGGGTCGTGGGATGAAGGGAGGTCTGGGTCTTCACAGTCGTGGGCGTGGCAGCCCCGTTTGCGACAACCTGTTGGGGCCTGCGGGGGTAAAAGGCCAGGCCCGGGGAGGGAGGGCAAAGGGGCGGCTTCGGGACGAGCATGGAGGTCACCTCCAGGCGGGGGTGTTGTCTGCCGACCCCCACCACCCCCGTCCTTCCCATGTGGCTTCATGTGGCAACTGGTCCAGAGGGAGGGGAGGGGCACCTGAGAAGGGGGGTGGGGGGAGGGTATGTGGGGAGAGCCAAGCCCAGAGGCTGAGGGGACCCTGGGGTTGGCGGTGGGGGACCCAGGGGACACAGGAAGCCGAGCTGGGTCCCTGCGGGGAAGCCTGGGTGCTGGTGGGGCACCGGCAAATTTTCACCTCGGGGTCAGCCCCAGGGTTCCGTCAAGGGCCAGACAAGGGGTGCTTTTGGCCTCGCGGGCCACACAGCCTCCGGGGAAGCACCGGGCGAGCCCCCGGAGGCTCGGAAGCCGCCTCAGATGGACCAGATGCTTCTGTCTAAGGCGCGTGCGTGGCTGAGTCCCAGTAGGACCTCCTTTATGTTTGACGGGAACTGGGATTTCAGATAATCTTCATGAGTCACAAAATGTCTCCTTCTGTTGTTGTTTTAAACCATCCAAGAATATAAAAACCGTCCTTCGCTCTAGGCCGGCTTGGTTTTGCCTCCCTGTCCTGCACCCCCACGCCCACCCGGGGCCTGCCGTCCCTCTAGACCCCCCTGGCCCCGGTGCCCCCGGAGCCGACGCCCCAGGCTCCCCACCCCCAAGCAGGCCTCCTGGTCTGGGGTGAGCTGCCCACCAGCAGTAGGGCCAGCCCCAGGGAAGTGGCCCAGGGACACAGAGGCCCCGGGGCCACCGGGCGGTGCGGCAGGCTGCTCATCTGCCTTTCCGGCCCACAGCGATTCTCGAGAAGCTAGAAGAATACCTCAGCATCCGCACGCTGTACTTCATTGCCTACCTGGCCTTTGGCCTGGGGACCGGGCTTGCCACCCTGTCCAGGAACCTCTACGTGGTCCTGTCCCTCTGCATAACCTACGGGATTTTATTTTCCACCCTGTGCACCCTGCCCTACTCGCTCCTGTGCGATTACTACCAGAACAAAAAGGTAAGGGCCTCCGGTTTTCTGCTTCGGGTCCCAAAGAGGCCTGCCTGGACCTGGCTTCCCCCGTCCTGGCGGCCTGGAGAAACCCCACCTGAAACGTGGCCCGGGGAGCAGCCCGGCGCGGGAATTGGGGGGCCGTTTGAACATTCAAGAAAGTCGGCTGCTGAGCGCAGAGCATAAACGCGAGCAGGGAGCGGCCCGGGGAGGCCCCCCTGTCCGTGGGGGGGTAGGGGTGTCGCGCAGCGGGGACGGTGGCAGGGGAGGCCCACCCCTTGCGTGGCCCCTTCTAGCAGGTTTTGGGGTCACCTGTTAGCACCGGGCCTCGGGCGAGGCAAGGGAGGCCCTCACCTGGGACACAAAAAAACCCAGTGGTCAAGGTCGACAGGTTAACCCGGTATTTCTAAAGAAAGAATTAGTGCTGAAGCTTCATGCTGATCAGAGTACCAGGACTCTGAAGACAGGAAGTTGCAGCCCCGGGCGAGCCAGGGCAGAGGCCTAGGCCAGAGGAAAAGCCAGGAGACTCGATCCTGTCTTTACATACGATTCTGACGTTTGGCTCAGCGTGGACTGTCCTGGAGCTGCTGTCTGAGCTGGGGGCCGCCGCACACCCCCGTGCCATTCGCCCACTCCTGGTGGGGGCTGTGTATCCCCAGAGCTGGGTCATCGCCGCCGCCATCAATTCAGAGCCCAAAGAAACCCCATACCCAGGAGCCGTCCCCCTTCCCGTCCTTCAGCCCCCAGCCCCCGAGACCACGAAGCCACTTTGTGCCTCTCTGCATTTGCTCGTCGGGACGTGTCACGGAGGCGAACCCGTGTCACACTCGGTGTCATGTTTTCAAGGTGCATCCAGTTGTGGCCAGGGGCACGGCTTTCTTCCTTCCTGCCCCGACAATGCTCCCATCAAGGATTTTTTTGCAGTAACTTGGAGATTTGAACCCTGACCCCTAGGTTTCTCACACCCCCCCCTTTTGATTTGGGGCTTTGTCGCCTCCCCCAGGCCCGGCCCAGGAGGCGTCCTGAGTTGTTTTAGGGGCTTTCGAGTATCTGATGAATTCAGCTGGGGCCGGCTCTGAGCACGACGTTTTTTGGGAAAAGTCACATCTGCCTGGGACTCCAGGCATGACAGTGAGCCAGCCCCCGGGCCTGAGAGTGGCAGCCTTGGCGGCCCCTCCCAGCCCCTCCCCGCCAGCCATCAGACTCCCAGACACACTCACAGGCAGTGGCCACAAGGACAGCACCTCCCCCGGGTGCTGGGAACGGTGGGGACAGAGGCTGTGATGGCTGGAGAGTGAGCCCTGCGCCGCCAGCCCAGGCCTGCCGCAGCCAAGAGACCCAGGCGGGGAGGGGACGTGAGTGGTGCCACCCCTGCTGGCTGGGGCCTCTGCTTTCCCCCAACGCCCCCGTGGCCACCGTCCCCTTGTCTGTTCCCTGCAGGCCTGAGACCCCCTTGACTGGGGAAGACAGATGGGCCGGTTCTTGGTGGGAGGCTGCCCCACCCTGTGCGAAGGGACACCCGGAGCCTCGGGTTGCCCTAAGTGAATTTGGTCAGCACCCCTGGAAGCCTTGGGCCGATTGCTTGTAGAGTCTTCTAGAGGCTCACATTCGGGTCAGTCTCTGCTCAGTCGCAGGCTCAGGGCTCACCTGTGATCGCCAGCCCCCCACCCCCCACACCCCTGCCGAGGCCTTGCCAACTGTACGTAGACATGGGGGGGGGCACACTTTCCCCAGGACACGCGCGTGCGCATTCACAGAGCACCTTGCGGGTGCCACAAGGACACAGCGGTCCGGATGCGGGAGTCCGGCCCCAGGCAGTGCACACAGTGTCTCGGGGGTGGGGGGGCACCCATTTGCTCGTGGGGGACGGTGGCCCATGCAGGGAGCAGAGAGAGGGGACCCACCCTGCCTCCAGCCACCATCACTCCGACAGCTCTGCTCAGAGGGCATGTCTTCACCCCCAAGCCCCCATTTGGTGCTGGGGTGGCTCGGAGGGAACGTGGCCTGTCCACCCTGGGGGCCACAAGGAGCTCGGCAAAGCGGCCCAAGGAGCAGGCACAGAGACGGGAGAGGCTATTTCAGGGTGTGTGACGGCCGCGCAGCCGACAGAGGCTGGGAGAGGGGACGAGCCGGGACGCCGATTGCCCCCCCCAGCCCGGCGGGCCGCCTGTCTATCAGGGGAGAGGAAGGCCAAGGCCAGGCCGTCCAGGCCGGGGAGAGCGTCCGCGCCCCCTGGGCCTGCGGGAGCATCCGCAGCCTCTTCTCGCTGCCGTCATCTCTCTGAGCACAAACGTTACTAAGCTCTTGGCTGAACTCCCGGCGCTGGAAAATGTGAGCCGCCGGCGCGTGGGCCGCTCGGGTGCCCTGGGCCTGCAGGCGACGTGGGGCCGCGGCCCGGGGCTGCCGCCGACGGTGTCTCCTTCTGGGTCAGTTTGCAGGGTCCGGCGCGGACGGCACCCGGCGGGGCATGGGCGTGGACATCTCCCTGCTCAGCTGCCAGTACTTCCTGGCCCAGATTCTGGTCTCCCTGGTGCTGGGGCCTCTGACCTCGGCCGTGGGCAGCGCCAACGGGGTCATGTATTTCTCGAGCCTGGTGTCCTTCCTGGGCTGCTTGTACTCCTCGCTGTTCGTCGTTTATGAGATCCCTCCCAGCGACGCCGAGGAGGAGCACCGGCCCCTCCTGCTGAACGTCTGAGCCCCGAGCCCCGGCCTTGGCCCCGAGCCCATGCCCGGGGGTCTGGAGCAGGCCGCCCGGTGAGAAGCCCGAGGCCCGGGTGGACGCGGGACGGGCCTCCTGCGGAATGTACATATGTGATAAAACAATAAACGGCGGCCGCGAAGCCTATGGTTTCTCGTCGTGGCTCTCCCAAGGGTGGAGAGGTGCCCTGGGGAGCGGGCTGCTCCCCGCGGGGGCTCGGGGAGGGGGCTCCGAGGTGGGTGGAGCTCAGTGGCCCTCACCTGGCAGCGACGTTGCCACCCCGGCCCCGCCGGGAAGACATCCGGCGATGTCTGGAGATGGTTCCCGTTGTCACAACTCGGGCGGGTGCCTACCGTCCGGAGATGCCTCAGACCTCCTACCGTCACAGGACGGCCCCCACAACGAGGAATGTTCCAGCCCCAGAGATCAATCGTGCCGAGGTGCAGAACCAATCTCCTGCCCACTGCATCCCAGAGTGGAGTCAGAGTGCGCAATGCTTTTGGGTCAGAAGGCCTTGTATTCATTCATTCAGCCATTCATTCATTCATTCATTCATTCTCCCCCCATCCATCCATCCATCCGTCCGTCCATCCCTCCCTCCCCTCACCCTACAGACAACCATCCAGTGCCCTGGGGGTGCAGGCAGTGGGAGGTGCTGGGGTCCAGCTGTGAGCAAGTGTCTGCCCTCGTGGAGCTGCTGTAGGAGGCAGACAATACACGGAGGTCTGTGCCCGAGGATGGCGGTAAGTGCTTGAACACGAGCAGGGCAGGAGGATGGGGTGACAAGGTTGGGGAGTGGCCTGTTCTAGGGAGAAGGGCAGTGCCCTGGTGAAGAGAGGAAGACATCTAAGAATGGAGGTGGCAATTTGCTTGGTGTGTTTGAGGGATCATAGGCTCCAAAATGCTTGAGTCGCAGCACGTCTGGGAAGGTAGGAACCTCCAGAAGGAGGAGCGGACGCCCTGGTGAAGGCAGATCTGCCCTCTAACTTGCCCCACCCACCTGCACCCACCATCTTCCAGTTGATGGACCTGCATGAATCTCGGACTTCTTGTGTCAAGGTCCTTTGCCATGTGTCTTCTCGTCATCTTCCATCACTCGACTCCCTGCGCTGGCCAACACCCCTTCCCGGTGCAGCCAGGCGGGCTCTTCTCCCTGAATTGTGAGTGTTGGCCGAGTGTGCCATGAGGGGGTGGGGTGTGGTGGGCCACTGGTGCACTTGCCTGCTGCACTGGAACTGGGCCTGGCCCCCGGCACCCCCACTGCATGGTCCCTATATTCTGGGGACACATAGGAAACACTGATCACAAGTCCCCAAAAGCAATGGGGGTCCTGGGCCCACCGCCAGCCTCTAGGGAGAGTCTGGGGTTTATGGGCTGCTAACATGTCCTGTTGTCTTTCTGACAAGTCAGGAACAGTAGGTGTAACCCCCCCGGACTCTGCAGGGCACCTTACTCACCTCCCCACATGAGCCACAGCTTCCCCAGTGCCATTGCCTGCTGTCTCCTGAGCCTATTGAGGTGGCTCCTGTGGGGTCCCTGGAGTCCAGGCATCCCCTCTGTGCCCCCAGATCTGGCCCAGGATCTCTGCCCACTCCCTTGCCCATCTACCCTTCCTGTGCAACCTCCACCCTGCAACTGGGGGAGCTATAAACATGCCTCGGTGCACCCCTTTCCTCTTAACACTTTCGGCGGGGGTGTTTCTCGGAGCCTAAGGAACCAGGTCTAAAGTCTTCACGCCCAACGTGGGCCCTGCCTGTCTTCCCAAGCCCGTGCAGCCACAGAGCCCCCTCTGCCACAGATGTACTCTGTGCCTGTGCTCATGCTCTTCCCACAGGTGAAGTCTTTCTACCTCTTCGCTGCCCATCAACTTCTGAGTCATCGACTTAGATCCATCTAAAACGCCACCTCCTCCGTGCAGCCCACCCTGGTCGGAATCAGTGAGTCCTCTCTCTGTGCCTTCCTGTCATGCCATTTTACCCTTGGTGGTTACAAGCTAAGCGAGGCAGGTCTCATCCTCCCTGCTCCACGTGTAGGTGAAGCAGAGAACTTTGGTGACTTTTCAGTCATGCAATTCCTTTGGGCCTCCTGTTTGTCCCACGGTTTTCCTCGGACTCCAGACTCATCCTCCCTGCGTTTATATTGCTTTCGAGAGCTTTAGATGTTTTAGAAAATGTGGTGTTGGGTGGGTGTCCCCTGGTCTAGGATGCTTTTGCCCAGAATGGTCAAATCTTCGTGCGAGAAAGAACAGGGAGGTTTCCCTCTCACTCCTGGCTTGCCAAACCTTGGGCTTTCTTCCTAGAACGTTCTAAGTAAACAGAGATTGCTCTTACATGTAGGCATCTGCACAGAGTCGGTAGGCGGAGCATAGCACTGGCCGCTCAGGCCAGCACCCAAACGCTGCCCTTGACCTTCAGGTCTGTTCCCAGCAGATGGCAGTGGGAGCAACCGCAGGATCCAAACCGTGAGGTCCGGGACTCGCTGAGGCCACCATCGCTTGATTTTCTCATCTCAGAGAATCACTCTCGGGGCTTCACAAGGGAGCTGTGATGATGGTGAGGACACGGACCTCTGCTCACGGGTCCTCAAGTCCTCCCTGGGCCCTGCAGTGAGCTGAGTGTCCTCTGGCGTCCCACGGGCTTCATCCTCCCCAGCGAGGGGGAGGAGCTGGCCTGTTTGGTAGGCGGACCTGGACCCCGAGATGGGCTCCCTAAGTGCTTGGCCCAGGTCACACAGGGTCACATGCTTGTACCGGGGATTCTGACTCCAGACCTCATGCTGCGTAAAGTTTCTGGAGCAGATGGTAAGCTGCCGTGGTCCTTCCCCAAAGTCTGTCTCTGGCCAAAAGAGGAAAGGGAAGGGAAGCCTTTGCTCCACGGACGCGTGATGAGGCTGACGCCCTCCAAGCCACTAAAACCGGGCACTCCTGACTGATGCCATTCCTGACTTTCCACTCAGCAAACTTGGAAAACGGACTCTCGTCCCTTGTTGCTGCTCGGGAACGCACACACCAGTGCGTCCGCCTGCGGCCCATGCCCACGGCGTCGACAGCAGACACCGCACGTGGGCCCAGGGGGCCGGCTGTGAAACCACAGGCTTCACCTGTCTGGTTCCTATCTTCCCAGGCTGTTGGACTAACCCTAGATCCTGGGCTGGGATACGGGGACTGGGCAAGGTGCCCATCACACTGGGTCACAGGTTTTTATTTTTAAGGATTTTATTTACTTATTTGACAGAGAGCGAGAGAGCACAAGCAGGCAGGCAGAGGGAGAGGGAGAAGCAGGCTCCCCACAGAACAGGGAGCCCAATGTGGGACTTGATCCCAGGACCCTGGAATCACAACCTGAGCCGAAGGCAGTCGGCTAACCGACTGAGCCGCCCAGGTGCCTTGGGTCACAGGTTTTGAGGGAATGTGACAGAACTGACAACGGCCAGGGCCTGCTATATAGTGGGGCGCTCAGCTTCAGGGACCTCCAGGTCACGCATGCAGGGTCTGCGGACGCTGTGCCGTCGTCCTAGCTGTGAGCACGTTGGAGGGCCCCTGAGGACCCTCCTCCTGAAAGACTCAGAGGAGGAGAGGAGATGTCCTGAGATGGGGGCATACTTGGGGTACAGGACCCTTAGGGCAGTGGCGGCTCGGGGACTCTCGGGGGGCTTCAAGGGCCATCATGCTGGAAATCACCACGGCTGAGGTGATCATGGGGTGATCGCCACTCAGCCAGTGTTTGCTGAGCACCTACAGTGTATGGCCCAGAGTGGGGAATACAGCTGAAAACCACAGAGAAGCACCTCCTGGCCTCCCAACAGCCTTTCCCCGCCATAACATCCATGCTGGGCCCTGCCCGTGCCACCCGCAACCCGCAGCCCGCGGCCCCGTTTCCTGCATCTCTCCTCCCATGCTCCTGCTCTGACCTGTCCCTGCTGCCCTTTGCCCAGAATGCCCCACCGCTCCTCCCTGGCTGCTGGCCTCCAGGAAACACCTTTTCTTTCACACAGTCCGTATCATCATTCCTACACACCTCTTCCCGTCGCCCGTCCTTGCAGGCCTTGGGACCTTGGGTCCCTGCAGGTCCCTGTGGCGGGAAGAACGCCGCCAAGGCTTTACGGACGCCGCCACCTGGTGGTCGGGACCAGGAGTGGCCGCTTCAGCAGAGCCCGGGCAAAAATAAGGGGAGCAGGGGCGACCTGGGACAGACAGCGGGGGGACAGGCTCACAGAAGACATCAGCTCGTAAACACTGTGCCCTCCATAGGCTGGAAGGTCTTCTAAGAAGGGCATTAAGGTTCTGTTTTTAGTCTAATTCACTACATTGGGTGTCCACACTGTAGGGGTTCAAGAGAGGCCACCACGGTGAAGCAGATGCCCTCTCCCCACCCAAACATCGAATGGGGCAGACCAGGGTCAGCACCAGAGGGGCTGCGAGATCCCAGAGCAGGCTCAGGTGGTCAGGGGGTGGCAGGATTGAGAGAAACTTAAGAGGGTCACTTCAGGTGCCCCAGTAGTGACCAGCTCTGTGAATGGGGCCAAAGCCCCTTCTCTCTGGTCACCCAGGCCTACGACTCAACAGCACACCCGGTCGGTGCACCGAGGAGCCCTCCCCTGCGGGGGCCTGTTCATTCTCGGTCAGCAAACGTTTGCAAAGCAAGTGCCTTCCACGCCTGGAACCCAGTCAGGGTCGGGGGATGCGGCCGCAGCTTCTACAGCCTGGGTCCCTAATATGCCAGAAGGAAACAATTACCCAAGACTTGGAAGCTGTTCTTGGCGAAGACCGCCACTGGAAGAGCCGCCCTGGGTCAGAGATTCGGAGTCTGGAAGGCAAGCTGCCAGAGCCCCCCGGGGCAGCCAGGGACCCAGTGAGGGGACACCACAGATACGGAGACCTCTACGGGCCAGAACTGCAGGACAGAGAACCAGGGAGGTGAGCGAGCCCCGTGGTGAAGCACTTGCCGTTCCCAGGCCACGGGCTTCAGCCACAAGAGACACTGCAGCTCCGACAGCCTGCCTCCCGCAGGGCCCTGCCTGCCACGAGTTGCAGGCCTCCAGAGCGCACTTTCTCCAGCAGCCCGAGGTGGCCCGCTGGACAGCCAGCCCCGCAGCCACCTCCCCCCGCAGACCTGTCTGTGGAGTCTTCCTGGGAGGGGGGCAGGGAGGCCTAGGGTCCCTCTGCCCCTTGATGTCTCCACAGCTCAGAGGTCTAGTGCAGATACGTCCACTGGTCCTGGGGCCTGTGGCTCGACTCCAGCTGTCTGGTATAACTGGTCTTGTTGGGATTCCACAGCTTTTGAGCCCAGGAGCCGAGTGGGTTGGCCGGGAGAGGCCGAGGGCGGCCGCTGAAGTCTGTGTTGGTGCTGGATCACGCCGCTCAGGCTCCCACGGGCTTCTGGGCGGAAGCTCTCCAGTCCTGTCCCTCATCAGCCACCGCACCTGCACGTGTCCGGCTCTGCGTTCCTGGCATTTGAGGGTCTTGTAACTCCGTGTCCGCGTGGGAGGTCACCGCTGATGCTGTCGTGCGTCCCTGCCCTGGGCACAAGTGGCCTGTCTGCACAGGCGGTGCCTCGCTGAGCTGCCCGGTCCACCCGGACTTGCCATAGGTGTTTGTCAACACGGCGACCGCGCACGCGCCCTGCCAAGTGCCATTTTCGTAGCCCCCGCATCTCAGCTCCCTAACCAGAAGGGCTGCGGAGCCTCCAGGCCCTCAGCCCAAGCCAAGGGTCCGCCCACGGGGACACCCATGCCCGTTCATCCGGGTGGCAAGAGCCGAGGGCACCGCCAGCGCCACAGTGGCTTCGTCCTCCCCATGGATGCAGCGGCAGATGGCCACTGCCGCAGGCTCTCCGCCTCAGAAGGGCGGCACGGCAGGGCAGGGGCAACGGCCACAGTCGTCCACACCCGACAAACGACTACGGCCTGAGCAGCTCTGATCCAAGGGCCTTTCTGCAGCACAAATCTACACACCCATTCACAGACACGGCAGCCTTATCCCCCAACCTGTCTGGAATCTGTAGTTCGCACATCTGTGCCTGCCACACGCTGCCACAGAGCATGCGCTCTAGGTAAGAAACCGGCACAGGCGGCTCTGGCCGCTCCCCCTTCACTCTGCACCCCCTGCCACTCCCGTCCCGCCTTCTCATCCATGATCCAGAATGACCGTCACTTGTGCCCCCTATGCCTACTCGGGCAAACCCCTCAACTTCATCCCCCCTAACCACCCAAGTTGCTGAGCAGGATGCCTGCTGTCAGAGAACACAGACCTGCCTCTAGGGCCATCAGTGTGTACGCCCCTCAGGGTCCTCTGCTTGGCAGAACTGTCCCGCTCTCAATTAGGCAGTGACATGAGCCATTCCCCAGGCCTTTCCCACCACCAGGCAGTCAGCCTGGTTTGAGGGCAGTTCATCAGTAGGGTCTCTTTTGCTCTGTCTCCCAGGGCATCTGGAAACCCATATTCCAGATGGAAACGTGAGCATATAAACTTGCAGCGGTAGTCTTGAAGCTTTAGGAAAATTCCCTTGACAGTCTCCGAAAGCTGAGCCAGAATCCATTCCAATGTCTGCTGCCCCTCACGGCCACATCCACACCCTCCCAGCCATCAGCTGCCTCGCTCTGCCCTCGGGCGCAAGACTGCATCGGGACACGGAGGGCAGCTCTGAGGGTGGGCTGACGCGCTGGCAGGGCAGAGAGGGGATGGGTGGAGGAGGCCACTGCACCGGTGGCAGCTTCAGACCTGTCCTCCAAGCAGGGAAGGAGCTATATGCCCATTCACTGTAGAGGGTCACAAATTAGAAGTGCGGGCGAGTGGCAGGGGGGAGAAAGGAATCTGAGTGAGGGGAGGATGTCCCCGGTGCTAGTGTCCTCATCCCCCAGGCCCATTCTGCTGCTTGGGCATGCTCACCGCGGGTGCCGATGAGCTCCAGCCAGGAGGTCAGAGCATCCCTGAGAGCACTCACGAGAGAAACCCTTCCTACCAGACACCGCAGAGAAGAATCTTTCTGGAAGCCGCTTTGGAGGGTAGGCAAACAGTGAGCCGGAAACAGCGGAGACCCAAACTCTCCCCTCTGCCCCATCCCCAGCCTGGGGGACCTAGGTAGGGGCAGCTGCCAAGATCCGCACCCTCCTACCCCCGCCCCAGGAATGAGACACAGGCCACTGGTCCGCACCCAGCCGCTGCGGTGTAGCTTGGTTTTATTTATGTCCACAAATATCTCAAAAAAATTACAAAATACTCAAATGGAGAGAACACAGAAGTCACGATTTCTGGGTGTCTACTCTGTTTACACTGTGTCATCTCACGGCAAACTACTCATATACACATTTAGCTTCGAGATATATGTAAGCGTCGCGAACCAGAATGTACACTCCGCTCTGCCGCGGCGAAGCGCGACGCTCAATCCCGACGACACTCGACGAGACGCGCACGGACATGGAGAAGCCAAACCGGACTTCAAACAAAAGGAAGGAAAATCCAAAAGGAAACCAAGGGGTTGGGCTTCAAAGACACCGTGAAGGTCTGGGGCCTCCTGAACACACCGCAGCTGACCCGGTGAGGGGCTCAGGTCGAAGGTTCTTCGACGGCAGAATCTCAGTGCTTCACCTTGGGGTGTGGGGGGAACCGAAACCTAACGAGAAAGCCCCTTCAGACAGTCTTCAAGTAGAGACCGGCAAGTACTTCACTGTCTCTTCTTTGGAAAAACGGGTGACACCGAGAGGCGGTCAAGAAGGTCTGAGTGGCAGGCACCGTGTTCCACCAAAAGGAAAACAAAGGTGCAGAGGAGGTGGGGGCCTCGGGCAGGAGCTGCAGGAGGGCCGGCCCTGCCCCCGGAGGAAACAAGCGCCTCCTGCCCGCGCACACCACACCGAGTCTGGGGACACAGCAGGCTCCTTTGAGCTCGCCTCCCTCTAAGGAGCTGAAGTTAAGGCAGAAATGGAATGGGAGAAAATGAAAGAGGAAAACGACAAACACTTCCAAAATATTCCCAGTAGGCAAAACAATCCTGTTTTGCCTGTCCCAACTGAAACCAAACAGTTTAAGTAGAAACTGGAAATGCCCCCGATGCAGGTTTGAGTCCAGAACCCGAATCTGCCTGCTGGCTTCTGCATCAACGCGCCAGCCTCTGGTCCAGCCCCCGAAACTGAGCTCCAGTCCTGGCCACACCCCACACCCCCGAGCCTCGGGCGCTCTGTCTTGTCTGGCAGTTCCCTGGTGGGACTACCACACACAATGGCAGAAGCAGCCCTCAAGAGTCTGAAGGGGGAGGAACAGAGAAGACTGCACCCAGATGGAAGGCCGAATCCCCGGGTGCAGACGTCCCCAGGTCCCCCGCCCTGGAGAAAGCACACCATGCCCAAGACTCAGAAAGGAGAGGTGGGCGCTCCGCAGATCAGCCGGAGCCCTCGGACTGGCAGCTCCCAGGTGGAAGGAAGCCTGCCTTCTCATTCCATGTCGGCAGCTGCGACTCCCATTCCTACCCCCAGGAGGAACAGTGGGACTCAAAATGGTGTCCCCATCTGACGTGGGTCACTGTGCATGGACCGGCTCCTGGGGGAGGTGCGCAGGCCGCCGCCCACAACCGTGCCAACTCCGAGGGCTCCAGCTGCACGGCCAGAGGACCTGGCCTCCCCAGAGGAGGACCCTAACGATGACGCACACAGGGCAGGGTTTTTTCTAAAACAGATTCCTTTGGCAAGCATGTGTGATGAGTTCTTTGCAGGGAATCGTGTTTTCTTGAATTTTCTAGAATGCTTATGAAATTGTCAGATTATTTAAAAAGGCAGTTCATCCAGAACAACCAAACGTGTGTGCACAGAAACCTATAAGGGATTCTACAATCAGACACACAGAAACATGTGCTTTCTATCCTGCAGAGACAGAACAAGGTGGACACTTAACTCCTGCACTCCTGGGACAAAAGAAGAACGGTCTCATCTAACAGATACCTGCACTTCTGGCAAAGCCCAAGCTAGAAACAGACAGAAGTGAAAGTCAAGGCAGCAAAACAAAGCAACGGTCTGCAACACCGTCCCTGCAGACCCTGCGACGGCACTACATCCCAAGCCTCTGCCCATCTGCAATTAGTAACGCCCGTCTGTTCCCTTTAATTAAAGGGATAATTATATATAACTTTTTATTAAAAAATCAACTCTGTATTCTGTCAATAGCTGGTAGGAATTCACAATTAGTGACATGGCTGGAAAAAATAGATCAGAATAGTTTGTGGAAGAAAAAGAATGCCATTCTAAAATTATTTATTTACAGACATAAAAAGCCATGCTGCAGAACTTTCTCAAATTATGAAGATCTCCTACAATGTATTAAAATAAAAGTTTTTTTTAAAAATTATAGCTCTTGGATTCCAAACTCATATGCCACCTATCTGCAAACCTCGTGGGTTCTGGAACACACGTAACTGAGTGTGTCTGCACGCACAGTGAAGGGTGTGTACTGGATTCTAGCACCTACCAAGAAGTCAAGGAAGGAAAAGAAAACTAAAGCCAAACCCCAAGATTGCAGGGAAAGTTTTCTGAATGTTCAGTCCAGTCCAGGACTCACTAAGTTTCTGGGGGACTGTCATGCAGGGAGACCCAAACCAGTCTCAAGGAATCCTCTCTACAAACAAACACTATTATGCTGATAACATTTTTAGTTGTGGGGTTTTTAAATATATAAAGAAATCTTTAGAAGATATTCTTTTTGCTTTTGTAGCTCATATTGTACGTAAAATGTCCTGTTTCTCCCCCCCAAGAATTGGGGTTTCCACAGCCAGCGCTAACAAATAAATAACTTATAACTGCTTGTCACCTTCTTTCTTCAGTCGACTAGAAAGCAAACAGAAAAAGAGAAAGTATTCAGCACCAGGCCCGGGCAGGTGGGTTAGGCATGCATGATGACCCTCCTCTGCCCCTCCCTCCCATCAAGATGGCTTTGTCCGAGTCCCCAGAGGACAGAGGCCTGGGCCCGCAGAGCCACTGGGAGGGGGTCTGGCACTTGCTGATATGGGAGGAGCCCTGTGGGCACCGCCAGGAGTGGCGATCATTAGGCTGGGTCAGCGGCCCCCAGGTGGGGTATGGGGGCGCCTGGGCTCAGACGGAGAACCCCCCTCCCCCTCCGCCACGCGGGCCTCTCCCCACCTCACCTGTAATAGTCCTCCTGACTTGGTAGGTGGCCACCATGCATGTGGGGGTGTCCGTGCAGCCACTGCTGCTCCATGGCCAGTCTCTGCAGCTCTGCTGACTGGGCGTGCATGGCCTGCAGCTGGTGGGCTGCAGACATGGGGGGTGGGATGGCCCCAGGCAGGTCTCGGGGGTAGGGGGTACCTGCCAAACAAAGAACAGCCTTCGATCCAGAAAGGCCAGCGGGCGAGGGGGGCCGGCAAGGCTGTCAGGTCAGGAGCCAGAGACCTGTGCTGCAGAGCACCGCCCCCCTCCCCTGACCCGAGAGAGAGAGAGAGAGAGAGAGAGAGAGAGAGAGAGGCCCAAAGTGCTCCCTCCGGGATCCCTGACCCTGGGGGCGGAGGGGAGGGGAAGACGGAATACACACCCCCTGGTCCTCAAGGTTTCAGGCCTCGGGCTCTTACTGCTTCAGGAGCCCCACCCCGAGCCCTCAGCTGGGCTCCAGCGCCTCAGTCCCTCCTTCACATCACACTGTCCTTGTCCTGGCTCCGGGGACGCCCTTACACTGCTCTGCCCCAGCTCTCTGAGGGCAGGGGTCTGCCTGCCCGGCTCCCAGGAGGTTATTTGTTGAATATGCGGATGAATGACTGGCCGAAGGGGACATCAGACACCAGCCCAGCTCTCACACTGCCCCCTCCTCCCCCAGGCGCGTTCTTACCAAAAACTGGATGACGAAGCATCTCGTGCTCATGGGGGGGCTGTCCAAGCAGAGGGTTGGGGAGAGTGCCAGGGGGGTAGGGAAAGCGAGCCAGGTGAGGACCAGCGGTCAGGGGGTCAACCAGCGGGTGCACTGGGCCTGCTGAACCTGGAAGAGGGGCAGAAGTCCAGATTGCAGGCGGAGCCGGGCTCTGGGGCTTCCTCCGTGTCCGCCCCCCTCGGCCATAATTACCAGTGACCACCTCCTCAACCAGAGCCAGCTCTTGGCCACCAGGGCCACCAAGTCCTGACCCAAAGTGGCTGCCCTGTCCCCAACCTGCAGCAAAGTTCCAGAATGTAACACCGAGGTAAAATGACACACGATATTCTCTGCTCCTTCCCGAGCACCCCTACAGGCAGTCTCCCCCACGCTGTTTTGTTGAGGACTTTCCTCATCAGAGCCCACCCGGCTGAACACCTGAGGCCTGCTGTGCACCTGCCAGGTCCACAGGGGACCCGGGGTCGCTCTAGTCGTGCTACAGCCAGCATGTCTCACCCCAGCTGCCGGCTGGACTGGCAACACTGCCCAGAGCCTCCTCCCTGGCCCTTCACCCACAGAACCCACAGGGGTTAGCAGAGTGGGAGTGGCCAGATGCCCTGTGCTGTGAGCAGGGAGGCGGCTCACTAAGCCCCACTCCTCCCAGGCCCGGGGCCCCTTCACCCTGTCAAGCCCGCTCCACAGTTAGCTTCTTTACCAGGCTTTCTCGTGGCTTTTTCACTGCAGCCTTGCTCCCAACTCCCATTCCCTCCCCCGGTTAGCTGTCCTCCAGAACCCTGACTGCTTTCCACACCCTGAGATGCACTGGCTGACTGCCTCTGGGTTGGGACAGAAAAACGGACAGGCTTGTTGTCCGCATCTAAAACTGTGCCTGACGTGGCCCAGGTGCTCTGTGACTATTTGTCAAGCGGATGAATGTTGTGTGGACGGACGACTGCCTATTCTCAGACAGCTGGTTGAGACACACCCACTGGTGACACCAGGGCTCAGACAGCCCATGCTGGGTGGCCTCAAGGCTCCAGGTGTCAAGACTGTGGAGTAAAAGTGACAGCTCCCGGGCTTCTCCAGAACCATCTGCCTGAACAGAGTCCAGGCTCCCCGAATCGGGGCTCGGTACGCAGAGAGCCAGGGGCCACCCTAGCAGTCACCCTCCTCCCCAGCACGAGGGCAGGTCTGCCCACTCAGAAGTCCTGCATGTGGGCTGTGCCCTGTGGACGCCATGGCAGGCCTTGGGCACAGGGCGCGGGCCCAGCTCCTTCCGCCCCATCCAGCGGGTCTGCGGAGCTGTAGACAGAGCAGGGACTCCGGCTGTGCCAGTCTCTGCCTTCGGCCCAGCTGGCCAGTTGGCAGACCTTTGGGAGCTCATTCCCAGAGCGGAGAGCACTGGGTGGCCCCCACCAGACGAGCCAGGAGAAGCCCAGGCCTTGTACCCCAAGAGGAAACAGAAGGACTGTTCCTTTAAGTTCTCACTGAAAGATACCCCAGGGCCTCTGCCTGGGCTCCAATGCCCTGCCTCGCTCCTCAGGCCCCAGCTCCCGCCTTTAACAGGACTCAGTGAGCACAGGTCGCTTCCCGCTCTCCCTGGCACTGGAGGCCCAGGGCCAAGAACCCGAGCTTCCTCCAGGAGACTGCGAGCAGAGGGCCCCAGGGTGACTCAGCGTTCTGGAAAACTGAGGGGCTGGGCGGAGACAAAGGCTGCAGGTGAGGGAGGCAGCGAGAGGACCCCAGACCAAGGCCGACTCCCCTCAGCTCCTGCAGGAAGGAAGGATTCCTTTCGGAAAGAACTGCCTCTGCGTGCGGACAGCGGCTCCATCTCTGGCCCGCACCCTGTCACCCCAGAACTCAATCCACGGCGCCCTCCCAGCCCAGCCCCGGGGGCACCCACCTTGGTGGAGGGGATCCTGCTGGTGGAGGTGGAGGTGCGAGTGGATGTGGGAGTGCTGGTGGTGGTGTGGAGTCACGTTGAACATCTGCAGGCGGGCCAGAGGGTCGCTGGTCAGCGACGCCATGCGCTCGGCGTGGATCCGCTCGGCCGCCAGTCTATCAGGGTAGCTCATCTCGGGCCGCAGCTGGGGGCCCGCCAGGGCCAGTCTCTCCCTCTCCAGGGGGTTCAGGCCCGGATGGAAAGAAGCGAAAGGGTGGGGGCCCGCTGTGGGGGGGATGGTGAGGGCGCTGTGCCGGGCGAAGTGCTCCATGGGGTTGGTGGCTGGGTGCAAGGGATCCAGCTCCGGGGGCTTCACCTCGAAGCCTGGCTTCATCCTCTCCCGCAGCTCCCGCTCCCGGATCTCCCGCTCCCGGAGCTCCCGCTCCCGGAGCTCCCGCTCCCGGATGGTGGGATCCACATTGTAGAGGCCGGGCATGTGGTAGGCCAGCAGAGGATCAGTGGGGTTGAGGGGCATGTAGAAGGGGTGGTTGCGGTTGGTGGGTGACATGACGTGGGGCCGAGCGTACTCGCTCAGAGTCCGAAGGGCAGGCGTGTCGGGCCCGATGTACGGAGGCACCGCGGCAATGGTGGTTGGTGGTGGCTCGAAAGACGGCCGCAGGTGGCCGGGACCACTGAGCTGGGGGTCGCTGAGGCGGCCCTCATGGGCCGAGCTAGACGCCTTCTGTTGAAGGAAGGGAAGGTTGTGAGAGGCAGGCACTTACTCTGCAGAGCCGAGCCTGGCCCTGCTGCTATTCCACACCCGCCAGCCAATGTGGTCCGTCCGCCCCAACAAGAGCAGGCCCCGGCCACAGCCAGGGACAGGCTTGGGCCGGGAGGCCACGGTCCAGCCCCTGCTGAGCGGTCTGCTTTGTGCCTGTAGCTTCCCTCGTGCCCTGGATGGGGCTGGGCTGTACATCGGAGAAAGTGAGCTGCAGAGCAGCTGGGGAGGGACCCCCCACCGTGGCCTGGTGGATCCCCAACTCACGGCTGATCTCTCTGCCTCTCGCTCCCGCTCTCGTTCCCGCTCGCGCTCTTTCTCCTTCTCCTTCTCGCGCTCCCGCTCCTCTCGTGCTTTCTGCTCAGCCTCCCGTTTGGCCTTTTCGATGGCCTCCTCCCTCTTCTTGGCCAGTTTGGATCCCGCCAGAGGCATGAAATACAGGTCTGTCCGAGCACACGAGTTGTAACCACGGTCCAGATGTTTGTAGAACCTAAAGAAGGCCACATCTCTTGCTGGGGCCCTGCCAAGGCCTCCGCCTGCCCGAGCTGCCCAGCCTGTCCCTGCCCTGGCTGTGCCCGCATTCCTGGGAAGCCAATACCTGGCTGACTGGCTGGCATGGCTGGGGGTGTCCACCACAGTGGGCTCGGGGGACGGGCTCCTAGGCGGGGGAGGTGGGCTCTCGGGCTCCTCAGTATCATCCAGAGCCTCTTCCTTGATCTGGACAGCGGGGAGTGGGCAGGCGGTCCCCCCGGGGACGCTGCCTCCCGAAGACACGGCAGCAGAGCAGGGCGGCTGGGCCGAGGGGCCAGGTCCGGCAGGTGGGGTGGAGGTGGAAGAGCAGGTCGGAGGGGTGATGGAAGGAGGTCCCCCGGGGACAAAGGGGTGCTGAGCAAATGGGGGCTGGGGGGGCACCTGGTGGAGGCCCGCTGGGGGGTGAGTGGCAGCAGCAGGAGGCAGACTCTGGCTCTGGGTCAGCACCGGGGGCTGTGCAGGGGAGGAGGGCAGGGGCTGGCTCTGAGGCATGAGCTGCA
>PISX010001600.1:12713-115313 GCA_004024625.1 Mellivora capensis | reverse complement strand
TCCCGTGGCGGCTGTTGGGGCTGCAGGGCTGACTGTGAGGCCGTGGGCTGCAGGGAGGCATGAGGAAGAGCAGATGCTTGAGAGGCCTGGGGAGGGAGGCCAAAGGGCTGAGGGGGGCCTGGGTGCTGCAGCAGGGGCCCGGCCTGGAGGCTATGAGGGCCACCTGGGCCCTGACTATGCAGCGGGGGCTGGCTGTGAGGTGGGGCAGAGGTCTGGCCAGCTGTCATGGTCAGAGGCTGGAGCGGAGGGTGCGGTGAGGGCAGCCGCTGTGGGTGCAGGGCAGGCGCCTGCTGGATATGAGCATGGGGAGCAGAAGCCACTGGAGCCTGTGGCTGGTTAGGGGGCTGGGAGGCTGAGGGCGAGCCCTGTGGAGGGCCTGCAGTGGCAGAGGGCGTGGGCCCTGGCGTGGGGAGCTGGGAGGTTCCCGGTGGGGCAGTGGAGGGAGCTGGAGGGGCTGCACTGGGGGCCCCCTGCAAGGCTGGGGGCTGGGCCTGCAGCATCTGCTGCTGGGCCGAAGAGTCCGAGTCGCTCTCGTTGTCCTGGGGGCTGGGGATACTGGGGGACGTGCTGCGATTGTCCTGGTCGATGTCTTTGGGGTCACTGCTGCCCTCATCGTTGACACTGCGGCTGTCCGAACTCTCTCCCTCGCCTTCCGACGGCGAGTTGGGCCGGCTGATCTCCTAGGGCCAGAGATGGGAGGGATGGATCTAGGACAGCAAAGGCTCTCACTGCCCTGAGTTGCTAGCACCTGGCACACAACACAGATCTGTGCACACAAGGCGGCAAGCCTGGCCCCAGGGACCACAGGTACTCTCTGACCCGGCCAGTCTCAGAAACCACTCTAGGTCTCTCCCTAGGAGACGGGGCACCGCTAGGCCCCAGGGAGATCTGGGCTCAAGGCCTCTCAAGGGGTGTTAGCTGCCAGCTACAGTCACAGTGGCTCAGCTGTGCATCTCACCTGGGTTTTCGTCTTCTTGGAGCTGGTCCTGTCGGCCTCCTCTGTGTCAGAGGCCACCTTCTCCCGCTGGCGCTTGGTGCTTTTAAGGGGCGATGAGGCTTCCTCCTTCACTTTCTGCAGTGGGAAAGCCCAAGAGGGGCATCAGGACAAGGGAGGATGTCCTATTAGCCCCAAGGGGTAAATGATGATGGTTTGCTGACACCTTGCTCTGGAATTCGAAGCTCCATCTCCAGAAGCAAGAATGTTCTGGAAGGGACTAGTTGAGGTCAGGAAAAACAAGCATCTGGGGGTGGAAATAACTTGGCTTTAGGGGGAAGGGGCCTTTCCAATCACACCTCATCCTTTTCCCCTGAGGCCTTGGGAAACTCAAGGCAGAGAAAGTCCTCAAAGGTCAGTGCTGGGACCTGCACTGGACCCCGTTTCTCCAGACCCTAGACCCCAGGCCGCAATCTGCAGCCCTAGTCTAGGGCAATGCTGATGCCCAGGGAGGCTCCAGGAACGACTTGCAGCCCCATATCTGAGGGAGTGGAACATCAATTCCAGCAACCTGGGCTTTATTGAGAGGGCAGGGCTGAGCAGGCCCCATTGCCCTGGGGGATGGGTACCTCACCTTGGCTGACTTCTTCACGGTCTCTGCTTTGCTATCATTGCTGGAGGTGCTGGCAGCACTGGGTGAGTTCCGGCCACTGGAGCGGATGTCTTCATTGATGGGTGAGGCGCGACCATCAGGGCTGGCTGGCTGCTTCTTCCGACCACTGCGCAGTGTCGACATCTGCCCACCCAAACCGGAGGCTGGTGAGACTAGAGCCCAGCACACACACAGGATCCCCAGGAGCATATCTTGCCACCAGCATGATGGCAGATACCAGGCTCTGGCAAGCAACAGGTGCCTCTGGCTGTCCCTAGCTGTGTGGGGGTCAATATGGAACTAAGGGAGGAGGGGCTAAATGGGTGGGTTCACATGGAAAAGACAGCAATTCCTAAACCCAAAGCTCTCATCTCTGGAGATGGTCCTGGCTATGGGGTAGAAACAAGCTAGATTTTGAGGGGGTAGATGTCCACGAGGGCCTCTACTCTGCCAAGTTCTCCAGAATGATCACATACTCTGCTTCAAATCACCTCGCTCTGTTCATTCCACAGAACTGCCCACTTCCTCACCCAAACCAAACCGAACACCTGCTGATTTCGTCTGACAGCATGAGAAGTGACCCAAAGGGAGAAGGTGTCAAATAATGTAGCTCAGCTCCTAAAGCCACCAAGCACTTGAGCACGTTTCTGCAAAGCCACGGCACGCAGAAGGGACGGGGGGACAACGATTCACATCAGTCCACGTGCCAGGCGGCCTGGGCACCAGCAGCCTTGACAAGATGGCAGGGTCAGAGGAAGGTGGACGGTGCCATCTACATGCCTACAAGAATCACTGGGGAGGCCAGTTACAGGGAAGACCCTCGGGCATCCCCAACTCCTAAGCTGGGAAAACCCTTGTTCCCAAAGGTCCCCGCTGCCACATTCCCAACCTGGAAAACAGAATATCTATACAAGTGAGGAGAAAAATGTACCGGAAGTTTTGAAAACTGAATCAAATATGGGGGGTGGGGGTGGGGGGAGGAAGCAAGCTCCTGCAAGTTTTAAGTGGAAGAAAGATGCCACACTACAGGTGGTGGGCCCCGGCGCCAGAGGAAAGTCGGGGAGCTCGGAGAGCCCGGACTGAACCAGACACTGACACCTAAGAGCTCTCTGTAAAAGTGAGCTCAGGACATGCACCCCACTGACAATTCGAGGGAGGGAGAGAGCAGAGGCTCTTTCCAGACCCATGGACAAAACTAATAATACCTTTGAGCCAAGCACTCCTTTAAGGAGGATGGTTCTCTACCTGAAACGAATCGCCTCCCAGCCTCCTGGGAGGCACAAGCCCCAGCATCCTAGTAACCTGAAGTGGCCGGGTCACCTGCCCTGGGGACTCACCGAGCCACGACTGCGCCGCGTCCTCATGCTATGCTTCCCACTGAGCCCATCCTCTTCCTCTTTGACAGGTTTGAACATGAATGGGGGAGGGTCCACGGGCTTCTCAATGGGTGGGAGCTCGCCGTATTTCTTGAAGTGGATGCGGCAGTCTGTACACAATAGGATGTTCTCCCGGCCCCCGTGGTGCCAGTCTTTGGAGGCTGCAGGAGGGCAGACGGGTGCAGCTGAGGGCCCTTCCGTGGGCTCAGGCAGACGCCAGTCACTTGCTTTGCTGCTGACCGCTCTCCCCCAGGGTGGGAGAGGATTTCAGGAATATCCATTCCCTCCCAATTCTCATGGTGCCCCAGAGGAGCTGGAAGCAGGCTTCCCAGAAACACAGGTACCCCCACCCCGACCACACTGACTACAAACGGGGCAGGGGACAAAAGCTACAGATTTCTTTCTCAGGTAACCCTGAAGTAAAATGCAAATGTCAAGCCAATGATACTCTGGCAGGTCTTTAACGAGATTCATGAAATGTTCAGAATCTGACAGTGCCTGAGCCTGGCCTGTCTCAGTGAATGCTCCCAATGCTCCCCGCTCCCCCTGATCCCCCTGATCCCCACTTACTGGTGGTAAAGCAGTGGCGGCAGGCGTACCCCTTCAATTCCTGCTCGCTATCCTCACTGTCAAAGTCATCCTCGCTGGCTGAACTCAGGTCCACTGGGCATGGCAGGAACACAACAGGGGTGGGGGAGACACCATCATGCTTGGCCAAGACCAGGACCACCTGTGACCTGTGGCCTGCCCCAGGCTCCGAGCCACCAGTCAGAGCGGCGTGGAAGGCTGAGGTGGGGCAGTGTTCACGAAGGACCACTCTGAATTCCTCAGGGCCAGTGAACAGAACAAAGAACTCGTGTGAAGGGTGGTACCCAAAGGTCTGCCCTACCCTGTATTTGGAGACTAATGTCACACCTGAATCCTGATGTGGCAAACACTGATGCCCACAACTGGGAATGTGGGCAGGCGAAGCACAACCATACGAATTCCCTGACACATCCAGGCATCCTGAGGAGCTCCCTCCCCATTGAGTCCTACACCTCCCCCTGCAACCCCAGCACCAATGGATTATTTCTTGTTTGCATGTGCAACATAAGCAACCCGCAGGCTGAATGCCCTGGGCCAGGACAGAACCACAAGGCCCACTGCTGTTTGCTAACTTTTAAGAGTTAGGAAGGTATCATATTACACTACACATCATACTGGGACCAAGAGGAGGGTCTTGATAAAGCAGGAGAAAAAAGAAGGAAACAATCTGATCTTATTACTAACACAATACCAACAGAACTCAAATAGTACCACTTCCACTAAGTGGACAACCTCTGAAGTTACTGAAAACACCCCAAGACAGGGTAGGGTCAAGACTTACATTTTCGTAAAAAATTAAAATGATGTTGAGATTATTTTAAAAATACAAATGCATGAATAATTTCTAAAACTCTCCTACGAAATCCCCAAGTCAGCGCTCACCCTGTGCAGGTTCTGCTATGTCCCTCACACTATGCTGCATAGTGGGCAGCACACTATGTCCCCAACCTGTACCGTGACAAGGGTGCCTGTGCGGGCGGGCCCAGAGAGGGGGCAAGGCACTGTGGCTGCGTGGGTGAAGTCCCTCACTTACGGAACTCGCTGGAGGGGGGTCTGGAGGGCGTGCTGACGGGTGTGGATGCGGTGCGGGTCTTGATCCTCCTGAACACGGCCTGTCTGCGGTGCCTTCGATGGGCCCTGGAGCTGGCTGCTTCAGGGGTTTTCTTCCAGTAGTAATAGAAGGTGATCAGCTCCCCCTGCAGGAGAGAAGCCTGGCTGTGACGGAAGGGTTCAGAGAGGCTTTGGTTTTCCAGGTCACCCAGTCTGCCTGCCCTCTGCCACGAGGAGCAGAAGCTGGTTCCTAACAGCTGTGCTGGAGATGAGGACAAAGGACAGTCGTGAGAGGAACAGGGCTTGCTCAAGACACACCTGTGAGCTGCCCACTAACTGGGGAAATGGGATTTTCCCCTCAGCCCAGCAGAGCAGAATTTCTAGATCTCAAGAACATTTGTTCGTTCAACAAGTACCTGCTGAGCGCCTACCATGTGCCAGATGCCATGGAGGAAAACCAATGAACAATCGAAAAGAAGGAAAATCCTTGCCTTCCAGCAGAGTGTGTGTACAAATGTTTTCTTCACAGCATTCCACTGAAATCACACAGGTATGACAAGGAAATGCCTGGCCAGTTAGGTTATTCCAGAAACAAGAAAAGGAAACAACTGAGATGGTGGCGAGCTGGGGTTAGGAAAAACAGAGACCCCAGATCCAGGAAAACTGCTCCACAGCCTCTACCCCAATCTGAGTGTACACATCAGGACAAGCTAACACAGCATCCTGAAGGTGAAGACTGAGGCCTGACAACGGAAGGCCCTAAGGGACAGATACAGTGGTGCTGACGCAGAGGGGAAGTGCTGTACGTCACAAGGCCAGCCTCTATGGCAGAAGGAGCTATTCTTTCCATGGCCCAGCAGAAAGAAAGGCAAGAAATCCGAAAGAAAGAAAGAGAGAAATCCTAAAGAAAGAAAGAAATCCGAAAGAAAGAAATCTGAAAGAAAGAAATCCGAAGGAAAGAAGGAAGGAAGGAAGGAAGGAAGGAAGGAAGGAAGGAAGGAAGGAAAAGGAAAGGAAAGGAAAGGAAAGGAAGAAAGAAAGAAAGAAAGAGAGAAAGAAAGAAAGAGAGAAAGAAAGGCAGGCAAGCAGGCGCGTGCCTGGGTGGCTCAGTGGGTTAAAGCCTCTACCTTCGGCTCAGGTCATGATCCCAGGGTCCTGGGATCGAGACCCACATTCCGGCTCTCTGCTCAGCAGGGAGCCTGCTTCCCTTCCTCTCTCTGCCTGCCTCTCTGCCTACTTGTGATCTCTGTCAAATAAATAAAATCTTAAAAAAAGAAAAAGAAAGAAAGAAATATAGCCCAAATGCAACTTAGAGACCCAGCCTCTCCTCCAGCTCTGTGCTCAGCGGGGAGTCTGTCTGAAAATCTCTCCCTCTGCCACTGTCCCCAACGCATGCACGTGCGTGTTCTCTCTTTAAAACAAATAAAAACAAACCTTTATAAGAAAGGGGCTTTTTTGCTACCCCCCACCCCCAGGAGCTCAGCAGGCACACCACACACACCAACAGGTGAATGGCATGTTCCGCTAACCCTGGCTGACACAACATCAATTGCTTAAAACGAAGATCCCAAGATAAATTATCTTTACCTGGAATTTAAAAAGACAAAAAGGGACGCCTGGGTGGCTCAGTGGGTTAAGCCTCTGCCTTCGGCTCAGGTCATGATCCCAGGGTCCTGGGATCGGGCCCCACATCGGGCTCTCTGCTCATCAGGGAGCCTGCTTCCCCTTCCCCCGCCCCTGCCTGCCTGCCTCTCTGCCTACTTGTGATTCTCTCTCTCTGTGTCAAATAAATAAATAAATCTTTAAAAACAAATAAATAAAAAAGGCCAAAAACCCCACTTAAAACAGCAAAAGTGTGTAGTTCACATTGATTTCTTCTAACCGAATCAATCTTGTGGACAATCAATTAGCGTGGCTGACTACTGTATCCTGGGAAGCCACCCTGTGGGAAACTCGTACCCCAAGGTGGGAGCCAGGTGGCCAGAGCACCACACCGCCTCACTGAAGGGAAGGCTCAGTGCCCTGTGAGGGAGGAGCCAAGAGAGAGACACGAAGATTCTGTTCTTCGGTGACCTGAGATCTGGCTGGAAAGACCAGTGCCGGGGAGGCGGCGGTGGACAAATAGCACAGACACCATGCGACAGACGCTGGTGATGGCTAGAACCTCCAGTCACGTGAGGTTTCACTAAAACACCCCCCGGAAAGCGATGGCCTTAGAATGATGAGAAGTGAGTTTGTAGAGAAGTGGACAGATTTTAAGTGGGGAAATGGCTTTTGCAAAGCAGGTAGTACATGTGTGTTGGATGTTCACTGCTCACAGTCGGAGTCTATGCCTGCGCATTTTCTAAGAAGTGGGACCACAGCCGCCGTCAGATCCTTAAAGGAGCCTGTGATCCCAGAGGAGCTTCCGATTGGCTTCCACAAGCCTACACACAGCATGTATCTCTTGGAGCCATGCGTATGTTTCAGTCTTTCCAAGGGGCACTTAACAGAATGCTAGTGACTGCCAATACTGAACAGATGAAGTGTGACCCCAGGCCAAGGAGGCCAGGAGCCAGCCACCAAAGAAGAGCCTGCGAACTCACCCCACCCTCTTCAGATCCAGGAGACAGAAACTGAGTGATCAGTAAAAATGCAGGAATGCCTGCCCTTGGATTTCTGAGCTGTTTGCTGTCGCCTGCTGTTCTACAAACGCAGGCTACCCTCGTCCCTGTGGTGACTGGAGCACTCTGAGCCCCTCGGTCAGGAACCGAGAACCTCCCGGCTCCTGCCTCTTTCCTTCCTATTTTCCTGACTCGGAAAGTCACTTATCTCTACTGATCTTTTGGTGTCAGCTGGCTAGAGGGAACAAATTCCTAAATCCACTAGGGGATTAAGAGACCTGTGCTGATGTAAAACTGATCTACTCTGGTTTTCCAATGAAAAAATACAAAACAGAAACCAAGAGAAGTCCCTGTCAGCCTTCAACACTTTGTCAGAGTGACAAGCTCTATCGGTTCAAAAAGACAACCAGTCGGTAAATCATGGTCCAATCCCAAACCTGGAAGGAAGAAAGTGGTACCTCTCACTGCCTCCTCTAGCTGAAATCATTTTAGGGGCCAGCAGGTGAGAGGCCTGGGATGTAGGAGGAAATGTGAAGCTACCGGAGACAGAAGGAATAAACAATGGGAGAGAAAGGGAGGTGGAAGGCGCTATCAGGGTCTCGGCCAAAATCTCAGCAGCAGCGGGCAGGGTAGCCAGCCTTGGCACAGCTGCCCGCACGTCTCCACGTGGCGCTGGGCTGCAGCACAGCACTGCCTCCCACAGTTACGAGGGACCCGCGCCCCCCTGCCACCGCCCACAGCCAAAGTGCAGGTACAACTTCTGACTCCCCTAAAACTAACAGTCTACTGTTTACCAGAACCTTTCCAATGATATAAGTGGTCGATTAACACACGTTGTGTATGTTTTATGTATTATTACTGTATTCTTACAATAAACTAAAGACAATGTTCCTAAGAAAATCATTAAAAGGAAAAATGTATGTACAGTACTGGACGACATAAAATAAATCTGCTTGTAAGTGAGCCTGAGCCACTTTAACCCGTGTTGTTTAAGGTCAAAAGTATTTCTATGTCTCAAATAGGAATGTTTGAAAGAGTTTCAAATGGCTTTAAAAGATGGCATAGCTGGCAGATTAAAATCGGGGAAGCCAGAGTTCAGCGAGGCTATGGTACTGGCCCAAAGCGAGATGCCAGACAGAGAAAGGCTCAGGAAAAAAGCATAGGTTCCCAACCTTAACTTCCACTCCTGCACTGGGTACTCCTAGACTATGTGAGAAAATTAGGACATGACAAAGAATCACAATATTGAAATAAACATCAGCGTTTTCTCAGCAATTAAGAAATAACAGCTTTTAGGGATGCCTGGGTGCCTCATGTGGTTACTCGTCTGCCTTCCACTCAGGTCATGATTTCGGGTTCCTGGGATTAAGCCCTGAGTTGGGCTCCCTACTCAGTGGAGAGTCTGCTTCTCCCTCTCCCTCTGCTCCTCCCCGCAAACTCATGAACTCCTCCGCATGCACTCTCTCAAATTAAAAAAAAAAAAGCTTTTAAACAAGGAAAAGGAGGGGACACCAGGGTGGCTCAGTTGGTTAAGCCTCTGCCTTTGGCTCAGGTCAGGATCTCAGGGTCCTGGGATTGAGTCCCGCACTGGGCTCCTTGCTCAGCGGGGAGCCTGCTTCTCCCTCTGCCTAGTTACTGCTCCCCTGTCTGTGCTCTCTCTCTGACAAAAAAAGAATCTTAAAAAATAAACAAAATAAGGAAAAGGAGTCCAGAACAGGTTCTATTAGCTGACTACAAAGGATCAAACGACCAAGCCAGAAGGAGTTCCACTACAGGCCTATAAACTAGTTTGGAAAATGAAAACATAAGTTTCAAATTCAAGAAGATGGGGTAGTAACTAGAACTTTCATACGCTGACGGTGGGACTATAAAATGGTTCAACCACTTGTTAAACTTTGGCAGTTCTTACAAAGCTAAACAAACATCTACCATATGACCCAGCAACTGATCCCACTCCTAGGTGTTTACCCAAAAGAAATAAAAACATACGCTCACACGAAGACTTTCATACAGATGCTCACAGAAACTTTACTCTTCGCAGCCAAAGGCTGGAAACACTCCAACACCCCTCGATGGGAGAAGGGATAAACGGTCACCGCGCGCCCGCCTACTAAGGTGCTACTTGGCAGTAAAAATGCACCAACTGCTGATCAACCTGGTAATGTGGATGAGTCTCAAAACATCACACTGGATGTAAGCAGCCAGATACAAAAGGGTACAGACCGTATGATTCCATTCTAGAACAGGCAAATCTAAAATAAAAAAAGACAGAAGGCAAATCTACAATCCCAAAAAGCAAACGAGTGGTTGCCTAGTCTGGAGGACAAGGAAGTAGAAAACTACCTACTAAAGAACACGAGGAAACCTGGGGAGAAGGGAGCATCATATGAACCGACAGTGGTGCTATTTGCACGGAGGTACGGTTACATCAAACTCTCTGAACTGTGCCCTTACCGCACTTAACGTGGGTGTATTTTTATGGTATAAATGGTGTGCATACCAACTACACATCAGTGAAGCGGACTTAGAAAAATCCAGGCCAGGTCTTATTAGCTGCCTCTCTACCACTGTAATGTCTACGAAGGGATTAAACACTGGAATGGAGCGAATCTAGGAGGATTAGAAACAGCATACTGGTGACTGCATGGGTGGCTAGGTCTTGAGCACAAACAAAAGAACATGTCGGGAAAAGCTTTGGTTCTACAAATAGGGAATGAGGCAGCCAGAGGCCTCACCAGGAACGAAGTCAATTGAACTTTAATCAAACATGCATAGTGTGTGCTGCAGAGACCCGCTGCACATAAATTCAGGGAACAAAAGCTGTTGCAGAAATCAATAGCTTGCTGAAACATTAACACAGGCAATCATTGATCAAAAGGCAGCTCCACAAAGGCAGCCTTGCAAATTAGCTCCCGCCTTTGCTTGCAAGCAAACACAGAGGCAGCAACGTGGACATGAATGGCCGGGCCCTATCGTTTTGTTCCCGGGGCTCTCACCCACCGCACAACAAGGCCTCCCAGCCAGCACACCTCACATCTCCATGCTGTAATTGCACGCAGCACGAGCGACTAAACTGGGTTAGTGCCTGGGCAAAAAAGGAAAGCAGAGGGGGCGAAGTCCTCTCCAATTGACAGCATTATGGGCTGCAGTGCTTGCCAAGAGAAGCGTTTAAACCCACTGGTCTATATTTAGCAGATTCTCTCTCTCACACCCCCCCCCCCCCCCCCAAGCTCTTCGCCTTTCCTTTGGTATGAGAGGGCAGTGGTGGCTGAAGCCAATGATCTGCTCCTGGGTTTAGGCACCAGCTCCCCACCCTGAGGCAGGATCTCTGCACAGCAGGTCTTCTCCCCAGGCAAATCACTCAGGGGTAGAGACCAGGCCCCATGAAATTTCTCTGATTTCCCATCAAAATGAAAACATGGGGTGGGGAATGCCAGGCACAGAAGGAGGATGGAGCTAAAGGTGCTTGGCGCTGTGCTCTATCTGGGTGGGTGGGGGCTGGGACGAGAGAGTCAGGTTGACAAAAGGCTCCAGGCACCAGCAGACAGCTCAATCACAGCCACTCCTGTAATCCAGAAGCTTCCAGGGCTCAGCCACTTGGAATTAGTAGGAGGACTGGTTCCTTCTCTGCAGTCACCATTGTACTTCTGTGCCTCCTCATGTCAGACTGTGAATCCATCAAGTTCACTCAACATAAAACATGAGGGCAATGTCCTCCATGCGCCCCCCCCCCCCACCATCTGAACTGAAGCAACTGAGGGGGGTGGGCTCAGGCTGTTCACCACTCACCAACAGCCTCCTGGTATAAACTCATTTCAGGTAAGTTCTGCTGGCATGGCTGGGCCCAGTTCTGCTTCACCCTGGGTGAACCACAGACTAGCGACACGTTTCAGAGAGCAGGGTAAGCAAGCATCCCACTGGACGTGTGTGCACAAGAGCAGAAGCAGGGTGGGGGACTACAGGTGGGAGCTGGCAGCCTGCCGCAGGAGACAGCCTGACCAGGTCTCCTTCCCGTCTTACTAACAGGTCAATTGACCTGCAGCCACTCGCTGAGTTAAAACAATGTCCACAAACGTGACTGTTATTTAATTTCCCACAGGCACTGCACTGCAAAGGGAGGGGAGCCTGTAACCTGTCCTTCCTGATAAACACACACACACACAACACACACACATAATATTTTTAAAGTAAGATAAGCTACATGTCTTGGGACCCCGGGGAGAGGAAGGCACAGAGGCACGAGCCGCGCAGGTGAGCAGTGAGCGAGCAGGCACGGGAAGGCCTGTCAAGGGCTTGCCTGGTGAGCAGGGCAAGCACCGCAGCAAGTTCCCCACCGCCAAGTCTCTCTTACACCTCAGCCCGCCATCACCTCCAGAAAGGAGCTCTCTGGGAGGCTGATACGGAGGCAGGAAAAGGTAGTCAATTATTTTTGTCCCATGTGAGAAACGTAAGGGTACACCTAGGACTAAGTCCCAATTCTTGTGATGGTAACATATTATTACTGCACAACCACACAAAGAAAGGCATGACATCCAGGGGTGGGGAAGGCAGTGTGGGGGGTGGGGAGGTAAGGCAGAAGATGAAGTCTAGTGACCCCAGCATGCAGACCATGGGGTACCTGCAGCCTGCCCTCTACTGTTAGGCTAAGGAAGGCCTCAGTCTTTTGGCAATAACTCTCTTCTCACACACTCCTCTCAATTCAGTGGACACAGTCATGTTCTGTTACCTTCCATTCTCACAGTGGTTCTGTGACCAGCGGAAAAAATGGAGAACTGTTGACTCTACAGTTATGTCAAGGAAGGCCTCGAGAAACCAGTCCTTGGTCTGTGCATGGAGGGCAGGGAGGGAGGGAGGCAGGAAGGACTCTGATCTGGGTCCCTGCACCACAGCGAAGGTTCCCAGTAGCGGCCACCCACAAATACTTCCTCCACCGGGGAGGGGAGCTGCCGCTCACTTCCTCTTCTGCACCAAACCTTCAACAGGCATCCTTAGAGAAAGGCGGCGGGGTAGAGCAGGGTGGGGGGGAGGCCTGGGAAGCTGCCCTCGGATAAAGGCAGTAGAAACAGAGCTTCTCTCTGAAGCTACTTCACAGCTCCTCAAGCCCAAGTGCCCCGGCCAGCCGATGTGACGGGACAGGGCCCACCGCGTGGCAGCCCACTGCGAGGGTTAGAAAGTAAGCATTTAGAAGAAATTATGTGAATTCTTTAAGACCTATTATTAACTGTTCTGATGCCAAATAAATATTTTAGCATGAATATGCAGAGAGAGTACACTAGCTGGTCTCCTCCCAATGCCCTGCTCTGCACGCTCAAGTGCGGCTGCTGAGAATCAGGGCGCCACCTCTGCAAAACCTCTGCTGAAGGAGACTCTTCGGTTTCCATCCGGCCCCTCGGGGGCCCAGGTACAAAGGAGTGCAGAATCCCACCACTTGGCTGACCGGAATGGAGAAATCTAAAGCTTCCTTTTTCTTTTCTTTCTTTCCTTTTTTTTTTTTCAAGGTGTGTTTTTCCAGAGAGAAGTTCCAGCGAGCAATGAAAAGTTACAGAACAAGGTCCCCAACCCAGCAGGGGCAGGAGGGAGACGGAAACATGGCACAAAGCTGCTTCTCAGACTTCACTCCCTAACCCGGGGCCCCAAAAGTGGTCAAGGTCCCAGGCAAATGCGGCTCTGGCTCTGGGAGCGGGCTGGGAGCGCCTGCATAGGCCACATCCCCCAGGAAGCCCTCTAACCGGAGTGCTCTGACCCTGCAGCTGAGCCTGGCCCCCCTGACCTCCACGACCACCCCTACCTAGGAATCACAGCCGCGTTTCTTGGCAAAAACGACTAACTCGGGGCAGTGAAGCAAGTCAGTCAAATTTCCTGGCAGAGACTCCTACACAAGTCACTCTTCCCTTTCACTCCCTGAGGATTCAATGGCTGGAGCTGACTGAGGTGAGCAGCTGGGCACTGGGCAGAATCACCAGCTATGTTTAGGAACAGCCACCTTTACAGATCTTTTTCCAGCAGGCAACTGGTTGTCTTCCAGCGTCAACTCTGGTAATTAAAGCAGTGCTCTCCTGGGCTCCTTCTTTTGTTAACCAACCGAGTCCCCTAATCCCTGAAGGAGCCCCACATCGTCAGGCGCTCTGCTGCTAATCGTTAACTAGCAACTCTGTGGTCTCAGAGTGCATCTGACAGAATGACGATGTGCTTGAAGGCACACGGCAGGATCACTGCCTTCTGCGCACAAGAAGCTGCAAGGGCACCTGTCTAGCGTGGCCACAGGGGGAAGCCCGAGGGTGAGGCGGCAGCCTGTTTCTAGGCAAGGCAACCGCCCCACCTCCAGCTCCTCTTCTGGGGAAAGGTAAGGGAAAGAGAGGAAGATGATGACTTGGGAAGTGTGTGAAGGTCTCCTGGGTTTAAACAGGGTATAAGAAGAGGCCATACTAACATGCTCGAAGAGATGTTCCAGAACCTGGCACTCCCCCAACATCTCTTTAAAAAATCCCAGTGACAGGCTCAGTTGGCTGAGCATCCAACTCTTGGTTTCGGCTCAGATCATGATCTCGGGGTCACAAGATCAAGCCCGGGGTCAGGCTCCATACTTGGTGGTGGGGGGGGGGGGAGCCTGCTTGGGATTCTCTCTCTCCCTCTACGCCCAACTGACATTCTCTTGCTCTCAAATAAATAAACATTAAAAACGAAATCCTAGTTGAGAGGTTAAATAATTTTTAAAATGATGATTACCACTATTTATACACTGCAGAAGAATGAAAAGAGTTTTGTAGGGGTTTTTGTTTTTTGTTGGCGGTGGGGTTTTTTTTTGGTGTTTGGGGATTTTTTGCCAAAATTGTAATGAGATTTCCTAAACTCTATGTTGCTTTCATTGTTGACCTCAGCCACTTGTGGGTTCTATCTCTGGTCCTACACCACCACTCACATGTCCAGACTGGAGGTCCTAAGCTGGCCCGTCCTCTCCCAGAGAGACATGCTCAAGTTTTCCCAAAGACCAGCTCTGACCTTGTCACTTTCCTCTCCAAATCAATGAAGGCGCCTCAAGGCCAACAAAACAAAGGTCCAGTTGCTCTGCTGTCTCTCCCAGGACTTTCCCTCTGTCCGAAGAAAACCCTTCTACTGCATTCCCCACTTCTCATAGCCCCTGGCTAATGCCAAGCGCAACGGCCAGTTTACTGTCCCTCAGTGCTTCCCTTCTGCTTGTGGGCTACAGCCCCGCAAACCCCTCACCACTGTCTCCTCAGTGTCTGGATCGGAGTCCTCAGCACCCTGGGTTCAGGTCACCACAGATCCCACGTTCTCCCTGAAGTCTTACTTACCCTCTCCTCTAACCCCTGAGGTCATCACAATGTCTGCACGTCTACCGTTTTCTACACTTGCCTCTTTCCTGGTATACCCAGGCTCCCCTTTGGATCGTAACCATGAATGAACTTGTCCAATATCCTCAAGACTGTGTCTACTTCTTTTGAGTACCGCAGATATCTAAGACAATATCTTGAATATAATGAGTATTCAGCAAACATTTGATGGAATGAATATTTCTTGAGCATTAAAATTCATCTGAAATTAATTCTAAGAAATTAACTTCTGAGAAAGAGATATCAGACTACTGACTTTGTTCCCAAGTAAGGTCATTAAAAATAACTGCTTCCTGGAGGCACCTGGGTGGCTCAGTCAGTTAAGCATCTGCCTTCGGCCGGTCATGATCCTGGGGGTTCTGGGATTGAGTCCCACATCAGGCTCCTGGCTTAGTGGGGAACCTGCTGCTCCCTCTCTCTCTCTGTTCCTCTCCCTCGCTTGTGCGCGCGCACTCTCTGAAATAAACGAAATCTTTTAAAAAAGACAAATAAATAATTGCTTCCTGATCATACCATTATTTCATAAAAGAAATGACACTTTATCTCAAAAAAAAAAGTAGAAAGGACAGACAATATCCAAATAAGAAGAGTTCCTTAATCTGGTATCTAGTGTTAAGAAAAATGACTACATTGTTCTTATTTTTGTTTCATTTTCCAGGGACCAGTGTGTGTGGTGCTTGGAAGCAGCGCTCTAAAGATGGGTGTCAGGGGCTGACAGGAGGGGGTGCGGCTGAGGAATCCACTTCCTCTTTAGCAGACCTACAAACCAACAATCACTGTTACTGGGCTGTGACATCTACGATGAGAGCTAAGCACTATAAATAAGTGTCCTCCATAACTTAATATATTCAGTCTTCATAGCTACCCTAGTAGATAAATATCTTCATTATCCTTGCTTTACAATGAGACAATCGAGGCACAGGGAGACAAAGCCACATGTCCAAACTCACAGAGCTTCAAGCGGTAGCCCCGAGGGCCTGGTTCCAGTCCTATGCTCTTAACTGTTCTGCTATGAATTGAGAGGAAGTATATATATATATTTTAAAGCCAGAGGCTCAAATTTGGGTTATCTTTCATCTACAAAATATCTTAAACCTCTTCCATGGACCTTGAATAGGCAGAGGAGCAAAAAAAGGGCTCTGTGCATCCCTGACAACAATGGGTGGCCAGCCTTCCCACCTCAGGGTGGAGCCAGCCCCCCATGCTGCACCCAAGAATGACAGAGCCGCACCTGGCCAAAGCAGGGGTACCAGGTTCAGAAACACATTTGGTAGACCCAAGGGCACAATCAGAATTACACACAACCCTAGACAAATATGTTCTACTTCCCATACCAAGAACAAACTCCAAGGACTATATATCGCACAGTCCCTGGGAGCCCACAAGCGCCCCCTCACAACCTGCTAGCTGCGCCTCAAGCCATCCAATGGCTTACGCTATGGGCGAAGCCCTCCTGGCCACTTTTGGCTCTAAGCCACATATGCCAGAGATGTGCCACGCAGATGAGCTTCACAGGCCTCCTGGCCTGAGAGCTTGACCAGGTAGGGCCCCTTAAGAAATGACTTCTGAACATGCTACAAATGTGTCTTTTCCAAGTTACCTCTCCCAGGAAGCATCTATTTAAAATGGTAGCTCTGAAGCTTGCTCAAAACCGTGGAGATGACTCGAGGGCCACGGAATGGGTCTCCTGCAACTCTTTCTACTGCCACCTCTCCAAGCAGCTCCACTAAAAACCTATCAATCGAGCAACACAGAAGATTCTTCTTCTCCCATTTAACCAAGAATAACCACCACAATAAAAAATGAACAAGAGATTTGGAAATGACTTGTATGAAGACAAAGGTCACAGCCACCACAAAGCAGTCTAGACCAGCCTGGAACAAAGAACCCCCACCCCGTGCGGGGCCTGAACCCACCTGTGGCACAGAAGCCTGGGCAGTCTTGACGCCACCACAAAAGTGGCCGTCACTTAACTCGGGACCCCGACACGAGGGCCAACTCAGGCAGGGGCCTTTGTCTCTGGTTTTACTGAGCTGTTGAAGACTTATTATCTTAAGTACAATTATGCCAACACTGGGAATCTTGTGTTCTCTGTAGGGGCCCACCAAACTCCCAAGAATTCATTCACTGAAATCAGTTTTCTTTCCTATAAGCTGAATACTTCGTTATTTCCTGAATTCATTTTATTGGAGTTCAGCAACAGGGCAAGTGGGATTTCACCGCCGTTGGTTCTATTACCACATCACCCTTCTTAATGTTTTCTTGTTCCTGTAACAAAACCACAATTCTACCAGCAAAGGGGGAGAAGAGAAGAGAGGAAAAGAGAAAGCCATAAAACTGTTAAAAGCGCTATTCTCCATCTCATAAACATTTTTCTATTTATCGGCCTTTCATTATATGTGCAATCTTATTATCCCTGCACAGAATCAAAGTGACACTGTCAGGGTCACCCTATAAAATATACATTGGCAATGTAACATGTAATGACGGGAACAGGACAAAAGATGAAGGATGAGAGAGGGTGGCATGCTGCAGGACGTTTTAAAGGGATCATCAGTTATATCTCTATGCATTTCCCGAGGTGATAATTGAATGACAGGGGCTAGAGGGAAATCCATTTTTGAGCTCAGAACGGATAGTTAGGAGAAAAATGTTTTTGTATTGGGAGCATGTAATGACTGCCAGGAAATGAGAACAGCTACTCCAGCAACACTGCTTCTTCTATTTTATGGTTTTTATGGATGCATAGCAAATTATCAAGTACAATCCATTTCTGTAAGTTGAACTTTAAAATAAAGGACAGGCTTCCTCATTTCAAAGAAAGGAGGGAAAAGGGTATTTAATTTTGTTATCGTATCACATTTGTTTAATAAAAAGACCAGAAGCAAAGATTACCCTTCAAGCCACACAGACACAATTACAATTCCACACCCTCCTTAGATGCAGACATGAAACACATCCTCTCTTATCCCTGAATTTTGGATTCAACTTAAGGCAAAGATCTTAGAAAAATCCAAACAAGCTCGCACACCTAATCTGTGCTCAGGTCTCAACACACGTGGCTAGCAGTCGTTTCATCGCGGCTTTTAGCCATAAAGAAATCCAGGAAGGAGGGTGAGGGGGCAGCAGGTGCCTTCACAGAAGCCGTTAAGGGCTGAGTTGGGTGTCTCTGCCCCCCCCAATCATATGTTCAAGTCCTAAGCCCCGCACCTCAGACTTTCAGCCCCCAGAACTGTGAAAGAACAAATATCTACTGCTTAGGGCCCCCGGTCTGGGGGACGCTGTTAGTGCAGCCCTAGCGCACAAACACCAAGCCCAAGGACAGGGCTTCCCCGACAGCCTGCAGGAAAGGAGGCGCAGGGGAAGAGATGCCCGCCAGACGACAGCTTCAGGCTCTGAGAAGAAGTGCAAAGCTGACTGTGGGGCCGGCGAGGGCAGCAGGGTTTGTTTGCAGGGGAAGAACAGGTGCCAAAGAGGCGCAGCAGTGCGGGCGAGCGGTAAAGTAACTGGCCACCGTGCAGGCACTTGGGCCCCTCCAGGTGGGAGCTGAGTGTCCCCGCGGTTCTGAGCTGCTCTGGCCAGATTTCCACACAGGTTTCTCACAATGGCTTCACCACGGCCTGGGAGAAGCTGCCCACCTGCACTGACACCTCACGGATGCCTCGGATGTCAGGCAGCCGGCGCCCCGGAGGAGCTCGGCGCAGAGGAAGAAGAGCAGAAGACGGGACAGTCAGGTGGCAGAAGAGCACAAAGGAAGAGCTTCCCCAGACTTGTATTTAAACCACTGACTTCTTCCGGTCCGATCCCACAGGAAAGAGCCCCGCTCCGTCAGGCTGGTGCCCCCTCCAGTGTGGTACTCCCCGCGAAGCGCCGACGGGCTGGATGGAACATCAAGCAGCCCGTATTTCAGGAACGAGCAAATGCACGAGGCACTCTGACCGCAGCAGCCTGGTGGTCCTGGGGGTCCCCAGGAAGCGGTTCTGGGTTACTCATACCAACACGCACACTGTAGTTTGTTTAGAAAACACACAGGCCGGGAGCCCCCGGGGGTCTGGGTTGTAGTTTATGAAAACCACCGCCGATCCCCTCATCGCAGCCCGTGATATGGGCGCGGAGGGTGCGCTCCTCCCGGCTGGCATCTAGGTCTCGTCAAGGGTTCTTGTCTGAGGCGGCCCGGGAAGCCCAGGGGCTGTGCGGCCGGCCCCCCACGTGGGCTGGCACGAGCGTGCAGCCTGTGAGGACACACGGACGGGTGCTCTCTGGGGACCCCTTAACTCAGCTGCTTGGCGAAGCTGCTCTTGCAGCGGCACCCTCACCCCCAAGGGAACTGAGGCGGGCTCTGCTGCCCCTGTGGGGCTGGTTATCCGGAGGAGAGCTGGGAGTGTCCTTGGTCATTTCCTACACAGCTTGGAAAAGCTAGATGGATCTAGATCTCTGAAGCAAACTACGTGGCAGGGAAGGCGCTCTAGGGCTGCCGGCGACTGCGACAGCTTTCCTCCAACGCCACAGGGCACAGAATTCTGATCAGCATGCCCTGCGTTTGCATCAAAATCCTGGTAACTAAAAAAAAAAAAAAAAAAATTCCTGGTAACTCTTGTTCTGGAAACAAACTAATGTTGTCATCATGAACTTCGCTCACCCCACCGTATCCACCCCCTTCTCCCTCGGGCCAACATGTAGTTTGTATGGCAGGAAGAGGTAAGGGGAAGCTCGCCCCGGGGGATATCTTAACCACCCCGAGTGAATGCTGAGTTGGTTGGTTTGAGACATGAGTGTATTCCTAGCTCGCTGTAGGAAAAGATTTTCCCTGTGTGCCCCATGTGTCCTTAAAAGGTCACCCACAAACGTCCACCATCACTAACAAAAAGCTACACAAAGGGAGGAACGCTGACGGAAGAGCTCTGCATTCTTAGTACTCAAACCTGAGATCCCAGAAACAACTCTTTAAAAAGTCAACAAACTTTTCATTAATTCAAGAGCTTTAAAAAAAGCTTGAGTTTCCAGTTGTAGGAAGCCTCAGAAACTGGCCTTTATCCAGTTCTGCTCTACTTCCCCAAAGAAGCCAAAACCATTTGCAGTGGAGGAGAACACAAAGATAGAGGGTCCTCTGTGGGGTGACTTCAGACTTGGGCCTGTGCCCAAGGCGCCCTCCTGTGCTGACAGAGGAACCCAGGTCGGGGCACAGAGCAGAATTCCCAAAGAGATGTCCCTCAGGGGCCTGGTCCTGAAAAAGCTGCTCTGCCATCTGCCAGGACCTTGGAAGGTTCTCCCCTGTGCACTGCCTTTTGGCCTGGTGCAGGTTCATGCGACGCCTCTCCTCTGGCTGCTGCCAGCTTACTCCACCAGTTCCTGTAACCCTAGCCATCTTTTGGGGTACCTAGTCTATATGCCACCTCATATACCCTCTCTTCGCTGACCCCACAGAGCAAGTTTCTTATGAGCCTCTTCCATGCATACCATCTCTCTCTTGCTTTAGCTGTGACCCTTTTATGGCGCCTATGTCACTGAATCTGGGAGAACTGGAACTTCCCCTACTTCTCCCCTCCCCAGCTGGTCTCTAAACCACATGTGAACAGGGATGTGCTCGCTCCACAATCTGTGTCCCCAGCAACAACCAGCACAGTGGTCGGCACGGAACAGGTGCTCAATACGTGCTCATGGATTTGTGCTGAGTTCAATCACAGCCTATACACACGTGAGAATTACGCTTTCACACGGAAGATACAAGACAAAAAAGTCATCAATGATCATAAAAATTACATACTCTCAATTTTAGAAATGAGAAACTCGGTCATCTTTCATTGAAGGTTTTCAGACTTAAGATAAACATGAGCAGATGGGAAACTAGTTAGGAGGATTTAAACTCGAGATTATCAAGGATTTCTAACCAATTTTGTATATTAAAGTAATAACAACAACAAACCATGGCCTCAGAAGAGTCCCTTAATCCAAAAAATGAAACTTATTTTCCTGTCCCAAGGGATGTGCACATGTGAAATGAGAACTGGTGCTTCACAGGCGGCGCTGCTCTCCGAGTACACCGACGTGCACCCCAAATCCCTGGGCCACAACCCCTCACGTGAGGAGCCGCACAAGCCTGGCCGATCACACCTATACTCTGGTCCAACGGAACATTCTGACTGACACTGAAACTGTAACTTCCATTTTCTAAAGGCTGGCTCTTTCCTTATTTCACGGTGTGAGAGTATTTGGGGCCAGTCTTAAGTGCACTGAAGACGACGGTTCTAGATAAATCTTCCTCTCAGAGTTAGTGAAAAAAGGCTCCAAACTCCGTCTCAGGAGCAAATGAGCCCCACGGGGCGCTATGGTGCACGCGGGCTGCTGGCAGCCACCAAAAGGCCCTGGGGTTGTGCTTTCAAACCCGAGGGCCCGATGGACCCTTCCAAGAACAGCGCCAGGGAAGCGCAGCGCGCAGGGCGGCAGCCTGACGCACCCGTGCTGGCCCCCCTGGCCAGGGGACCTGCCCACGCTTCCGCCAGCCTGGCTGCTTGGCTGCGACGACCCAGGTCCCCCTCTGCACCCGCAAGGATCCCAACATCGGCAGAACTGGGCGGCACACGAAGCGCCCACCACGCGGATGAAAAATTCACATTCCACCCTGGGCCCTGGCTTGGTTATTCTGGTCAAATGGTAAACGTGTGCGCACAGGGACGTGCGTGCGCCGGTGGCTGTTGAGGAAGAGCAGGTTCTCACCTGGAGTTCCTCACCTGAGCCACAGAACTCACCCTGGGAGCGGCCGCGGCGGCGGCACCCCCTGCACCTGCGCCCACCCCCGGGCCTCTGCTTCTTCGTTTTCGAAACCAACGAGAGTAACGGCCCCACTCGCTGAATGGCGATGGTAAGGTGAGCAGACGGCCGGGAGGAGCCGCGCACGCGGGTGCTCCCGACTCCCGGTGTCTGAGCACGAACCGACCGGAAAGCGGCAGCGGCGGCAGCTGCGCGGCCTCTTCTGCCCGCCGGGAGGACGACTGCGGCCCAGTCACAAATCAAGCACCAAGTCCCAAGCGGTAGAAAGCAAACCAACCCAGTGTTTCTTGAAATAGCAAATGCATTAAATATTTTAAAACTCTGACTTAAAAAGCAGAATTGAGCCGAACCGGGTGAACAGAATACAACTGTATTTAAGAAGGAGCGAGGATCTGAATAGTTCGGATGCTTACGGTGGCCTCAGGGATGAGCTGGCCGTATTTCTGGGTTGGCAACATCCAACCCTGGGAGTCACAAGCTCACAGCTAAGCCTTGGCAATGCCAGGAGCAGCGTGGCCAAAGGAGACCTACACGTTCCAGGTCTGCTATAAGAATCTTCTGCTACAAATTACTGCTTCTCATCTGTACGCATTAACCTATGTTCACCACAAACCGACACACTACAGTGAGCTGGAATCCGCCTCCGGAGTCTGGGGGGCAACATGTGGGGATTGTACTATTCCTGTACTGCCTTCTTTCCAGTCCTCTCCCTGCTAGCTGTGTGTCCACGGGAAGGTGAACTAACCTCTCTGAGACTCCAGTTCCTCCTCTGTAAACTAGGGATAGTTTACAGGGTTGTGGGTAGGATCAAAGTATTTAATAAGGACCTGGCACATGTGCTGGATAAATGACTATTATTTTTATTCTGTTTCCATTTGGGAAAAGGACTAGAAACTCAAAACTAAGTTCAACTCAAGGAACCATTTTAATTAACTGAATTTAACAAAAAAATCTCTCCAAGAATAGTAGTCTCTGTAACTGACTTCCTCTGTCATGTCTACAGGCACTTCACACAGTCAGAGATCAAGGGAATGCTAGGCATCATGAGTGATAATGGTGTCTGGGGCAAATTCACAGGATGAAGACAGCACAGTTCAAAGAGGTCAGCATTCTCCAGAAGATCCCCAAACAGAACCATAAGGACAACATACGCCTATCTAATGGCCTCACTGAGGCAACTTAAAAATCCTCTCTGCGCAGCCTCTGCTTCCACTCTTAGGTAATCAGCGAGAGAATCAGAACAGGTAGTGTCAGTAACCCGTTCAGCAGGAATTAGAACAAAACCAAAACAATGTACCTGCTCATCTTCAACAGACTACCGTGGGTTTCCCAGCTATCTCTACACTTCAATATCAAATTAGGTCTGATGAACACACCCGAAAGGTCCAGCCAGGGGACGTGCAACAGCCCATTATTTAAGTTCATGACACCATAAATCTACTTTTAAAAAGCATCAAAGAACATTTACTTATGTTAAAAATTATACCCAATTACAATAAACTCTATTACTGAACTTTAAAAATAGTCTCTTAGGACAATGTGGAACATACCAGAGCGTCACAAACCCCAGAATGAAAATCACTGGCTTATAACACAAACTCTTCAAGCAGAAAGAAAATGCAGAAGATTCTTGAAGAGTTTAAGCTATAGAGAATCTGCATTTTGGATGCTGAGCTGAGGGTGGAGAAAAATGTCGTACAACTCACTGAAATCACCCCAAAACATCCTGGGGCCCAGTGACTCAAGGGACCTGGGTTCTAGAGTCTAGTCCACTACGTGGTTGTCCCTCTGCCCCTCTGTACTATGCAGCCAGGGGATGGTGTAAGCCTGGACTGGACATTTGTAAAGTTCAGTCTGTCCCTGAGTTACATGTGTCCTTTCCTGCAGTCCTAACTTTCCCCTCAGGACACACTGTTGATTTTGTAATGCTTTCCCGACAGGGACTATGCTGACGGGTCCAGAAAATTAATGTGCTGCTCTGGATGCACGGGGGAGGGGAGGGGTGGTGGCGGTACTAAAGCACCTGCGTCCGACACAGTGTTAATAAGAGGAGTAGGGGTCCTCCCCTGGGAACTCCAGCCATCACTTCAACAGTAACTCACACATGGCAGCAAATCAAGAGGCAAGTGTTAGCTGCTTAAGGCAAGAGCAGAGATAAGAGGTTGCATACTAACCCCAGATAAAAGGAAAATTTGTCTGATGAGTAGCACTTAAAAATTCTTATCACATACGATCTGGATCAAAGGCTCCAATGCCACAAGCAGATGCCTTGAGGGTGTCTCCCATGCTCCTTCTGGCCACAGGAAGCACTTCTGTGGGTTCTGACTCAAATGTTCCAGAAAGTAATTCCAGATTGCTAATAAAGAAGTCAGGCTGCGTGTTTTTTAGTCTCATGACTTTAATTCTAAAAAGTCCCAGCTAAACTACGTCTCACTCCTGTGGGTGGAACTGAGAACCGAAAGTAATGAGTGCCCCCATGAAACAGAGGTGCAAGCAACTGGCCACCAACATGCCGGTCACGGTGTGTTTTTCAACCGACGACGATCACTTCTACAACAATCTCAAAGTGAATCCAAAGCAGTCTCTGACAAGTCAGTCCCTCCTGCCCACATTCCCCTCCAGGGTCTGCCCGCCGAAGAGCAGTTCTGCGAGGCTATCTCTGCCAGCCACTGGGATATTGGGTCCTCCCATCTTCTGTTCCTGGCATTCTTAGCAAGACCAGGTCAAGTGTGGCCTTGGACCCATGCTGTTCTTTAGAAGTATGGGGGTGGGGGTGGTACAGGGGGACACAGACGCAGCCTCTGATTGTTCTAATTGCACTTTAAAATTTAACATGTTCACTGTCTAAAATCAAATAAAAATGGATTATACATATAAATTAATAGTTCAATGAATAATACCAATACCTACCGCCGCATAATGACTAAGTTGACTAATGTCTTTAATGACGCCTCATAGCCCCTCCTTCCAGAGTCTCTGGCTGCCTCCTGCCTCCTTGCTCTTTGCCTGGATAGAGGGTCAGGGCTACTTAGGGAGTCCTGAGTAAAGCACAGCCCTTGATAAGTCACAAACCGAGGAAGAGCTGGTCTAATTCCTAAAGACAGGTAATAGTGGGGTAGGCTATAGCAGAGTTTTAAATCGTGCTTTATGTTGATTCACAAAGGAAATACAGAAATTCCCCGAGTGCCAGAAGGACCTTAAAGAATGTCAGATAATGTCATCCTTCTGGTTCCTGGTGTCAAAACAAAACAAACCCCAGGCCTAAGAAGGCCTGATCCACTACTTGGTGAGCTTTTATCTCCTGAAGGGAAGACTTTTACACACACCCACCCCCCCAACTCCCACCTCCCCACTGGGCTTAAAGGAGTCAAAAGAAATGCAAAGGAGAACCAGTTTCCAAGCTTGTAAGGGAAAGAATTTTCATGAATTTAATTGTGTACTTCTGTTCCAACCAGACAAAATACCAGTATATTTAAGAAAAGTTGTGCTACTATGGTTAACGGTTAACTGATCTCTGCTTAAAAATTATTCTTGAGGGGCGCCTGGGTGGCTCAGTGGGTCAAAGCCTCTGCCTTCATCTCAGGTCATGATCCCAGAGTCCTGGGATCGAGCCCCGCGTCGGGCTCCCTACTCAGAGGGAAGCCTGCTTCCTCCTCTCTCTCTCTCTGCCTGCCTCTCTGCCTACTTGTGATCTCTGTCTGTCAAATAAATAAATAAAATCTTTAAAAAAAAATTATTCTTGAGTCAGAAAGACACACACAAACACACACACAAGAATAGTTGTTGCGTCCTATATAAATCTTAAGGAGAAAAGAGAGCCAAGAAAACTTCCCAGGAACCTCTCTCATTCCAAGCCAAGATACACTTCCCACATTTGGGCATTACTAATAATAAGAGCATTCAGGAGCTCCTGTTAGCCCGTGCGGCACCATCCCATAAAGACAGCAAAGCCACACAAGGAAGGCTTCCCGCTCCACAGAACCAGGGTCTGAAATGCAGCCAAGGCAGAATCCCAAAGAGCCAGAGTTTCCTTTCTGGAGGCAGCAAAGTGAACAGCAGCCCCAAATTCTTAAGACTGGATTTTTTCAAACAAAGTTTACCTCAAAGATATAACATAGACGACAAAGGTTTTTAAATCTATTCTATATTCTCTCAAGGGAAGGCTGCAACTTGGGATGCAGGAAACGGTGTAGAGAAGTATTTCATAATGTGACTTGGAGAGGCTGTCCAGAAACTCAGTGGATAGGATCTAGAGGTGCAATGTAATTCATTTAAGATCCCAAATGGTTACTTTGTGGAGCAAGATATTCTAAAACTTTTAAGAAGAGCAAGGGGCCAATAACCAACATATTCCTGAAAAAGAAGAACTGGTGGGAAAGTGCCACACCAAATGTCAACAATTACTCGAATGCTAGACAGTAAGATACCGACACGGGACAGACAAACAGACCAATGGAAAAAGCCCAGACATAGATTCAAACATTTCTGGAAATTTCGTTCTTGACATATCTGGTAATACAAATGAGTGAAAGAAAGGCTGGATCTCTCAAAAGATGGTACTGGGACACTTGGTTATACACACACAAAAATAAAACTGGTCCTCTACCTCACTTCAGACACAATAAACCAATTCCAACAGACTGAAGACTTAAAATATGAAAAGCAAAATTCTAAAACTCTTAAAAGACAAATAGAAGGGACTACCTTTACATCCATGAAGAAAGATTCCTTAAACAATACAGACTCAAATCATAAAGACTAATAAAACTAACTACGTCAAAATTAAGAAAATGCTAATTCTACCATAAAGAACACAAAAGATAAAACACAAATCAGAAGTAGGTATTTGCAACACACGATATTTAAAATAAGGAGCACCTAGAACTTTTACAAATCAAAAAGAAAAGACAGTTCAATTGAAGAATGAGCAAAAGATTTACATAAATCCTTCACAGAAGAGGAAACATGGGCAATAGAGCATTACAAGATGTCCAATATCCATAGTAGTCAGGGAAATACGAATTAAAACTACTCTGAGATACTTCAAACTCACAATACTAGCAAACATTTTAATGTGTGACTCTATCAAGTGTTGGCAAGGATGTAAAAACACGGAACTCTTATATGCGTCTGGAAATAACTGCCTTCATTTATTAACTAGAAGATATGCATGCCTATAACACGGGAATGGTATTCTTAGATATACCCTAAAGAATTACCTTTACACATGCACCAGGAGACAGGTACAGGAACATTCACAGAACTGTCTGCAATAGCAAAACAAAACAAAAAGCAAAAAAACTGAAACAAACGGAAATGTCCATCAACAGCAGAAAAGAGAAGTAAAATGTATTATATTCCTACAATACTGTAAAATAGTGGGAACTACATGACATGGTTGAATCTTGGGATAAAGATGAGTAAAAAGAACAAAGGCGCAGGTATCTATTCTTCCTCCATGATTCCATTTCCATGAAGTTCAAAAACATGAAGTAAACAATACATTGTGGAAGGATACAAATATTTGAGGCAAAACCATGAAGAAAAGGAAAGGGATTATAACACAGTATTCAGGATAGTGGAGAAGGCAAAGAACTGGACCAGGGAGGGAACACTGCATGCAATCTCAAACTTGGGGTAGTACACAGGAATTCACTAAGTTATTTTTATACCAAACACATATTTTATAAAGATTCTTTCAGGGGCGCCTGGGTGGCTCAGCGGATTAAAGCCTCTGCCTTCGGCTCAGGTCATGATCCCAAGGTCCTGGGATCGAGCCCCGCATCCGGCTCTCTGCTCAGTGGGGGGCCTGCTTCCTCCTCTCTCTGCCTGCCTCTCTGCCTGCTTGTGATCTTTGTGAAATAAATAAAATCTTTAAAAAAACAAATTCTTTCATTATTTCTCAATATTTACTAAAACAACAACAAACCAGAAGATTGTCAAACACTTCAGTTCTGCCACTGAAAAAAGGGTTCTCATCTTTACTGAGAACTGGACAGTTACAGGCAAGTACTTCCTGTTCAGAAGCCCCCAGGATAAGCGTTTGTTCCCTTTGCCCTTAACTGTTGATGCACCCCAAATAGCTCCTCTTCTACCTGCCCTCACTCTTCCAGATCACCAGCTCCCCAAGCCCCCAGCACAGCCGCTGCAGGGCCGCTCGCATTTTGGTGTCCTGCATCTACCTGTGTCTGCGCTCCTCGAATCCAAACATGGGCCTTCTCTCGCCGGCCCAGTGTCAGGATCCCGTTCTCCTGGATGTTGTGGTATCCTAAAGAAGTCGTGCTTATAAAACGACAACCCCTTAGAAGCCACCTGTTTCTGAGAGGGGTGACAAGAAGTGCATCCCCTGGTAGTCTTCAAAATTATCCAAATGAGCTGAAAATAAGCAGGGCTGTGCTTCTAGATAAGGCCAAAAATGACTGTTCTATAGATGTCAACAGTTTCCAAATTAATCTACAGGACAAGCAGGGTTAAGTGATACAAAGAGTGATAAGTGATAAGTTAAGTGATACATGTCACATCGACCCACGTGCATGTTTGTGTAAAACCTGAAGAACAAAGCATGCACACGGAGACAAGGTGAAACCCTGACCCCGAAGCCCTGCTGGGTGTGCCACGTCACCGGCTTGCTCTTCACTCACAGCTACTTCCAAAAACCCCTTGCCGTCCCACTCATATGCTTAAGACTCTTCCCCTTGTTTGCCCCAGTGGAGGCAGCTACTGTGTGGAGTCCAAAGGGGCAAACAAGCACACAAGGTCCAAGGTTACCCCTGATTTCCCAACTTGCACTCCTGACCTTCAACCCATTTCCCACACCTCACTGGGTTATGTATGTGTGTGTCCGTGCATATACACATATGTGTATGTATAAATGTGTTATATATATTGTAATATAGTATAAATATATACCTTCATATATATTTGTAAAGCAAATCTGATATAGCTTATCCTGTTTGAAAATTCTTTAATGGCTTATCATGTTTCTCCACATAAAAACATAATGAGGTGTTTAAGAATATGGATTCTAGGGGCTCCTGGGTGGCTCAGCCCGTGAAGCGTCTGCCTTTGGCTCAGGTCATGATTCCAGGGTCCTGGGATCAAGTCCCACATGGGGCTCCCTGCTCAGCAGGGAGTCTGCTTCTCCCTCTGCCTCCTAGCTTGTGCTGTCGCTCACTCTCCCTTTCAAATAAATAAATATTTTTTTTTAAAAAAGGGTACGGATTCTAAAGCCAAGCTGTCTGCGATCAAATCCTGGCTATGCTACTTTATAAACTTGGGCAAGGTACACAGCCTCTTACCTATGAGGCCAACGAATCAACGCACGTAAAGGCCCCAGAACAGAGCCTGACACAGCTGAAGCCCTCCGGACAGGTTATCACTACTGTTGGCTCCTGCAAGGTCACCCCGATCGGACTGACTGGTCCCCATCACCTCTACCTCGGTGCTCATTAGTCTCCTTTTGGTCTGTACAGCTCCACACACTTATTTTCTTTAGTTCCACCTGAGTTTCAAGGTCATCCTATTCCAGGGCCTCCATACACACTGGTCCCAGCGTGGCCTGGGTGCTCTCCTGAGTCCACCCTTCCCCCCTCTCTGGGGTCGTAATTTAAACGAAACATCTTCAGACTCCTTTATTGCAGTTAGGTCCCTATTATATATCCAGTACTTTTCTTTTATAGCACTTAGCAGGATTTATAACTACATACTTCCGGGATTATTCACTTATTCTGTCTTCCTCATAGATTTAAAATTTTCCATGAACCAGGAAATCTATTTCTTGTGGAATAATATACACTTCTAGCATTTCACACCATGTTCAGCATTATGTAGACTATCAATAAATATTTATGAATGATTATAGGAGAATCCAACACCAACTTGACTTATCTTTTAGGAAATTACCTTAAAAACCATTTATATGTTTCAAAGATTACAAGTTAAACATAATGCCTCATTCTTTTAAGATAAAAAATCTTACAGAGGGGATTGTAAAAAACAACAATCAGCAAAATAGCATCCAAATGAAAAATCAAAAACGTCTACTCTAACCAAATTCTTTTATCTTTTTAGCCTGGCATTTTTACCTAACCTGGATACTGAATATATGTAACAAGCTTAAGGAGCACCCTTTTTCCTCTCCCCTGGGTCTCATTTTTCATTTCCAGCTTTCTAAAAACTCAGCAGCAAAGATAAAACATTTGCTCTTCCCTGTCAACACTGAACACCTGCTCTGAACACAGTCCACATCACCCCGTCCTCCTTCGGTAGCTCTAATCATGGTAACAGCGTAGTCATGACTCAGACTAGTGCTGGAGTCCATCTACAAGGGATTCGGAGACCCTACCGGGGTCGGCCAGCATCTGTGAGGCCAGTGCACAAGTAAACATCTGCTGCAAGAATGTCGTGAAAACACTCCCATCAGCTGGGTGATCCGGTCTGGAAAATTACAAAGCCTGCAGGGATATCTGTGAGGAGAGTCTCAGCCGCTTGTGAAGCAGCACTCTGATCCATGCAAGTGACCCGCACAGAAACGCAGCTGCAGTGGGCGCGACGTGCCATCTCTGTGATCATTTTTAAGGGCTTCCCTTTCAGAGAAATAATGTAAGAATTCTCAACCATGTAGAGCCTGGTCAAGAATACAGTTTGTACCACCCAATGAAGATGTGCGCTACAGAAGATAATGACAAGAATCAGCATGAGGAGCGGTGTGCGGTCAGCTCGTGGATAAGAAGGAACAGACTCAGACACGACCTCTACATGACTAGTCCCGAAGTGACAGGACATTCAACTTACCCAAGATGATACTGCTTTGCTACCTATCATCCTATGCTTTGCATTACTTTGTATCTTACTTTTCCAAACATTTCTGAGGTTTTCAGGCTTAAGTTCCTCTGGAAGGACACAAACGTAATGCTTCTTACCTCCATTCCCACTAAAGAAATAAATGCCAAGGAAGAGGCAGCGTCCTGTTTGGTGAGGCCTGAGCCACAGCATCTGCAACTCTGGGGCTCTTCCAGCGGGAACCACAGAATGAGAACAGCAAGCCCTGGCTTAGCGGACTTCCTGTGTCTTGGTGACACAATCTAAAAACCTGCTGAATTGCTCTAGGTGAATACTTCCCCTTCCCCGTGTCTCATTTAGTTGTACTCATGAAATGGGGTTGATTTCTGGCCCTAACAGGTCCACATGCTTTGATAATGATACAGAATGTTCTGTGTTATTGGCATCCTGGGTCCCTCTCAACAAAGAGAACTAAGCACAAACAAGACATTACTTCTGTTATGAACATCACTTGAACAGCACAGGCCACAGAAAACAATAACCCTCAAGTCTGATGCAGCCAGAACCAGGCAACTAAGTAAACCAGAGACAACTGAATCAATCAAAGTTTGGTGGCATCAAATTACTTACGGATTTACTGGTAGTGTCCTGGTAAAAATGAAGACTATGTAAACTAGAGTTTAAAATATCTCAAGAAAATGTATTAAAATTTAAGAATATCTTTTTAAATCCCCTTCATTTGCTCTGTTTATAATCTGGAGTGCTATTAGAAGCTTCAGCTAACAGGCACTGAAGGCCCAGTCTTCCACACATGTCCACCTGGTGACTCACACAGCAGGAATCCTCTGCAGCACGGGCCAAGGAAAGCCCCCGTTTTCTCTAATAAAAAACCCTAACAGCTTGAAAACAGCAAGATGGAGAGATGGGACTGATACTTTGAGAAGACCAAATCAATTGCATTTTTTAACATTCTAAATTCCAAATTTCAACTTCTAATTCCAGCACTCTAACTTCGTAAGCAAGACAGACCATAAATTCACACAGTTCATTACTGGGCGGTTATACAGTTGTATGGAGTTTCCCCGGCCGGTATTATTTGCAGAGTGTAACAGAAATCTGGATTGTAAGTAACACCCCCACCCCAAAAAAGTAGCCAAACATACTGTATACAATTTCAAGCTGTAAAATTTTAAGTAAGATTTTTTTGCTTTTCAGGCCCTCAAAATATTTTAGGTTTCACAACTATACGTAAGACTGTTCCAACCATCAAGTAGAGGCATAGCTCAGATATGACAGGTTCAGTTCCAGACCACCACAATAAAGTGAGTATCACGATAGCGAACTGTCTGGTTTCCCAGTTACATTTTATTTCATTCCCATGAAGTTACATTTACACTATATGAATCTATTAAATGTGCAAAAGCACGATGTCTAAAACAACAACACATACACAGTGTCCTTAAAAATACTTCATTCCTCGAAAGTGCTAACCATCACCAGAGCTTTCAGCGAGTCGTGACCTTTCTGCTGGTGGAGGGTCTTGTCTTGACGCAGTGGCCATGGACTGCACAGAGCGGTGGGTGCTGGAGGCTGCCGTGGCCAAGGCGATTCCTCACAACCAGACAACAATGAAGTTTGCCGCATTGATGGACTCTTTCCTTTCACGAACAACCTCTCTGTAGCACACAGTGCTGTCTGACAGCTTTGTAGCCACAGCAGAATTGCTTTCACAGAGTTAATCCTCTCAAACCCTGCTGCTGCTCTGTCAGCCAAGTCTCCGCCATGTTCTCAATCCTTTGTTGTCATTTCAACAGTCTTCACAGCATCTTCATCAGGGGTACATTCCATCTCAAGAAACTACTTTTTACGTGTCCCTAAGAAGTTCAAGTCTTATCCCGGGACTGCAGCGATTCAGCCCCATCTCCAGGCTCCGCCTCTAACTCAGTTCTCCCGCTGTTCCTACCACACCTGCAGTTCCTTCCTGCACTCATCAAGTCTTGAACCTTCAATCTGTAAAAACTACAGTATCTGCAAAGCACGTAGCACAAGGTACACCCGTACTCAATCCTCACGAATGTCCTAGGATTAGGTCACAGTAGCCCCATGTTACAGATGAGAAGACTAAAAACACGGCAATGGAGTAACTTGTCCAAGGACAGGGGAAAACGGAGCAAGAACTCGTGCACATGTCCTTTTGCCAGCGATTTTTTTTTTTTTTTTAAAGAGAGAGATCACAAGTAGGCAGAGAAGCAGACAGAGAGGTGGGGGGAAAGCAGGCTCCCCGCTGAGCAGAAAGCCCGATGCGGGGCTTGATCCCAGGACCCTGGGATCATGACCTGAGCTGAAGGCAGAGGCTTAACCCACTGAGCCACCCAGGCACCCCTTGCCAGTGATTTTATGTGAGAAGAAGAGGCTACTGAGAAGCTGACAAACTCATCGCTCATGAGATCTCACGAGGGAAGAGAAAGGTTCAGTAACACAGTGCTTACAGGAGGGATGAGCAAGGAAGAGTGATCACAAACCACCCACATCCCAGCACTGGGCCGCTGTCACCTAACTGCTTCAGAGATGGTCATGAAGAAGAAAGAGAATAAAATGTGAGAAACTGCTCTGTAAACTGGAAAACCCATTACAGGGGCCTTTGGTACATCCTCAGCGTCTACCTGAAAAGTCTTCCACACCAGAAACTCAAACGTCTGCTGAGTGACCAGCCATTAAACACACACACACACACACACACACACACACGCACATGCACGTGCCAGTCAGAAAGCACTCATCATGAAAATTTTATTAACTTAGTAATAATGTTTCAGATACAGTATCCAGTATTTCCCTTAGTAAGATACTGCATTTTATCCCTCTGTTTCCTCCAAAATAAATCAAGTACTAGGACACTAAAAATAAACTTAATAATACGAAAGAATGAGCAATTTCCTCTTTGGCCTTGTTTGCAAGACTAGTTTAGGGAAAAAAGGAACCTTATTTCCTGCTCAGCTGTGCAGCCATTTGAGGACACTTGAGGCTGAAGGAAGAAAAAGGTGGAGGGGTATGTGACTCAGAAGAGCAGTGTATCTGCTAAGGACTGAGAACAAGGTGCTTTGAGGAAACAATGTCAAACTTGCATGGGTCTTTCTGTAAATAGGTTTATTTCCAAAATTCTTCTGTGTAGATGTAAGACATCTGTGTTTCTAAACAGGGAGAGTAAAAACCCAACAACCTTCACAAGAAAGCTTGCATGAGCACAGCAAGAAGGATGAGGGGCTCAACTGGTTTAGAGCTGACAAGGTGTAGCCAAAACCAGGTGGTGAGAGCCCAGAGAAAACAGGGACAAAACTGAGGAAGGAGTGCTCAAAGTGGTAAATAATATGTACCACTTTAGTATATATTATTCTGCTCCAAAAAGGCACCAGGGACAACTTCCCCTCTCTCTGTGTGCCTAAAGGAAGGCCATTCCATTAGCTACTCAGTTAACAAAAGCCTTTAAGCCAGTCCTAAGAGCCAGAATGATACTCGAAAAGGCACAGAACTACCGGCAGAGAGAAGCTGAGTGACCCTTGACACCCCTGACTTCTGTTCTCAGGGACACAGCTCCCATCACAACCCCTTGGCGCGGAGCCTGGGGAGTCAGTTCTGCAATGGCACAAGCTCCGATCTCAGCTTCTGGATCTGAATTCAACGTCAGGTCTACTGTCTATGCCCAAATTCAAAAGAGTTTACAAGCTCACTGCACCCCCTCACACCCGCCAGTAGCGTACCAGAGCCCATGTCTCAACAGCTCTTGGACACAAAAGAGGTACATGTACTTATACTTCTTCACGGTATGTTAGCCAAGGAGTCCTACTGTGAATAAAGAATTTCTACGATAATAAAATCTCACTTTCCTCCTATAATAAGCAAGCATGGCCCCAAACCCAAGCACCCATACTAATTAGGCTCTGCTCTTGGCTCACTCCCACTTCCAACCTAGATGATGCCTGTGACCAAGGGCCCCTTTAGTGTCACTGTGCCTCAGTTTCCCCCCCTGAGCTTGTGCAAGAACCCCAGTACCCTCACAGGGTATCAGGAGAACTGATGAAATGTCTGCACAGTGTTCTCATCTACAAAGATGAAAAGAGCTATAAATACAAAGTCAAAGCAGTATTAGAAAACTTTTTTAAGCTGCAACCACTTCTTTCTTTTGAAATGGAGAACCACAAGAAAGATCAAAGGAATGTCACTGTTTGCTGACTGCTGCTCTGGAGGCACCCCACCTCCTCCCTCCACCAGGCAGAAACCCCAGAGAGAGAGAGGTCTACCATGATTTCTAACTTCAACATCTCAAGACATGCGGTACAATGGTTTCCTGGAATGCCCTGAGTAGAAGACACAGGGGCAAGCCACCCAGCCTACAGGGCTGGTCACAGCCTTCCACGAGCAGGCACGATCAGGAGAAGGCAGCCTTCGTAAGAAGAAATGCAAGGATGTGAGGGAAGTGGCTTCCCCTCGTCTTTCTGCCACAAAGGCCCAGTGCAGTGGCTCCATAAGGCCGCAGAAGCTTGCGTAATAAAATACATAACCTTGGCTCAGCGAACCTCCTGAGCCATTAAAAAAAGGGAGGGGGGGGAGCAAAATTAAGCTTACGGGAAATAAACCTAATCAAAGCTGAATAGTAACAAAGGGCACCAGAAACATTTCTACTGTATCACATCCCACGGGCTGGCCAAGAGCCCGGAATTCTCATTACAACTTTTCAAAGAGAGGGAGAGGAGAAAAAATATTTCACAAAACCATTATCAAGGCCCCAACCCTGGATGCCCTGCTGTACAACCAAAATTTGTGAGAGGTCAGCCTGTCAGGGAGTCAAAAACCCAGCATGTGGAAACTGGCAGGCCTTTTATATAGTAGGAGGAGTTCTTAAAACGACTACTGTTTTGCACTGAAGTCTCAGAGCTTCACAGACCATTAAAGGTTTCTGAACCACAGAGAAAGGAGGGCAGAGTTAAGGAAATAAATCAAAAGTTCCTCTGGGATGCACAAATGCCTACTTGGAACAGGCTTTCAGCACGAATATCCTCCACATTAAACAACAAGGAGGACTTTTCAAAATAAAAGCAGAAAAGAGATTCATTTTGTTATAAGCAATGTACTTTCTTTTTGGTTTAAAGGTTATGTGTGCTATAAAAAATGCTCCCGGCCGTGAGCACTGGGGGGGAGGTGGAGGCTAAGCCGAGGGCAGGGGCTGGCGGTGAAAGATATCAAGTGTAAGGACCGACAATCAAGCAGAGAAATGCTGGACTTGGGGGCACCCCGAACGAGTTAAAATGTCTTGGAATATTTTAGGGGCAGGATGTGAGGTAGGGGAATGGCACTAGAAGGGACCTCCATCACATGCACTCCTTGCCACCCCTGCCCGAGAACTGAAATCATTTTCCCACAGGCAGGAAGAGTTCTTGTTTTTCTTTGCAACATACACAGCTAAAGGCTTGGGGAACCGGACCGTGTCACCGTGTCCTCGTGTCCTCGTGAATGCAGAGCCACGCGGTCTGAAGGAAGCACCACTGGCCTCGAGACCAGCAGAGGGAGTCCAGCATCTGAGAACAGGAAACGGTCAGCCTGATGCAAGGCCAAGTGCTTATGCAAGTCAGCGGCTGTGAAGCTCAGTTCCAGACCTTCTGATCACGCCCCGGGTTGTCCAGCAATGGTAAGCAGGAGGAAAAGCTAGACATCCTACTCTGGACCCTTACAGCTACCAGGTGCGGCCATGGGGACACGAGGGAACCGCCACACTCCAGTCAGGACACTCTTAGGCAGAGCGTGCTGCCGGGGTCCTCTCCCACCAACATGCAAGGAGCGGGAGAGGAAAGGCTCCGTGAAAGGCAGAAGATCCAATGTGGAAAAGCGACAGTAAGCACCAGAGCAACGATTTCCCTTACAATCCAGCGCTTCCGGTTTCGCCCACGAATGGCCCATCTCCCACCTTCTGTTTGCCAGCGGAAAGGCCTCTGCCAGTCGGGCTCCGGCGCGGCCCAGACGGGCGGGGGGCCGCGGCGGCGAGTCTGCGGAACCACCGCGGGCTTCACCCCGGCCACCGCTCGCCGAAACGCAAGGCGCGGGCTGAGGGGCTGCCTGGTGCCAAGATGAGAAGCGCGGTCACGACTCCTGGAGAGGCTCGGGGGAGGGACTACAGCGAATGGTCTGTCCCACAAGGGAAGAGCCCGCCGTTTCCCACGCGATCCCGCGGCAGTTCGGAGCTGGAAGTCTTTGCTCAGGCGCGCTCCAGGGCCGGCGCGGCCTCCCGGATGGTCAGCGGCGCGCACGGCTGCACCGGGGACGCCTCCGACTAAGCCCTAACGGCAGCACTGCTCGCTGTGGGAAATGAGAGTCGGCCTTAAGATGTGCTAAACTCAAGAAAATAACCAAAACCTAAATGTGACTTTCGGTTATGCCAGGACGCGTGCACCGAGTTAACACACATGCCCGCCTGCGGGTGCAGGAGAAGGCTTGGGCGAGGGACAGGCGCTACCTTGGGTGCCTGACGCCGCTGGCAGGGCCGAAGGACGATGGTCCAGAGGAGCTCGGCTGGAGCGCCGGGCGCGAGACGCAGACCGCCAGGCAGGGGCGCCGCCGAGGCTGACCCGGCGGAAGAGCCTCTGCGAAGAGGGGCCCGGCCCAGATACCTTGTGTCATCAAGAGACTCGACCAGGACAACACACGGAAGACGAAGGGATTCGGATCCTGGCGTAGTAAAAGGAGGACATAAGCAAGGGAGCAGTCCCGAAGCACCACGGTCCCCTGGAATGGGTTCAGCGTCCCCAGGGCCTCAGGAGCAGCAGGGCAGCCACTCCGAAGACGCGCTGCCGGGGGGCCGGGCCTGAGGGGGTTCCTCGAGGACACCTGGCAGACGTTCTCTGGCAAGGCGCGCCTTTAAAGCACCTATAACCCTTTGCCTAACCTCAGGCCCGACTACACATTTTCCAAGACGCTCCTTCAACCCCCATCTCCAGGTCCTGGGGCTCGGGTCGCCGCTCGGCGTCTGTGCCCCCTCCTTTCACACGCAGGTCCCTGCCGACCCCCCCCCCGCCCCGCGGTAACCGAACAGCCGGAGAGACCCCCAGGGGCGCAGTCACACCTCATCTTCCCATCACACTCAGGGAGCTCTGCAAGTGCTCACTGACAGACGGGCATTAGGAATACACTGTAAATTTCTATATTCACACTATTTAAACATCCTGTCACTGATTTCTAGGAAAATTTTGTAAGAAATGAAAGTATTTACAGACATGGCTGGTAAGGGGCTTCAGCACTTGGGCCGTCGATAATGAGAACAGAATACCGCACAAAAGGAAACGGTGCTTTAGCTTCAGTCCGAGACACACATACTGGACAAACGGATGCCCAGTCCACGGTATAAACTTACACAGTTTAATATAAATACAAGGTGACCACATAAGAAGCATTCCACGCCCTGACGGCATTATTCTGCCCAGCCGTCTGATACACCTCGTCTACAACCTGTTAGAGAAGCACATGTACTTTTCTCCTGAGTCACCTGATAGGCTGACACAGAAGAATAAAGAGCATCAATCTTTAAAAATTTTATTTATTTGAAAGAGAGAGAGAGAGAGACTGTAAGAGAGCGAGCACACATGCACAAGCAGGGGAAGGGGGAGAGGGAGAGGGACAAGCAGGCTCAGTACTGAGCACAGAGCCCAATGTGGGACTCGATCCTATGACCTTGAGATCATGACCTGAGCCGAAATCAAGAGCCAGACATCAACCAACTAAGCCACCCAAGCACCCCAAGAACTTCAAGTTTTTTCTTTTAAAAAATATTATATTTATTTATTTGGGAGAGAGGGAGGGTACATGCATCAGAGAGCACAAGCGCTGAGAGGGAGAAGGAGGCTGCCCACAGAGCCTGGAGTCCAATGTGGGGCTCTATCCCAGGACCCTGGGATCATGACCCGAATGGAAAGCAGCCGCTTAACCAAATGAGCCACCCATGCACCCTGAGCTTCATGTTTTGATAAGCAAATTCAATCCACAGGACAAAGCAAATTTTAAAATTTCTTTTAAAAAATTTTGTTTGGGCGCCTGGGTGGCTCAGTTGGTTAAGTAACTGCTTTAGGCTCAGGTCACGATCCTGGAGTCCTGGGATGGAGACTCGCATCCATCCTTCATCGGGTTCCCTGCTCAGTGGGGAGTCTGCTTCTCCCTCTGACCCTCCCCCTTCTCGTGCTCTCTCTCTCTCTCTCTCTCAAATAAATAAAATCTTTTAAAAAAATTCTTTTTTTTAGGCGCACGTGGGTGGTTCAGTGGGTTAAGCCTCTGCCTTCAGCTCTGGTCATGATCCCAGGGTGCTGGGATCGAGCCCTGCATCAGGCTTCTGCTCGGCGGGGACCCTGCTTCTCCCCCCACTCTCTGCCTGCCTCTCTGCCTACTCGTGATCTCTGTCTGTCAAATAAATGAAACCTTAAAAAAAATTTTGTTTGTAAGTTAAAAAAAACAAAAGTTTTGTTTTGTTTTCTGGCCCACTTTCTCCAGATCCATAATGTCTGCAGAATTTGCCCATTTCACTTGTTGCCTGCTTTGCTTTGCTGAAGTTGGCCATGTATATAGACTCCGTGGGCCTGCTCCCTTTAGAATTCAATGATTCCTCCTATTGTTCCACACATTCCAGATTCTCCCTCCAAAACTTAAACACTTCCCTTGACAACTGAAGGCCACAAACCTCTGACCTGCTTCCATGTACTTCTTTAGCACATTTCTAGAACAGCACCTTTGTGAAGGAGAACTAAATTCTGAACATAGGGGGCGGGTGCTTAAACCAATAATCAAGGGGGTTGGACCTATGCCGTCCTAGCTCTCTAAAATAATCAAATATGTGAAAGTCACCATTTCTTGCCAAACTTAAGAAAAATCCTAACTCCTGCACATGGGGACAAAGAAACAACAGCACCTGAAAATACAGAACCAAAGCATCACATGAAAAACTGTAACTTGATATCGTTCAGAACATATCAGTGGGATTTCACTCACACAGCGAAGACAAAGGAGAATTCCAGATTGTTTTCAAGATAATAAAATGGCATATGACGGTGACTCACTAACTGACTAAAAGAGGAAAAAAAATCCATGAACAGTCACAGGAACCTTGCAAAGCTGCAGAGATCTGGCAACCCTGAACTTTTTTCACCTTGCTTGGCTCTCACCTCTAGTACATACAACACACACACACACACACACACACACACACACACACACACGATCATTCTGAAGCCAAGCTGCAATTGGCTAATGGCTTGCTCTACTGCTTAAGACAATATTTTATTCTTGACTTGCTCAATAAACCTGCTGAGAAAAATAAACAATGGGTTTCAATCTTATAAATAATCTAGGAAACAGAATTGCTGTGCAAACAGCAGAGTTGATTTACTGCCCATGACAAGCAGGAACAGGAAAGTCCAAATGTGGCACAGTGACCCCCCCGCCCAGTCCTACTCTTACTGTCCCGAGACAGGAAAGTTTAATAAGGATTTTCTGTCTGCTACACAGTTCGAAGCCTAGGATGTGCAGGTTTCAATTGGTCTTTAAAACAGCATAAAAGCAGATCATGAAAAACAACATGAAGAGCAAAAAATGAGAAAAACCTTTTCTTACAAACACTTTAATCTTTTAGGACCAATAATTATATATCTATTCATGGTTAGAGTATATTTCCATTCCGTCATTCACAAGTATGAGAACATACAGGGCCGCACATCTCATTTTTAAGAAGTATCAAGTAAGGATCTGTTTTGGGCACTACAGGAGATATAAAGAAATATTACAATGAAGTCCTTGCTCAGAAGGCCTTATAGTCTACATAAATACACATATGCATGTATGTGTGCAGAACAGCAATGCATGGAAGACAAAAGGAAGCAGTGTCCACAATCCAGGACTAAAGCAAAATAAAGAATAATTTTTCAAGGGCAGAACAAAATGCAATTCTTCTGAGAAAAGAGTTGGGCAATTTGTGTAATTTCCACCAGTGCACAGAGAGGAAGGGCTCGTGTGGCTCTCATGAGTGTGCGGTGCTCACGAGTGTACTGCCCAAGCCCTGTAACTGGGCCCTGGACAGTCGCAGGGACTGTCACTCAGGCACTGTCCAGAAAAGAACACAAGCCCTGCTGGCCTCTTCACTAGACTGTGGACTCCACAAGGGTGAGCACTCTCTCACCCACCAGACACCTCAAAGAGAACACAGGCCCTGGGTACTAAAGGTTCCCCAAAACAGTTCCCAATTTTGCCAACAGAGAATGATGATGATGGTTTAGACACCTCTAAGGCCAAATTCTGGGAATTATGACACCACAATTAGAGGCTTCAGAAGAACTTAAGACATGTGAACAGAACAAAGAATCATAAAATTAGAAAATAACGAAAGTCATTAATATAGAAACTTAATTTAAAATGTAAACATCTCAAAAAGAAAACTTAGCTTAATAGAATTCTGGCATCCCAAAACAGGCTTCTCTTGTTTGCTTTTCCTATTTTTATAACATAATAATGGTTTTCAAATTACATGTAGAAAAACGGGGGAAAACAAAAAGAAAGAAAAGAAAAGGAAAGGAAAGAAAAGAAAAGAAAACTTATGATGGCGGGGAGGGTGGGAGGGCACCAGCTGGGGAGCAGCCATAAGACAGAATTGTGAAGGCCTTGCTTTACTTTTCAAAACAAGACAAGTAATTTTTACTCTACTTTCCTAAGTATTACTAAAAAGCACAACTTCAAATATGATGTAAATGAACCAATTACTCAAGGATTAAGACTTCAGATAATTTTAAAACTTACTCCTGAAACAACAGCAAACTAGATTTTCAAAGTTAGGACAGGTTCACTGGTCTTATGAAGGCAAAAATAAATAAATGAATGAATGAATGAATGAGTGAATGAATGAATCTGTGTATAAGATTTGAGTTCCAAGTGGATAAACACACTAAATGCAAGCACTGTAACCACATCTTACAAGTCTTCTTAAAGACCATTTCAAACCTTCCACTTGTTTTACTAGCTAATAAAATGGGGGAGGTCTACTTAAGCTGAAAGGTCATAAATGTCTCCATCTAAAAAGTCACCAGGTCACGGAGACCCAGTCATCATCGGAAGCACGGGTTAGCAAATCCCAACAGCAAATAAGTAACCAACCCTTGTAAGCAGCAGTGTGTTCAGTAACTTTAAAGTCCAAGGTGGGTCACTGGAAGCAGTGTCCATAAGCAATACGTCATACACAACCGAAAGACTCGCATGCCATTCCCTCCAGTTCTGATGCACAGGATAAGGCCAAGCATAGGCCTAAGACATTTACAGATAGAACAGCAAATATTCAAAGCCCTTGGTTTAAAAAGCCACCTAATTTTGAAGACATTCTTATTCCCTCAACATCAGCACCAAAAATTTCTTACATGCAAATTTCTTAACTGTTTCACTTACACAAGGGAATCAGCCAGTCTCATTTAGATTACCCTAGTTAAAACTGGACCACTGCCCAGCCAAATAACCACACAGCTTAGACTATCTGATGAAAAGATTCAAGCTTCTGCCCAATTTTAATGGGAACAAACCCCCCACGTGGCAATAACTATAGGATCACAATATTCACTGCCAAAACCCAGTGCCTTTTTCTATAGGGTAATCACTTCTTCTTGAATGGAAAATTTCGACTTTATCCGCCCCTACTTGAGGACAAGTTATTAAGAAAAAAGGTATGGCACATGTCTCTCCTTGGACCCAATCTTGCCAACCTCTCAAAATATGTACATTTCTTCTTCATATATAAGGGGGTGCCAGGGAAAGACAGTAACACCTGAAAACACCATAGTATGTAAATATCGTATTAGTAAGAGAATGTCACCCCTTTTTTTTAGATTTTATTTATTTATTTGATAGAGACAGAAATAGTGACAGAGAAAGGAGAGAGAGCGCGCGCGCAACAAGCGGGGAAGAGAGGGAGAATCAGGGCTTCCGAATCACGATCTAAGCCAAAGGCAGACCCTTAACCAAATGAGCCACCCAGGTACCCCATGAATGTCATCCTTTCAAATAAAAAGGTTTCTATTAGAAACTTAAATTAAGGGGCACCTGGGTGGCTGAGTTGGTTGAAGCCTCTGCCTTCAGCTCAGGTCATGATCCCAGGGTCCTGGGATGGAGCCCCACATCTGGCTCTCTGCTCAGCAGGGAGCCTGCTTCCTCCTCTCTGTCTACTTGTGATCTCTGTCAAATAAATAAATAAAATCTTAAAAAAAAAAAAAAAGAAACTTAAAATAAGATCTAGGCTAGCCCGACTCACATACATGCCACAAGGAAAGAGGACAACAGTTTTTATATGAAATATGACAGGAGTTACAGCTGTGTTCCTAGGAAAAAATGATGGATAGGAAAAAGGAAGCTATATTAAGAAATTCTATTACTGATAATGAAAATAAGCCCAGATACTGTTAGTAGGTTTGAGATACTTTGTCATAATCTGAAAAACAAAATTAAGCTCTAATAGTGAAGCAATTTACAACTTTAACAGAATAAAAGCAACACTGTTTTAAGAATATGACTTATGGATTTAGGATTCTGCAGTCTGCACTACTGTAAACAGCAGTGTTGCCTAAACTTAACCAAGCATTCAAATCACCTGGGGAGCTGATTAAAATGCAGATTCTGGCTCAACCTGAGCAGCACAGAGCCCGAGATTCTGCAGCTGGACCAAGCTCCAGGGAGCTTGCAGGGAGAATGCAGGCCAGAGGAGCACCCAGGGAGCAGCGAGGGGACCCAGCATTCACAGCAGAGGCCTCTGGTCATGTGGCTGTAACACAATTGTGTCCTCAATAGTATCAACCTTTCAGGAAGTCCACACTTTGTTATGTAACATTAGATTAAGCATTAATGAGGCTAGAAAATTGTTTATCTAAGGTTTTAATCTGAAGTTAAATAAAACCCCATGCTGAATGCTCATACTGAATGTTGGAGTCATTCTTAACCTCTTAATATTAACAGAATCTTGATTACTCAAGTCTTAAAACCTTTCTCTATAGTAGTTATTCTTTGCTGGGGGAATGTGCTTTTATGCAAAGGATATTTTGCCTAAAGAAATGAACAATTAATATTCAACAGTTATGTACATATTTAAGCAGAATTCACTCCCAGAAATGGGGCTGAGAAAAGTGCTTGTTTTTCATATTACTTCTCAAATTAAAATTTTAAATGTAATACTTTTTTCTCATACTATTTAAATTTTAAAACTTTTTTCATACTATCTCCCTAAAGTTTAAAAACAAAACAAAACAAAACACCCAAAACATCAAAACTAGCTGCCCCTTGGTCCCATTAAAAAAACAAACAAACAAAAAACAACACATTTTCAATGGAGAAAAATCAAGATAAAAGACAGACTTCCAGTTCCACAAATCACTTTCAATTCTCCATTTTTTTGTCTTACAATGAGACCAAATTCTTACAAGAACCCCCCTCTGGTCCTCCACATCTTGTCTGCGCTGCTTAAGAATGCTCCCACAGCTCAGCTAAGACCTCTCCTTTCTCTTCTTAGAAGCCTTCAATGGTTCCCCAAACGTCCTCTCTGGAGACCGCAGGGTCCCCCATGTCTCCCTCCAGGCCCTAATTTTGGCCTAAGTCCAACCGCATCAGCGCTGGCAACCTCCTCTCCACCAGGCTACTGTATGTACGGTTTGCAATTTCCTGTCTCCATGCCTTTGCTCATGATATTTCCTACAGCTGGAAAGCTGCTTTTCTTCCACTCTCCCAGCCATTTGCCTGTCCAAAAACATATCCTTCCTTAGAGGTTCAAACACCACACCCTCCAATTAGCCTTCCAGCAGCACCCCAGCCCCCAGCCTCTTGTGCACACTTTGTGGGGCCTGAGCCGCCACCAAGGGCCTTAACATGGATTGCCAAACCTGGAAAGCACGCACATGGTATGCCTTTCCTGCTGAAACGCAGGGCATAGACTGCACCTTGGTTCTCATTATAGGCATCCCACTAGTTACAGTGCTTGGTGGGTATACAAAAATTTTTTAAATGAAGCTATATGGAATGTTTAGCTCTGAAAATGGGAAGTGGGTTAAAAAATGAATTTTTTAGTACAGAAAATATTAATGCGCCAGTACCCAGGATTACAAACCACATGAGTTTCATCCCTACTGGGGTAGGTGCTTAAAAATCAAATTACAGAGATGAGAAAGAGAGTCAAGGCGCACACCTTTTTCACCTCCTCCCGTAGGGTAATAACAGCGTGCTAGAAGCACCTCTCGGCTCTGCCAAGTTGGGGCAGCTCACGCTGTCTTCTCGCGAACGTCGGCCGCACCTGAGGTCGCTGAGCAAGCACTTCCTATCTACAGTCCGACGCTGGCCGAAGCTGTCTGCATAACAGGACTCAGAGCTATAAACAAAGGCCAGCCAGGTTTCAAGGGACAATCATCCAGGTGTCAGACACAGAAAGCCTCTGATTCAAACACAGACACGTGCTCACTGTGAAAGCAGATACATGTCACTGTCATTGGAGTAATCATCTCATGATTTTGAAGAAAACTGCAATGTGTAAAAATAAAACAAAAAATTATTTTTGGAACGCCCATATTTTGTATTATTTACAACACGGGTTCCCTTCCTGGTGATTTAAGATTCAATTCTATTAGGTCTCCTATTTTCTCAACCACTACCTTAGCATCAGGAGGTCATACAATTCACCGATCCAAAGACTGTGTGGCAGTGCTGAAAGCAGGAACCCAGAGGCCTGACTTGCCCTCATCTCAGAAGCTCAGCCACTGGGACACTTGCTCTGACTTACACAAACACACTAACCCTCAAGACTCTGATATGGATTAGGCCAAACTGTCTTGAGAGAGAAGAGTTTACAGCCAAGGGGAATCTGAGATGCTCAGCAAGGATCCTTTGCCATAATCTTCCTACTAATTACACATCTTAGAAACATATTAAAGAAGGTCATCAGTTACAGAGAAAGGAAGAGAGGGAGAAAGGTAGTAACTCGGGATATCTGCACAACCATCACACTAAAATATTTGACTTACAGTTATTCTCTTGGGCACCCTGAGGTTAACCTGTAATACCCACTCAACTAAACTTCTATAAATAGTTGGTTTTCCACAATCACAGCCACTGTTCTCAGAGAAAAGCCAGATTTAGCTCTTGTATAATACACACCAGAAGCCAAAAGAACTAGGAAAGCTGTTCATGTCCATGCCCACCAGCAACCTCTGTCTGCAAACCGCACTCAATGCTGGAGTGAGGATGCGAGTCTCCTCAACAGGACTCCTGAGACAGAGGAAACACACCCTTTAAACCAGGCACCGCCCTTCAACCCTCCCAGCTTTTCAACAGATAGGGGTTTTCACAAGACAGACTCTAAGGGACAGGTCATTTCTTTTCAGACAGGTTTGGTATGTTTACAAGCGGAAAATAATTCCGTACCTTCCACAGCATTTAGCTACTTCAGGTAGCTAGGACCCCTACCCAGGCTAAAGTATTCAGGGTGGATGGGAAGAACTGTCATTTTCAAGTGTTTTTATACACTCTGCAGACATTAGCTTACTTAAATTCTCGAAACAATTCTAGAGGGTAGAAGGATCACCCTATTTTACACAACAGCCAAAGGTGTACAAACATTTTATAAAGACTGTGGCATCTATAAAATCCTGACACAAAGAAACACTATTTTACTTCTTATTTATTTTTTTATTACTATGTTCAGTTAGCCACTGTATAGCAGTACATCACCAGTTTCTGATGTAGTGTTCAAGGATTCAGTTACATATAACACCCAGTGCACATCACATGTGCCCTCAATTCTCATCACCCTGTTACCTACTCCCCCACCCCCCAGAAACACCATTCTAGAGTAGATAATTCTCCAGTCCTTGTCAGGACTTGACCTGAACTTCCCAACGAACAGCTCAAAGCACAGTGCACAGTTAGAAGAGGTCGTCAAGTACTATAGTTACTGGTAAGGCCAGGAATAGAACACAGGTCTGGTGACCCTCACGCCATGCCCAGTTGGGCGTGTTCTTTTGAATGCTGATACCCTTCTGAAGTTTCAAGTCAGTTGTGAATAGCAAATAAATGAGTTAATAATTGCGGTAAATAGAATAGAATGTGGAAAGTATCTAGATTAGAGGGATCTGATATTAAAAAAGGCATGACCATATGAAGCTTTCTATCTACCAAGGAAATTCTGAACTAAGGACACTAGTTCCTGCAAATTTTCTCATTTTCTGCAGCAAAAATGAAAAATAACCTTTGCCTTCCCCACCCTAGCAGTTGTGAATGATTAGCTTGGTTATGCTGATAACTAAGGAAAATATAAAATGACTGCCCCCCTCCCTCAGATGATTAGAATACTACAGATTTACCCTACCACCAAACTCCCCCAATTCTAGGCAAAAGACAGCAGGACACTAGGAACGTTTAGCCAGTGTCAGCCATAATAATCCCTCCAGTGCTGCCAACAACTCTCCCGGTGGCGCCCAGGATCGTGCTCTGACGGAAGAGGCTGGAAACAGGAAGGCTGCTGGGTGCCAGAGGAGAAGTGAGGAGAGAAACAACACGGCTGGAAAACAGGGATGGCAGTGATGGGGAAGGGTCTCAGGACAGAGATGCCTAGAAAAGACTGGAGAACCAGCTCAAAAGGCTGGCAGAGCAGCAGCTTCTCTGTGGGTGAGGAAACGCTACTAAGTGAGTCAGACATTATCAAGAGCAAGGGGGAAAAAAAAGGATTAGAAGGCCCTTACCTAGGTTAAAAGTTATTCAGATCTGTTTTCCACTAAAGAGATTAAAAACACTAGATAAAATTGCCTGGCACTTCCCAAATGCTGGACAGTAGATTTTAGATTCGACACTTAATCTATTATCTAACTAAAAAATAAACTACTATAAATTTATTTTTTAAAACAGAAAGATAAACAATTGTCAAGCCATATCTTGTAGCAAATTCTTAATGGTTTGCAACTTCTAGCAGAGCACAGGGAGAGAGAAACTGGAGCCGAGAGGTTACATCAGACCACATCTACTCATGGATCTTACTTTCATTCCAATTTGGCCAAACCAAAATTCCTTCACTTGGGTAAAGCATTTTAGTTTTATAAAAGTACATATCAAACTTCAAATAACTGAAATCCTCAGAAAATTGAACAGTATTTCTTTCACTGTTCCACATTAAATACCTCTTTCCAATGGGTTCTGGGAAGAACCCCCCCTCCACCCAAGAAAAAAAAGTTGATTATATAAATCGATTACAGCATATATTTTATCTTAATGTCTATCAACAGTTCCCTCTTTTTTTAACCATTCTCAAAATGATCTATCTCAGCATATTTAGATGTATAATAAATATTGAAAGTTTAATATAAGTATGACTGGTTGATGCAAACCACTGATTTATATAAGGATGTACTTGAAATCTCAGAACCTTTCTTCCCTATTATGAGTTACTGCTGTTAACATAAGGTACCACATGGAAAAGATGTCTACAAACAAACAGTTCACTGAAAAGAGAAGAGAGAAAAAAGAACCACCTCAGAATAAAACAATCAAAATTGAATGAGAAGAAATCAATCAACAACACCCAATTAGAAAATTAAAAACCAAATCAAACCAAAACGACCCAGCTCCTTCTATAATGGATATTCTCCATTTCCTCCTTCCACTCAGGGCGGTTGGGGGTGGAGTGAAAGCAGCCCCATGTCTAGATTTTCGCCCTCCATCCCCAAGGCCCAAGAAGCACTTCCAGTAGCTAGGCTCTGCAGAGGTTAGAGACATTGGGACTTGGTCAGTCCCACTCCATTCCCAGCCTCCCCATTCTCCAGCTCAGTCAGAAGAACTCTCCACACGCCTCCAATTCCACCTGGGGAATTCAGGTAAATGTGACTGAATCCCCTGCTAGTATTCTCTTCATATAACCCTACCCTGAACTTTCCTCAGCAAACCTTCTACCACAAGTTTAGCAAAAGATGGGATTTCAGCTTTGTGAAATATCAAAGGAATTTGTAAAACACTCATTTAAGCAATTTATAAGAATCCTTGTGTATCTGTCTGTCCAATGAAAAGTGCAAACTTTTATTTAAAATTATTTATTTATTTAGGTAATCTCTAAACCCATCGTGGGGCTTGAACTCATGACCCTGAGATCAAGAGTCTCGTGCTCTTCCAACTAAGACAACCAGGCAGCCTGAAAAGTGTAAACTTTTAAGGCTGGAAAATTAAAGAGTTAAAACTACTCTTCAAAACGTAAGCAACATTAAAGAAAGAAAAAGTCCCCAGAGAATTCAGTCTAGTAAGCCACAGATCTCTTCATTCTATTGCTTGGTTGATGACTTCTGTCAATAACCAAATCCAATTGGTGGTAAATGACATTTCCTGTTTCAGCCACTGTATTTACAATTAGATGTTAATGGCTCAACACCCCAGACAACCCTCAACTAACCCTCTGTTGTCAAAGACCTTTCTGTTCTTACAAGGGAATTAACTTTCTTTGTAGGGGATAAGCATAATCTGTTACTTTGCTATCTAAAATCAGGAGCTAAAACTAAAAGTAAAGGAAGTAAAATGAAGAAGATCCTAGGGACCAGCCAGAGTCTGAGCACAGCACGGGGTTAAAGGAAACCATTTCATAAGATCAAGCGCAGAGAAGCAGCAGGGGCAAAGAGGGGGAAAAAAATCAAGTTACATAAAGTCCAATTGTACTCACTGTTTCCTTATTGGGAAGCAGCTCCTTTCTAATTCTGAAGAAGTTCTTGCCGTACTGCCTGAGCCCCTTAACGAAGCGTTTCTGTGATAAAAAGAAACAACAAATGGGATGTAAAAACCAAAACCAAAACAGGATGTCAGCAAAGCAAAGATATCTGCAATCAGCAGAATAACAACCACAAAAAAGTCTGAGCTAGGGAATACTGACTAGGCTGGGAGACAATTTCAGCAGCAGAGCTGGGACCCCCCGCTAGGGCAGGCCCTGGACAGCCGCCATCAGAACCCCAGTGGCACACACCAGACAGGTTTGGGAGAAGGACATCCTGGGTCTGAAGCTAAGAAGCAATGCGAGCTCTCGGTGCCACCGTCTCAGCATTGGTCCACGAAGGTACAAACAAATATCCTCCGTGTTTCAATAAAACAGCACAACTGCTTTTCACCTGAGAACGAAGCTTCCCAGAGTGTTGAGCAGAAAGGAGGGAAAAGGAATCAAACCTGGAGACTTTTCTCCAATAGGTCATCCTAGAGGGATTAAAAGGCCTTTTCGTTAATCCGAGGAATTCGCCAAGAAGACTACGATATCCACATATCCACGGAAGCCCACTGGGAGCCGGAACTCCAGCTGGCCTGACCCGCCATCGCCGTCATTAAAAGCCACTCCAAGGCACCAAATAATCATCAGCACCCCTTCCTTCTTCCCCACACTCCCCACCATGCCCCCCCCAACCCCGCCACCCCAGCGGTCCGGAGACTTTCACTTTGTCCCATTCTTCCCAGGCAGCCCATCCCCAGCCCCGTGGGGGCAGCTCCCAGCTCCCCGACCCCCACCTCAGAGCCCCCGGCTTGGGGCTCGCGGTTCAAAGCCTGGTCCCGCACGACAAACCCCAGCCACACTTCCCGGCCGGGCGGCCCGGCAGCCACAGGTACGCCGCGCCGGCCGCACTCAGGGTCCGGGCGGCGAGAGGCCGCGCCTGTCACTCGGCTCGGGCTCCGCTCCACAAAGCGCAGGGCGGAGGCGGCCGGGGCCGCTCGGCGTGTGACCGCCGCGGGGCCGCGCGGCGCGGGGCGCGGGGCTGGGGCCACCGCTGCCGGGGGAGGAGGCTGGAGCGCGGCGCGTAGAGCCCAGCGCGGCCGCGGGAGGCTGCAAAAGGCGGCCTGGATCGCCGTGCCGCCCGTCGGCCCCGAGCTCTGTCCCCGCCCGGCCCCCAGCCTGAGGCTCCGCGGTCAGAGCCTCCAGCCCCCGGCGCTGGTATCTCGGTTTCCTCCCTGCGAAGAGCAGGAGTAAATCCGAGCAGCAGAGCGCAGAAACTTCCTCCCTACCGCGGTGAGCGCGAGCACAGGGCACCCGCGGGACCCGAGCCGGCTCGAGCCGCCACTCGGGACCCTTCCCAGGCCGCTCCGTCTCCAGTCCTCCTTCCGGGCGGGCAGAGTCAGCAGCGCGACAGCCACACGCCCACCGCCCTCGGACTGCGAAAGGGGGGCCGGCCCCGACGACCCTCACGGTCCCTTCCGGCCTGGGATTGTGGCCGGCAGCTCCGCCCGGCCCAGGCATTAGCCTGCACCTCGCAGGGCGCCGTTTCACAACTAAATCACCGCGGAAGCTTCCCAGCCAATAAATCACCTGCCCACCGGGAGGAGAGTCCCTCCCACTCCCGGTGTTTGAGACCAGTCGGGCAAATTCAGTGAACAGCCAGACTTGGCCTGCAAGACAGATCTGCAACCTCCTACTCCATTCCTGGAGGCTCTGCATTTTCAGCTTTCACCCCCTTTCTAAGATATGACTCATCATTGTCAGTTTCCAATACAATTTGTATAGTTCAAAGGAAAAATCTGTCAAGGCACAAGAAAGCAGCTCTCCTCTAATCTTAAGAAAAGTGACCTTTGTTACTTGCATGATCAACACGCAGCCTGAGCTCTGTGCAGAATGTGTCCTCTGGGAATGCTGCAAGGCAATGAGATCGCCCTGCCCTCAAGGAGCTCCAGTCCCACCGGCCGGGCAAGTGAAGGGATCTCTGGGCCCTTAGAAAAGCAGCAGAGGGACAGAGAGAAGAAGCGCTATGAATGGGACTAGAAGGAAGCAACTTACTCTGCTGGTGTCTTAGAGGAAGTGACAAGGAAGAACGAGCCTGCCAGGTGGGCTCCAGCAGGGCTTCAAGCAGAGGAGTCAGACAGCAAGGGCATAGAGAACATTCTAGGAACTGCAAGGAGGACAGGGTATACAGAACGGAGTGCCAGCAGATAAGACTGAAGAGGCAGGAGAGGATCAGGTTGCAGAGAGCCTTTAAGCCAGGCTGAAGTGTCATGGTCCTAACCATAGGCCAGTTAAAAAGCACGAGCTGTCCACGGAAAGACTGGACAAGGGTTGCTCCAGTGGCAGTGTTGCCTACGTCACGAATTAGGGACAAACTGGCTGCAATGCACAGAGACTAGTTATGAAGGAGGCTGGTGAGATAACTAACCCAGATGTGAGAAGAGGGCCAGAACTCTACCTCAGCTATCAGCTTCTTAATTTGCTCTTTAAGTAATTACTGAGCATACAGCACTGAGAGGAATTTTTTTTTAGGGGCAGCCATAGACCTGTATTAAATTGTGATTCATTTTCAGAAGGTAAGATAAATGCATGTGAAGTCATTATAGAACAATCTGAGACTTCATTCAGCCGAGCATAAGTAGTGAAGTGTAACTTAACAGTGCAGCAGGGGAGCCAGGAAGAGGGATGGCCGGTAGTAGTCCAGGATACCTTCACCAAGGCAGCGAGACAGGCCAGACCATGAAGAACCAACAGCATTTAAAGAGGTGGAGGGGGGTGGGAAGACCCTCCATGAAACACAGAGGTGGAGAATGGGAAGCGGGTTCTAGGTGCGGGGGGCTATATAAAGTTGAGGTGGGTGATCTGGCATGACTCAGATGGGGGAATGCCAGGACTATGTAATCTGAATGTAAGCTTGATGCCAAAGGACATGCAATAGGCTGGGGGGAGGGAGGGGCTGGCACAATGAAGGCAGCAGCTTAGAGAGGATAAATCTGAAACATCAGGGTAATGTGTCAGATTTGGGAAAACTTGAGTTCACGTCCCGATTCTTCTACTTATTATGATGTAATCACCAAATATAATCCATTCAACTAGTGGTTATTAAGTACCTACTATATGCTAGGAACCTCACATACATTAATCCATACAAAACCCTTACAATCATACAAAACCCTTACAACCTAGAAGGAAGTACTACTAGTACTATCTGCATTTTCCAGACAAGAAAGCTGAGGCACAGATGGTTAAGCAGCCAGACCAAGGTCACCTAACTCTTCAGAGCAAGGACAGAATACAAACCCAGGGTCCAAATTCCAATTCCTGGAGTGCCTCTCTCTCGGTAAAATGGAGATAAGAGTCTATAGAGGGAGCTGTTTTCGGTCATTGTACCATTACCTGTGACTCTGCCCTTTCCTGTTGGCCCCAACCACATCACCTATTGGCCCCAACCACATCACCAAGCCCTCAGTATTCTTCCTAAGAAAGGTCTTTCAAAGCCCTCCTTACTTACCCATTCTAATGCTAGTCCCAGGCCAAGCCCTTATCTCTCTCCTAGTAGCTACGATATTAGCCCATCACCCCCATCCAGCTATGTATAAGCCTCTACCAAGGAATATTTCCAAACCACACGTCATCATGAGTCCCATACTATCTTGCCTCAGACCCCAACTTGAAAAGAGCTCCCTGGCCTCTTCAGAATGGTGTTTACGCCCCTTAGCTCTTAATTCAAAACCCCCAGGATCCTGTCTCTGCCTACATTTCCAACCAGATGTCCAGTAATGGCAATTGGCCTGCTGCACCCTTTGCTGAACTCTAGACTCGGGGGTCTTCTTTTCTACTCCTCTCCACAGTCTACCCAAGGTACTTTCAGTTTACCTCAAACCCAAGCTCAAATCCCTGCCCCCTGACATAAAACTTCCCTGACCATTCCATCCCATTCACTTGGCATTGTTTATTTGTATAAAGCCTCATGTACGCATGGAGTCCGTAAGCCCTGAGAAGACAAGAAGTGTATCTTCAATCATTTTGCCTCCATAGCTATAGCATTAGGCAGTTAGAGCTCCCTGGTTTGGGATGCAGAAGTGAAACAAGCATGAGATGACAAGGGCCTGGGCTTGGGTGGTCAGGGTAGAAAGGGACTGGTAAAAGCCAAAGAATACATCTTGAACTCTAACAACAGAGTTGACCTGTTTGGCTCCATGGCACCAAACTCTGCTGATTTTCCTCCTATCAACCGTCTTGATTCTTTACTCAACTTGTACATGTTAGAGCTCTTCTCAAGGCTTTGTTCTAGGCTTTCTGTTCTCCAAACCCCCTCCCAATGCGATCTCTACTGCTTCCTTGGCTTTCAGTATCACCCAAGATTCTCCTTACTACATCTAAGGCTACATCTATGGTTCAGGTCCAGCAGGAACACCTGCTCAAATGTCTCAGAGACATTTCAAACTAACTACTTCCAGAGATATGAATTTGACATCTGGTGGTAGACAAAAACCACCAATGTCCATGTGTATCAATGACCCTGTTACCCAGTGCAAAAGCACCATCCGTCCTACTTGAAACAAAAAGAAGAAAGAAAGAAAGAAAGAAAGAGAGAGAGAGAGAGAGAGAAAAAAGGAAGTAAAAGCTTCATGTGGCCTGTACTGTTACTTCTCTATGGAAAGCCACAAGGCCTCAAAACTGGCAAAACATCTGCTTCTCAGAGACCAGCCTTTACCTTGTGGTTTACCAGAAATGTAGAGTAGCCTTTAAAATCGAAACAAAGCCAACCCACTCAGAGCAGTCAATGATGAGAATAGGTCAGTATGTTAAGTGGGTTTCTGAGGCCTTAGGTTCCTTTCCCTCTATTAATTCATCTCTCTTCAAATGAGACCTTGAAGGTTTTCAGGCTTTAATTTAATAATTAACGCTATTGGCTTAAGAACAGGCAGGTACTATACGCTTCTAAATGAAAATTCATAGACACAGTCTGTTTCTTAATAGCCTTTGAGTAGCTGAACTAAAATTTAGCATGTCCAGTGCTGAAATTCAAGCCCTTATGAATTACTTCTATGTCCATTAGTTTTTCTGTCTCTGGCAGTGCACAGATATCAGAATGCTAGCATGCCGGGGGTGAAGGAGAAAGAAGACTGTTCATTTATGAGGCAGTAACTTTGCCCCAGTCACGGCTCCCAGAGCTCAGCAGCCCTGCCTTTGATACTCCACAGGCTTGCCATCCAGCCACGCTCAGATGCATGAGCTCAGGGTCTTGGGGTGTTGGCACTTGTTTCTCCGGCGCTGTTTGTTTCCATTCAACCTGTGTGTGTTCCCCAGAAGCACAAAACAAATTCTTTTCTATTTTTGAATGCCAAAGCCAGATGAGATCCAAATATAAATTTATTTATGGCAAGGAGACTGTCCTTTGCTTTGTTTTACAATTTAGTTTGCAACTGTGCTCCTGTTTTTATTTTATTTATTGAAATTCACTTTGAGGGGCCCTGAGTGGCTCAGTCGGTTAAACATCAGCCTTTGGCTCAGGTCACGATCCCAGGGTCCTGGGATGGAGCCCCTTTTTGGTCTCCCTGCTCAGCGGGGAGTCTGCTTCTCCCTCTCCCTCTGTCCCTCGCCCGACTCCTGTATGTGCATGCACTCTCTCTCAAAGGAATAAAATCTTTTTTTAAAAAAGATTTTATTTATTTATCTGACAGAGATTACAAGTAGGCAGAGAGGCAGGCAGAGAGAGAGGGAGGGAAGCAGGCTCCCCGCTGAGCAGAGAGCCCAATGCGGGACTGGATCCCAGGACCCTGAGATCATGACCTGAGCTGAAGGCAGAGGATTTAACCCACTGAGCCACCCAGGTACCCGGAATAAAATCTTTTTTAAAAAAAGAAATATATTTTGACATATATAGTTAAGGTACACAACATGTTAATTTGATTAATTTATATGCTGTACTATGACTCCCACTGTAATGATAACTGGCACCGCTATCATGTTATATAATTATTCTCCAGTTTATAGACAAATTGCCATAGTTTTCTATTATTGAGCTGAAACTTTATATCACCATTAGGAGTTACCTACCTATAATTCCTAGTAGAGACCATTTAACTCCTGTCTTTAAAAAGTGAGTTATCTGAACATAGCACTTTTAACAGAATCTGCAATGCAAAACTCTATTTCTCGTTCTCAGTAGAATGGGAGAATAGGAGACCTAAACTCAGAAGTCCTGGGATCTCGTCTGCTCCTCTGTACCATAAAGGAAATTTTGGCAAACAGGATATAATCTTTTTAAAGATTATTTATTTATTTATTTGACAGAGAGAGAGAGAGAGAGAGATATCACAAGTAGGCAGAGAGGCAGGCGGCTGGGGGGGGGGGCAGGCTCCCCGCTGAGCAGAGAGCCTGATGCAAGACTGGATCCCAAGACCCTGAGATCATGACCTGAGCCGAAGGCAGAGGCTTAACCCACTGAGCCACCCGGGCGCCCCGATAAACAGGATGTAATTAATCGTAACTAACTTTAAACAGGAGACAATTAATAAAATAAGCATAATTGGGTCCAAAGGAAGTAACCCTCTCCCTTACAATAAAGCAAACGTTCAAAAGTTCCTCGTGCTGTTGCTGCGCCTGCCCCATGTCAAAGCCTCCCGAGCCCTGTGCACTGGCCTCCCCAGATGCTGATCCTCTCCACTCCTAGGGTGGCGGCGTGGGTCTAGGGCAAGCATCTTCACCGTCACATGTCAGTGACAGGAGAACGTAGGGAAACAGCATGCTACACAACAACAGAAACGGCTCTGCTGAGTGTCACAGCCACACGCCAGGCCCTATCTCAAGGACTCCTAGTGTGTGGCTTCACCTAAGCACCACAAAGACCTTACAAGGCAGGGGCTACTACCATCTCCATTTTGCAGATGGGAAAACTAACCACATGTCAGCAAATCCTTGAACCAGGATGGGAGCTGTCAAGGGTGACATATGTGAACTGGGGAACCTCAGGGAGGGGGTGAGGTCTAGAACTGGAGTCAAGCACGGGGTGCAGGTCAGGGGTGCGATAAGCATCTTTGGTTTGTATTTGCATTTAAATATTTAAGTGTTTCCTCCTGATCTATAAGTGGACAAGTGTAAACTATATTCTAATAACTTAAACTTATTCTTGCCTCAATTTGTTCACCTTTTTAATTGGCCATAAAATACCTGTCCTACCTATCTCAAAACCATTATTCTGCGTATCAAACTGAAGAGCACACAGAAGTGTACTGGGCTGGGAGTAACTCTTGCAGAGGGTAAGGTGTGTTCATCTCTCTCATCTACCTGGGAAACGCCCACCATGGCTCATCTCCAGCGCGGGCTCTGACCTGTGTCTGCCGCAGATAAAGAAGCAGGAAGAGGAGGCTGTGCTACAAAAATGGCTAAAAGATAACTCTGCATTAACCCCTGGCTGAGAGCTTTCAAAATTAACTCCCTCTGGTGAATTTTAACTAGTGTATCACAGTCAGAGACTCACCAGGATTTCGGAGAAGCCATTTCTACTCAGTCCTCTTACATAACTGTTTGGAAAACACTGTAGGTATTAAAATGATTCCCACTGTGAAAATGGCTCCTTCTGCTCTACCCTGTTTTCTGCACAAAATTTTATGTTAATAACTTACTGGTTCTCAGGGGACTGAAGAGCAGGCAGATCTGCAAGTAAGCGAACAACAGTTTTCCCCACCAGAGATACAAAAACGCAAGACCCTATGCCAGGCAGGGAGTAAGAGGAGTATGTCCACGGCTCTTCTGAAGGCATAAAGCAGCAGAAGAAAATCAAAGATGTATTCTACATGTGGGCCCATGTGAGTGACGGGGTAGGGTGAAAGAAGAGAACGCCGAGGCCAAGCAGAAAGAAATGAAGGCCTCTCCGAACACGTATACTGTGTGATGCCTACCAGCTCCTCAGTGGCTCTTACTGTCCAACCCCTGCTGAGAACCTACTGCACGTCATCAGTCCGGTCCTGTACGCTACAGACTGCCACCACCTCATACCCAAACACGTTTCCTGCTGGAGATATATCACTAATGATGCTTCGACAAGTAGCACTGCGTTTTTGGTTTTAAATATTTAACACATCGATGAAATAGTGACCTGAAGTAAGGCACTACTTCTCTAATAAATGGCATCACCATCAATTTGCCTGTGAGGAGACATGCCAGCAAGCCATGGCAGGCATTTCTAAGGGTTCCAGTATGTGCTCCTGACTTCTCATCCCACTTTGGAAGTACACTCTGAACTTACTAGTATTATTCCAGGATAGTTTATAGTTTCATTAAACTTGTTACAGTTGACCCTTGAACAATGTGGGGCTTAGGGCACTGGCACCCTCCTCAGCAACTAAAAATCTATGCATAACCCCTGACTCACCAAAACTAAGTACTGATAGTCTACTGTTGACTGGAAGTCTTACCAGTAATAGGTCATTAACACATATGTTGTATGTTACACGTACCATTCACTGTATTCTTACAATAAAGATAGAGGAAAGCAAATGATATTAAGAAGATCATAAGGAGGCACCTGGGTGGCTCAGTCAGTTAAACATCTTCCTTTGACTCAGGTCATGATCTTGGGGTCCTGGGATCAAGTCCTGTGTCGGGCTCCCTGCTCAGCAGGAAGCCTGCTTTTCCTTCTCCCTCTGTGCCTTCCCCTGCTTGTGCTCTCTCTCTCTCAAATAAATAAAATCTTTAAAAAACAAGAAAGAAAAGAAAATCATAAGGAAGGGGCACCAGCTGGCTCAGTTGGCAGAGTACGCGACTCTTGATCTCAGGGTTGTGAGTTCAAGACCCATGTTGGATATAGAGCTTACTTCAAAAATAAAATAATAATGATCAAAAGGAAAAAGAGAAAATGATAAGGAAGAAGAAATACATTTATAGTACTCTATTTCAAAAAAGCCCATGTGTAAATGAACCAGTGCAGTTTAAACCTGTGTTGCTCATGGGCCAGCTATAGTTTTAAGAACAGCCAACAAGACAACAATGTAAAACAGTAATTACATTTCTATGATGACTCTCAAATCTCTCTCCACATCTGACATTCCCCACCTTAGGCTCACACCTGAACTTTCTCCTTAGAGTAACAACTCCCACAGACTCAGGGTACCACAATCTCAGTGTGGACACTGATGGGTCCCAGACCACATCCTCCTCCGTATGCTCTCCAAGACAGGTGTCACTGGGGCCATTCTAGAGATGAGGAAGCTGAGGTTCATGTAAATTAAGTATCCTGTCCCAATCCATACTAACGCAGAAAGGATGGAGAAGTAAAAATGAGGTCTCAAAATTGGATTAACTGCTTAGAATCTAGATGCAGAAAACATTCTATTGTGTCTACTTATGGCAGAGGAACTAAAAAGGGTATTGTACTTAAAAAAAAAAAAAGACCCTAAAATAAATGTTACATATACTAATACTTGCTTTTTGAAACAAAAGAGATCATATGCTGTATAGCCATGTTAAACATTTTCTCACAAAACAACTTAGCTTAGAGTACATGGCTCTGCCACTTGGTAACTCCACTGCTTATGAAGTCACCATCCTTCTCTCGGGCTTCCAAGCACTTCTGTGTAAGAGGAGCCTTTGGGCCTTCTGCCACCTGTAAAGCCTCAACAAGTCAGTGCCTCTAGTTCTCGACCACTGGGAGTCGCAGTGAGGTAGGCAGCCTCTCTCCTACACAGACGAGAGCTAAATTCTCCAAAATAAGACCCTGTTAATGCAGGGCATGTCTTCTCAACTGCCTTACTTGGAAATTCAGAAGATTAGTCAAAGATATCTTTAACATTAAGTAAATTCTAGTTTTAGGGGAACCTGGGTGTCTCAGTTGGTGAAGCATCCGAGTCCGGGTTTCGACTCATGAAACTGAGCCCTGTGTTGGGCTCTGTGATCAGTGGGGAGTCTGCTTGGGATTCTCTCCCTCTGCTCCTCCCCCTACTGGTGTGCATGCTCATACAAATTAATTAATTAGCTAACTAATTCTCACTTTAACAACAATAACAACGAAAGACCTATTTCCCTGCCTCCTCCCAAAAGATTTGATGGTACTTATGACAGAAACCCAAATCCGGGCCTGTCCATTTCTAAGAGAAGTCTTCTCTAGGACCAAATATGGCAGCTGCTAAGCTGTCACAGAGACATCCTCTTTTTTGTTCTTTTCCGTTCCTTTCTAATATTCCAAAGCCCAAAGAGTATAGGAACAAGAACGGGGGAAGGTAGGTCTAACATAATTCTGCCCTGGTCCTTCCACCTTCCTTCATTCTTGAGTTTCATGATCATGGACAGCTCCTGATTCCAATCACTATTTTATATAACCCTGCCCCCCGTAAGATTAGCTACAGAAACAGAACATAAAGGGGAAATGAAGTGCAGGTCCGAAATTATTTGAGGCCAGTGGGAGGAGTCCAGCAGACCCCTTACCTCCCCAGCTGACTCCTGCTCACATGCCCCAGAAACAGCTACAAAATCTGGGCAGCTGTCAAGTCAGCCCTCACTCCCTGCCACATCTGTAACAATAGCACAATCAGAGAATGTTGAAGTTGGAAGGAAGCTGTAGAGCATCTAAGCCTGTCAAAACTCTCATTTTACAGACAAGGATCACATACTGTTTAAAACAAAACAAACTAAAACACACATACCCACAAGGCCTTGTATTTGCGACAGACTGTATTTCTATCCCGTCCCACATGCTGCTCTTATGGAGTGATGAAAACACTCCTCCTTCCACTGAGGAGTGGGTCTCTGTCTCTATCCCTGACCCTGGGTGGACCTTTCAAACTGGCTTGACGAATATAACAGAAGTGACACTGGGTAACATGAAGCTAGGTCATAAAAAAGCTACACAGCTTCTACCAGCTCTCCCTCTCCAGGCACATGTCTTTGGAGCCCTGAGCCACCATATTAAGGAGTCCAGCTGTCTTGAAGCCACTGTGCTACGGAGACCACACAGGAACAGAGAGAGATGTCTCAGAACTTCCAGTTGTTCCAGCCCTTGGCCATTTGAGTCCTTCTCACCTAGACTCATGAGTCAAAGAAACTTCAAGATGACTCCGACCCCATCTACCAGCAACCTCATGAAAAGTCCCCCAAGCCAGAACCACACAGCTGAGCCGTTCCTAAATTTTGATCCCACAGAAACTGTGACAGATAATAAATGGTCACTGCTGTTTTAAGTCTAGGTCATTTTTATTGTTGGGGTAATCTGTTATGCAGGAATAGGAAACCACTATAAGATTCATTACAAAACCACAAAAAACTTTAGCCTCCATGTCAGTTGACTATTAATTAATTGAGTCAGTAAACTATTTTCCAATTAGACTCCCTAAAACGATCTGCATGCCTTATCATTCTGTATAATCTTACTGATTTAACACACAGCTCTTATTGCCATAGGATATGACATAATATATAGGACCTTGAATACATAAGAAAATCTGTCTACTACTATATCCGTAGCACCTAGAACAGCACCTGACACAAACCACAGGTGATCAACAACCACTGGTTGAATTAATAAATGAATATATCTGCAGGTGAGCTGGTTTGGTCTTCCCATAACATTATTTGACTTCCCAGCCCACCTGGCTCTCCAGCTTGACTCAATGCCTCCTGATCAGTGTTTACTGTTAAGTTTCTAACTCTCTAATTACTACCTACCAAATGATTTGACACCAACTTTCCTGTGCATTCAAATGTACAAGCCCCACTAGAGAAACCACACCATCCCATTCTGTGATGCCAGCTTGGCACCCAGAGTGAAGCAAGTGATTTTCTTTTCAACACAACTGTGTTAAACCCTTCCCAGGTGGGCTCAAATGTCAAGTGTCGAAGTGAAGTCAGTATTCCACTTCTCCATTCAAAGACCACATGCCCCATGAGAAAACGACTTCATGTTGGATGGTCTACATAGCAACTGAGCCCACTAGCAAAGACCACTGAGCCAGACCATACAGCTTTGTCTATATGCTCCTCTGAGTCTAGATGATTACGTCGAGTATATGGAAGTCCCGTCGTTATTTCAGGCCTAACAAAGCACTGCCACTGGGTGAGTATCCGAATGCTTCAATGCACTTTCAAGTCAAATGAGAACCACGTAGTTAGGCAGCAGCATTAACAGATGTAGAAATACCGCCAACTAAATACTTCTTGCCAATTGCGGCTGCCCAACTATGCCCAAATTAAAAATAACCCAACACTAATAACAGAACCCAAATGCGCATCAGAGGCTCCTACTCTCCCTGCAATACCACCATAAAATTTCCACATAAAGTGGTTCATAAATAAGTCATTAAAAAAAAATAGAGCTCAGCACAGGAGGAAGGAAGAGGAAACTCAAAAAAGAAATGTGGCTTGTCTGTAAGTTACAAGGGAAAAAAGAAGTAGAGATCTTTAATGAGGAAGCCTTTTGCGAAAATTAAAACTAAAGAGTCTAGATCCGTGGCTGCCCAAGAGAAACTGACTGGGAGCCACAAATGTGACCCAAACATGTAACTTGAATTTTCTAGTACTTGCATTTTAGAAACAGGTAAAATTAATTTTAGTGATACAGTTTAAGTTGATATATCCAAAATAACCGTAATCAATATAAATTTTTTTAAAGATTTTATTTATTTATTTGACAGACAGCGAGAAAGGGCACACAAGCAGGGGAAGTGGGAGAGGGAGAAGGAGAAGGAGAAACAGGCCTCCTGCTGAGCAGGGAGCCCGATGTAGGGCTTGACCCCAGGACCCGGGGATCATGACCTGAGGCGAAGGCAGACGCTAAGGACTGAGCCACCCAGACACCCCTCAATATAAAAATATTAATGAAATGTTTTACATTTTCTTTTTCCTATTCAGTCTGCAAAATCCAGTGTATATTTTACACTTAAAGCTCATCTCAACTTGGACTAGCATACATTTCAGGTGCTCAACAGCCACATGTGGTGTCAGTGCAGGGCTAGAATGATCCTTACTCCTTTTTTGTAAAACATTAGAACCCAAAGCACCAAAAGTTTTCTATTAGGGAGGCAGAACACATAAGCTGGTCAGAATTATGGACAATGGTATCACATATGCAATCCTAAACGAAACACAATTAATAAAGGCTTGTTATTTCAAATTAAGTAAAATCTGTCTTCCAGAAGAACTTAAGCAAACCCAGAAGCTGCTATGATCTGTCCCTCTTCCCAAACAGGGGAAACTGAGGCCCTCACCAGCATCAGGGGTTCACTTCAGTTCTTGCCACAGAAGGGGCTCCTGGACTTTGCTTTCCCTTCATGACAAGGGCCAGGGCTCCTCATTGAATTTGTTCACTTTAAACCATCTCCAAAAGGGGAGGAGGATCAATTATTCCTTGAGGAAATGCAGGGGAGTGGGGGGAAGAGGAGTGTATTTCAATTACAAAAGGCAGATCTCTGTCTAGCCAGTGGTTATTATTTCTATTACAGGCATCCCATTTGGTCTGCTGCCATCCCCAAGCAGGATGGCCACCACATAGAGTCCCTCAAGGGAGGGTCCCATATCACGGTGTGGTAATGGGCCCCACCACAAGGCTGCTCTGGTGGCTTTTGTTTGGAACAATAGTGCTCCCATGATACCTCACTCTTGCTTGAAAATATTGGTATTAAGGGAGCATGAACACAGCTGTGTGTAAATTACACAAACAGATTAGATCTGTATATTTATAAGGAATATAAACATACTAATAGCACATTTACATACACAGATGCATTGGGCTGCATGCAGAGTTCAGTTTGAGTTCCAAAGTATTTCCTAAAAATTTTACAAAAATAAATGCTCCCGTTCCTTAAAATTTTACAGAAAGAAATGGTTAAGAAATGCTCAGCCTGCTAAGTCAGGCTAAGATTCTTTCACCCTATGCAGAATGCCTCCCAAAATTAATTCCTCTTCATCTCCACCTGCAATACTAGAGTATTTGAGACTCTATAAAGGGGAAACCTCAAAAAAGAACTTAAAAACTCACTTTTATAACAAAAATATATTAATATGGAATAATTTCCACAGTTAAAAGGTTATAATTATAGGGACGCCTGGGTGGCTCAGTTGGTTAAGCGGCTGCCTTCGGCTCGGGTCATGATCCCAGCGTCCTGGGATCGAGTCCCGCGTCAGGCTCCTTGCTTGGCGGGGAGCCTGCTTCTCCCTCTGCCTGCCACTCTGTCTGCCTGTGCTCGCTCGCTCTCTCTCTGACAAATAAATAAATTAAAAAAAAAATTTTTTTAAAAAGGTTATAATTATAAATGGGGGAGGGGCACAAAAGAAGGCAGTGTAGGTGGAAGCAGAAAGTGAGAAGAATCTGGAAGTTCAGAATTAACTTGTCCTAAAATGACAGCTCTCCCGTCACACATGGATGCAGACATGTACAAAGAGGAAGGCCTACTTAAGTATCTATTAACACAGCACGTAGTAAGGCAGGATTTTTGGATTTTTCAGCTAATTTTGAAAAATGGAAAGCACTCAGTATTTTATGCTTCCTGCATCAAATCCAGAACACAGACACAGGTCATCAGGAAAGCAAGGCTACGGTTCTGCATATGATTCTATCAAGGCTTCACAGATGACCCCAGGCTTGCTTGCTTGTGGGAAGATTGCATCTCAAGTATCCTAATTAAAAAAAAAAAAAAAAGCACCAACTTTTAAGCTGCTGAGTGCCAGTAAAATTTAAAAAATTTAAAAAAGAGTAATGATCCAACTAAGTAAAAATATTAATCTATACAGGTACTGACAGACACATAACAACAAGCTATTAAGCACACTACAGGCCTTAAAAAAAAAATTGCAACAAAACCCTCCAACTGATATTTTTTTTCCCTTTTTTCTGTATGTTATTTGATAAACTCCTGGTTTAAAAAAGAAAAAAAAAGGTCCATTTTTGAGGCGTGGATTTACCACGCTCACAGTTCCACCAATAAATCATCTCCCGATCTGGACTTGGAAAAGCACTGGCCACGGTTTGATTGCTCCAGCCCTGGGTTGCCAGGCAACCAACACAAGGGGGAAGTCTGAGAGCGGCTGACAGATAGCCAAGTGGCTGAAACAACAGACTTCTCTCTGTCAAAAATGTGTTTCGGAGAGCCACTTCCCCACCTCTGCTCTCTGCTAAACACTACATGATTGTAAAATCAAAATCAAAAGGCCACTGTAATAAAAACACACTTCCTGCTCAATTACTAATTGTTAAAAAGCTGTAGGGAGGTCCAGGTCACACGGTGTATGGCAACAGAAATGTGAGGCTGTACATGAGAGAAAGTCAGCAGCATGTGAGAAATCTGATCTAAACGCAGCTCTGCAGCTTGAGTCCAGGGCCGTCCTGTGGAGCACACCAGCTGCCTAAGAAAGCACCAGGAAGAAAGTAACGAACGTGGAGATGTTCCAGAAGCAAACCAAGGAGTAGCTAGGAAGCACAGGTCCGCGTTACTTAATAACAAAACCAAGAACATTCTCAATTGTGTGGCATCCTGGAGATGACCAGTTTTCTCCTTCCACTCACTCCGGAGCGTGGGTGGGTGGGTGTGCGTCCCTAAGGCCTGCCTGTACACTGGTTACAGCAGACACTGACATCCTTCAGAGGATGCCTGCTAACACGTCCAGGGCCTGACTAACATACCAGGCTTTTTCAAGTCATGCGGGGCTTGAACTCACAACCTTGAGATCAAGAGTCGCACGCTGCACCGACTGAGCCCGCCAGGCGCACCTACTGCAACATTTTAAACCCCTACTGTGCACGCCCCCAGCTTGTAATGTCGCACAGCACAGTGTGTCGCACGTCACAGTGCTACCAAGCACCCAGGCTATGCAGCACCTTCCATGAAACTGCGTCACTAAACTGCCCTCCGGGGCTCCTTGCAAACTGACTGTGGTGTCTGGAAGAGGCCAGTACTCGGGACAGGGTTCTCCACCTCTTTTGTGCCATGGGCACTTTCGGCAGTCTGGAAAAGCCTAGCCTCTTCTAAACATGGTTTTAAATGCCTAAAATAAAATATATGGGGTTACAAATAAAACCATTCATATTGAAATCTGCTTATCAAAACATTAAAAAAATTAAATACACATACTTTATTAGCATATTAAATAACAAGGTCACAGAGATTTTGTTTTTTGTTGGTTTGGGGGTCCTGTTTTGTTTTCTTTATAATATAAGCTCTGATTATAAATTCCCAGAGGGCAAAGACAGTGATTTATTCATCACTCCATAATCACAGCACTGCGCAGCCTGGTTCAGGGCCCAAGGCTGACCCAGTGAATCCTGGAAGATGTCTGCCAGGCTCCCAGGCTGACTGGCCCTTTCCCTACCCTCAGGACCCTATGGGGCCTGACTTTCCCTGGGTTTTCCCAGGGCCTAGGACTGGGCCTGGTAGGCAAGATTTGTAGGTTCAGAGTCTGCAAACTAGGATGTGTAGACACAAAACAGACCCAAATTGTTCTAAGGGGATTCATTTCCAAGCCTTCTGCTTTCAAACATTTTCCTTCCTAAATTCGCCTGATAACATTCACTTGCCTGAGAGCACACTCCTGTGAGAAAGGAACCCTTCTTTCACCTACCCTCTCACAAAGGCCTTCCCCTCACAGACAGAGCCACCCCTCTCCTACCTGGACTGCTACCAGGCAGCGCTGCCCTGATGCAGAAACCCCAGCGACCAAACAAAGAATCGATTCAAAACACTGATGTTGGTGTTGACACAGTGACTAACTCTAAGGTCACGATAAGAAAGCCTTGCGCAAGTCAGGTACCTTCTCCTTTGCTTTCAACAAAATTAAAGGAGGATCTAATGGCGGTGTCATCTGGTAGATTACTACAAACCAAGTCTGATGATCCATTATATTTTTGGCGTTGTTATGGAAGGAATTCAAATTACGGAGTGACACTGTAACAAAACCATTATTCCCATCTGCTTATTCATGCAAAAAAGGTTTATACATGTTTCTATCTACAAATACATGAAAAATAAGAACAAAAGTCAATGCAGAACACGGCCTCTTTCTAACAATAAGTAATACTCATCCAAGAATTAATGCGTTTTAAAAACTGAATCCAGGGGCGCCTGGGTGCTCAGTTGAATGAGCGTCTGCCTTGGGCTCAGGTCATGATCCCGGGGTCCTGGGATAGAGCCCCGCATCAGGCTCCCTGCTCAGCGGGGAGTCTGCTTGTCCCTCTCCCTCTGCCTCCTCCCCCTGCTCATGCTCCGTCTCTCTGTGTCAGATGAACAAACAAAACCTTAAAAAAGAAAAACAACCCTGAATCCATCTTATTTCCAACAAATATTAAACAAAAATTAAATTTTATCAACATTTTATAATATCTTGTTTTGATCAACTGTATACTAATAATTATTATAACATAATTGGACAGAATTTCCCTTTTAACACTTACAGCTTTGCTGTTAAGGAAATAACAGTATGTACATGTCTTTTGATACACATATTTCTTGCTGCAGGGCATAGTGGAGGGGTGATCTGACAACAGATTCCCAAGCAGGAAATGGTTTTTTTTTTTCCTTTGTAAATATTTATGTACTTTCATTTGAAAGAGAGAGAGACTGCACGCACAGAGGAGAGGGAGAGAAACTTCAGCAGACTTCCATGCTGAGTGTGGAGCCTGACACAGGGCCCGATCCCAGGTCCCCAAGATCACAACCTGAACTGAAACCAAGAATCAGATGCTGAACCGACTGAGCCACCCAGGCACCCCAGGAAATGTTTAATACTAAGAATAAAGTCTATGGGGCAGTAGATTGAAGAAAAGTTTCTAGTTACAGAAATTAAAGGAAGGCAAGGAAAGATAGAATGTAAAATTTTACTGCTAAAAAAGAAACCATTCATGTATTTTTAGGATAGATGATAATGGGTATAAATTGAGATGGGATGCAAAAGGCCTGGATAGATTTAAGATTCATGGAACAGTCTCATCTTCAACGTCACTATTTATTCGTTAGAAATTACATCCTTATCAGGAGAAAGGTAAATGCCAATTTAATCTTGGGAGGAAGCATATGGTTTTTAAAGCAAAACAAAATTCTTTAGGGGTTACATGGGAAAGAGAGATTTTTTTTGTTTGTTTGTTTAAACTTTGTACCTACAAGGAAAAAGATGCGGGAATTCTGGAGAATGCCAAGAATGCTTCCACATCTCAGCCAGATTTTTTATACTCTGGTTTTACCTAACTGAACCAAACCAGAGTCACTAAAAACCCTTTGCAGGACCAAGACAGATGACACCACCATAAACCCTGAACTGTGTAACCGCTGCTCCACCACGGTAAAGGCCATTCTTTCTCTGAATTCTAAAGAACTGATTATGGCACTTCTCTGTCCAAGACAGATGGAGAGCGCCAACCCTTCAGCGTACGTAGTCAAGCATACTCCATTCTACCACTAAAGCCTCAGTGCCCACCACCCTCAAGTATGTGGACTAGAAAATGTGTTAAAAAGGAGTCTGAGGTTTCATTTCAGCTCACGGGGAGACAGTGCTGTGTGAATGTCCACAATGAACGCAAGAAAGCAGGGACAGCACCTGTGCTGCATACAGATCCCTAACACCGACCATGACTGCCCTGCATCAACTAGAGGCAGGTCGCTGGTGCTCCCTGAATGTGTTCCACACTCCTCACACTTCAGTATTGTGTCTGGGGATTCTGTGCAATGTCATTACGGAGCTTCTCTTGGACTGGTGGCTTGGATTCACTCACCACTGGTATATCCCTGAACAAGTTTCTATACTATCTCGTATCTATGTTTTGTCGTCCTTCTCTGGGCATCCCAATTCCCACATCCCGCCCAGCACTAGGTTCTGGGCACCTAAGTCCATTACTACCAACAGGGTCCTCTCCTTGAGGTCGGGTGGTCCTGTCTGGGTGCACCTGTCAGAGACCTTTGCATATATAAGGCAGCATTTGATAAATATTTCTTCAAAGGCAATTCTTATTACCAGTACCTGAGCCTTTGAAGGCCAGCAAAGACCTAATTATTTAATTAATACTCTCATTTCTTAGAGAGAGGATCAGAGGCTTGCCCAGGTACAGCAGCTGGTCTAAAGCACCAATTCAACCAGAAACAGGTTTATCAACACTTCTGTTTTCTACCACCAAACTTTAACTGTATTACTAGTAGGTGGTTGTCTATAAACAGATAAGTAAGGAGTCATCTGAGAAAAGTAGAAGTGAAGGGAGAGGGTAGAAAGAAAACAAAGAAGAGGCTAGAGTTTCTCGTTTTTGAGCAAATCACGCACTGGAAAGTAACAGGCACAATGGCAGCAAACATTCAGAGGAGACCTGAAGTTTCTTTCCCCTGGCTGATCTGAGAGGAGTCCTCCCGGCTCTCTCCGAGGCAAGCAGAAGATTCAGATGGCCTTGAGCATAGGCCGCTGGGGTTGGTGGGACCTTCTCAAAACAGTCTAGGATGGTTAACAGTGAAAGAATTCTTGCGGCATAATGAAGGATGAAAGAAATGTTCTTTACAACGAGGAAATGAATCATCTACTCATCAAGTTCCTTCATGTCCCCTCCCCGCCCCTTTTCTTTGGCTTGAGGCTCTCAGGCCTTTTTGATGAAACACATTATACCCGAGAAGCACTGAAGGAAACAGAACCGTAGTGATATCTACAGGGGACTCCAGGGGCTAGACGGACCCTCCTTCTGGGTTTACCACAGTTTCTCCTGGCTCTCTCTCCTCACCACACACAATATGCACCCAAAGCTGCTTTAAGATTATTAGCAAACATTTTACAAGAACCAGATCCTTCTCTTCTAATCTGCCCCCCGGTCTAAAAGGTCATGAAGAAGATTCTCGGCATTTAGAAACATTCTATAATTGTGTACCCCATACTGGAAATGCACATCTATGCACGAGAAATGAACAGACCTCTAATTAGCGACATGATTTTACTCCCACAGCAAAGTTCCCACCTGTCCTTTCAGTCCAATTCAGTTGGTTCTAAGCTCTCAAAAGTTCCCGACTCCTGAAGGCATTTATCGATCTGCTCCTGAGAAGGAACCGTTTATGGGCAACTGAGACATGACCCCGAAAATCACCAGACAGGAGCTAAGTAATTTGAATTATCAGAAAAACACATATCCCTCTTGATTAACTGGCTTCAATGATCAGAGATCTCATCTGTCCAGACTTACTTCGAAGAACAGGAACACAGGAGGAGAAGCTGCCACAGCCCAGGAGGAGGCGGCTCGGCGGTGCCCAGCCCCGGCCTCACTCAGTCCCCTTGAGTGCGACCGACTTGGCCTCTCCAGAGCATCTACCCGGGTCACCTCACCTACATGCATTTGCCCGTGCCTCCCACTAGAACACAAGCTCCATGAGAACAGTATGTCCAACATTATTTTTCTCTCCAAGGCTGAGCATCTAGTACACAGTTAAATGCCCAAAACTTGTGGAATGACCGAGGAAACAAACAGCATGATACATTCTGGAGCCAACATTCCCATCTGACATCTTAAATTCTGAATATTGTTCCAGTCCCCAAATCCTCCCTCCTCACCACTCGCCTCTATCTACAACCTCTATGTGTGAATCCAATTCAACTCAGCATCTAGTGAGCTACGCTGAGGACTGGACATGCTGAGAGGTGGGTCAGCCCTCACGAAGCACATCACAGAGCAGAGCAGCACAGCGGGGTCTCAGTCTGCCCCGCCATGGGACCTAAAACGATCATAGATAACCACAAATTAACCACAAATTTCCTTCCCACACCTTCCCATTACTCCCATTCCAATGCCTACTTCTGGCCCTTAGGGACATCTCACCTTAGCAAGCCCCCACTGGCCCAGCATACCATGTCCTCTAGGGACCTACTGTCTTCTCCCTCACTCCCTCCCCTCTCTCTGCTCCCCAGATGTCCACATGCCCCAGAGCCCTCCCCCACCCCCTCAGCATCCTCACATGTGATCCATGCAACATCCCTCAAAACCCCTCCAACAACAGCCAGAGGTTTAGTTCCATGCGTATTCTCTGATTCCAATGGTGACAATTCTGTCAGACCACATCATCTACCACCTCCAGCCGCTTTTCCTTGTCGCAGCATCCACCAAACAATCCAGTCTCCCTCACTCTTATTCAGTGATCCTACGCCCAGTTAAAAGTCCCTTTCTATCTTATCTTTTTAAAAAAAAAAAAATTCTATTTATGTATTTAAGAGACAGAGGGAGAGAGAGAGAGGAGGGGCAGGGGCAGAGGGAGAGGGAGAAGCAGGCTCCCTGCTGAGCAGGGACCGCCCCTCCCCCCATATGGGGCTCCATCCTAGGACCCCAGCATCATGACCTGAGCCCAAGGCAGACACTTAACCAACTGAGCCACCCAGGCGCCCCCTATCCTGCCTTTTGATAGTACTCTCAGAAACATGAAAAATCTTGCCCAGAACCCTTCTTATGGTTTGCAACCACAGTCCTCAGTGTGCGTTAGTCCAAACCTAGCCACCCACTGGTAGCCATCCCTTATGTTTGGGCATCCCTGAAAACATCTAAGATATAAAACTAGAAATTTTCTTATTTATTACTGTACCACCACCATTAATCCCACAAACTCTCTTCTTCTTCTTGATTGTGCCCCATAGCCCTTTTTGACTCTTCTACCACCTCTACCTGGTTCCCCAAGTTCAGTATGCAGCCTGGGCCTCACTACCAGTTATTTCAACAGCGTAATTAGTACTACTAGACATGCCTCAGCATCCTGACCTCATACCAGTTTCCTTCCCTAATCTTTCAATTGAGTTATGTCAAAGACATTTAAAAAATATGTAGTTACCCGTCATATTTTATTGAGTTAAATATAATGTTTAACAAAATAAAAAAATATAGAGTCCAACCCTTTCTCCAGCCTTTTCTTTGTCACTTTGTCCATCCCTATGCCTCTTGACTTAAGAATTCCTCGGAGCCTCTTCTCCCTCTGTACGGCTCAAAAAGAATCTCAGGGTGTATCTGTGTGTGTGTGTGTGTGTGTGTGTGCGCGCGCGCGCATGCGCGCGCGGGTGTGCATGCATGCCAAAGTTCCCTGTGTGATCCAATGTGCAACCAAGGTTGAGAATCGCTGCTATAAACTTAGAGCATCTCTTTAAGTTCAACATCTCTCACTAGGACCAGTTCTTAGCCTGGAGCATGGATGCCTGGGTCCCACCCCAAGGATTCTGACCCAACGGGTGGGGCGTGCGGTCTGGACGCGGGAACATTTTAAAGTTTTCCAGGTCATTCTAACGTGTAGTCAGGTCTCAGAACCACTGATTTCCTTCTCTACTCACTTTACCACCCACCTTACTGCCAGATTAGTCTTCAATGATGGCCCCGGTCCTATCATTCCCCTCATTCGGAAATGTGTAATTATTCCTTATTTTCTATAAAATTAAACTTCTCTTCCCATATAGAGTAGGTGGTTTTGAATCCATCAGCTACCTTAAATATTCCTCCATCCATAACTTTACTCAAACTGGCTGACTGGCTATTAAACAACCACCCACATTCTTTAATGCCTTTTTTTCCCATTAACCTTGATCCAGTGTGCCTGGCAAAATCCTACCCATCCTTCAGGGCTCCTCTCAAATAACACCTCTTCCTTGGAGCCCTTCCTCATCTCCCTGTTCAATAGCAAAAAGCAACATGTTCAGCCCTGCATCCCCCGTGGACCCCAGAACAAGAGTCAAAGAGGCACTCCAAAAGTTTCGAATAGTGTGGCTGCCATCTGCTCTCTAGCCTGTGGCAACAACATCCAACTAGAGTGCTCACGGACACCCACTGTCAAAATAAGTCAAGGACACCACTCTGCCAGACAATCAGCAAGGTCAGGGGGGACGCCTGAAGAAATCTTAGTGGTTAAAGAACAAATGTAGTTTCTTTGTCTCAAGTCAGCAATAAGCTCCCTTCCTTTTGAATGAGGAACTAATATTATTTTTTAACCTCGTTTCTAAAACATGAAGCTTAACTAACAACAGTAGGGACAGAAGGTTCTAGAGGATGAATTACGACAGTAACCAATGGATAAAGAGGCTCCATAAGAATCCAGCAGAACCTTGTACAGAACAGGTATGGAAAGGCAGTGGACTTAAGTTCAACAGAAAGTGGGGGGAAAAGTCCACTCCCCACCATACAAAATATTTTTTAAGGAAAATCTAAAGTTGGTTATCCAGAAACAGAAAATAATGTCTGGTTTTGAACTATAAAAATTCATCACTCCTTTTGTCAAGATACTCCTCTGAAAGAGAGTGCTTCCCTTACATATGCATATCTTCCTAGCAATGGGATTCTCCAGTGTCTGAGATTATTTCAAACCAGTGGAGGATAACATGGTATGATGCTTACTGACTCCTCTAAACGTGTGAGCAACTGAAGGATCCATCTGACAGTTTGCCTCAAAACCAAGACAGTCCAAGTGGATCTCTGGGATGTCTGACAGGGGTCTGAGAGAGAGCAAGCCTGGTTAGGGGGTGGGGTGAGAATGTGAGCAGAGTATAAAGTCAGACAGCTCTAAGGAGGGGGACGTACTACCAGGGTCAGGCTGCTCTGGGGTCCAAAACCTGGAAAGAAGACAAAGAAGTTGGGCTGTCTCAAAGGATAATCAGAAAATAATTTCCCAACTTTCGTTTCTGCTAAAGGATTGGAGAATCTCATTTTCATGGACTGGACTGAGAGGGAGAATCCCAAATATTCAGAGTCCATCCCAACTTTAAGCTGCTTTGGGAATCTGGAACAGCTTTGATGAAATAGAGAGTCCCAAGGGGTGTTCTGCTGGGAATCACACACCAAGAGCCCAGGGCCTTCTGCAAGCAAAGCTACTTTATTTTTAGATTAATATGGGACAGGTTTTGGGTCCAGGTTAACTGGTTCCCCAAATCTACGCTTAATAACACCTTGTTAAAAGTCATTCTCTAAAACTTCTTCAAAAATGGATAGCCAAGCCTGCTTAGCTAGTTATGTTACCCTAATTAATCAGAGGCCCTAGATGGAAAAGGAAAATGACTAATTTAGGCTGAACATGCCTGTTTGGAGAGTGGCTTATTAGCAAAGAGGTAACACCTGCACAAACTTCAGGAGCAGTGGCTCCCAGAGAAGTGGCAGGGCTCCTGAGAGGAGAAAAGGGACTGAAGTAATGCGGAGCAGAGCTGCTGGTGATGGACTGGTCCTTCCCTCTGGCTCTGTGATAGCCTGAAACACTTCTTAACATGAGTCTCTGCAGTCCAGAGGTTTTATTTTATTCCTCTGAGAGGAAAGATTAGAAAAACTAGAAAAAGATTAGAAAAATAAATGATCAAAACTGACCAATGAGCCGCAAGGGGAAACCAAGAACCTTTAGTTAGCACTAAGGCACGTAAGTGTGTGGGCATACATGCTTTCAAGTTTCTTAACCAGATATGACATCATTAGCTGTAGATAAGACATCAGCCCAGTTTTCTACCAGGGCAGTGAAAGGGGGTGGGGGGGCGTAGACAGGGACTGGCTTCAGACCCAGGTTTCTTGTCAAACCTGCCAGCCACGGCAAAGTTTGTCTTTTCCCCATGCCTTCTCCTTCCTTGAGGTCCCGAAGGTGGCTACCAGCCTGAGGACCGCTGTCCCAGCCCTGCAAGTTCTCGGGCCAGCATTCTCTCTGTACCCCACCCCACCCCAGCATTTCTTCCAGAGCGGAGAGAGAAGGGTGTGATTTATTCTCTTTCATTCCCCCAGAGTTCAACCGTGCCGCATTTCAGTAGCACTCTTCATGCCCTTGGACGGTAGAGGCACGCAGGACACCAGGCAGTGGCCACAAAGCTACAAATATTCAGCATGGCCGAGACACACTCCTATTTCCAGGACAGAGATCTTTCTAGTGTTCTCTGGCTCATAATTTCTGAACGCTGAATAAAATGATCCAGAATAACAGAGTATATCCTTAAAAAAAACAGGCTCTAGACATAGACTTTAAACACGAAATACCGTGTCGGCAGACTTTCTAGCCCTCAAGGGCACATGGTGTACTATCAGCCATCCTGCTCCATTCTCTTACTGTTTAGCTCTTTTTTGGTAAGACTTTATTTATTTATTTGAGGGACAGAGAGAGAACAAGTGAGGGGAGAAGCAGATGGAGAGGGACAAGCAGACTCTGTGCTGAGTGCAGAGCCGGATGTGGGGCTTGATCCCATCACCCTGAGATCATGACCGGAGCCGAAATAAAATGTTGGACGCTTACCCAACTCAGCCACTCAGGCTCCCTGCTTGGTTCTTATTTTACCTGCAACTTTGCTTTGCTCCTTCCTTAGTTCTTTGGTGTATTTATTTGATAGTTCTTCTATGTCCTGTTGCTGGGATTAACTACATGGGATCATGCCCTTTAAAAGGGAAGAAAATATCCCAAAAGTGACCAAATAGGGGAAGCACCTTAGAGGTTTGGAGGAAACCTGAGAGGAAGGGTCCATTACTCACATACCACAGTCACAAAAAAGATGGCCCAAACAACCGGACAGCCTTAAGAAAGAGATTTGCAAATAGGGGGTTTTGCTTTTCAAACGCATAATGGGTCGTGAGGAAAGGTGGGTTAGACTGACACCAGGCCATCTACTGAGGCTTCTTCCTTCTAGTTCTTTTTGTCGCTCACTCTCCTATAACAAAACACGGCAACCACACACATCAACAAGTATTAAGTGATGGTGTCCAAAGAACGAGCTTTTTTCTATTGGAGCCTAGAAAATAAACCACAGACAACTGGAAGGGGTTGACCGCTGCTTCCAAGGGAAGAACGGGGCAGTGTCCAGTCAATTTTTTGGGAGCTGGAGTGAGCGCTGGCCCCAAGCAGGTGGAAGGAGAACTCCCTGAAGCAGCAACATCTGAGCTCAAGCTCAGCCAAAGGGGCCAACTCCACGGAGGTGATGTGAGGACTTGCGGGCAGAAACAACCTGTACTAGTTTTCTCTCCTTTCCAACCCAGTCAAAACAGTCTTTTCTGATTATCCACCACACTCCTGGCCCTGAGCTATGTTCTGGAGATACAGGAAGAATTAAACCATAGTCCCTGACGTTGAGACTTCCTAGTCTAACGTGGAAACCCCCAGATGAACTCGCCATCGCAACCCAGTGCGGCAGACCCCCACATGGCTCTGGCGTGTAGCTAGCCCACTGTGCACGGTACTTGGCGTTCTGGCTTGGATCTAGCTTTCCCACTAGAACGCCAGCTCCGTGGGCACAGTAATCTCTGCCTGTTTTGTTCAGTGCTGGATCACCAGTGCATGAAATGCTACCTGGCAGAGTGCTGTGCTGGTGCTATAGAAACATCTGTGGAATGACTGGATGGACGAATTTCCACCAGTTATCTGAAATCAGAAATAAGTAACCTGGTAAACAACACGAAGGGTCATCTTATGGTCGTGTTCACACAGGTGGATGAACAGGCTTGCCATGCGCAAGTCCCAACAACAAATGCAAGAACTACAGAGCCGGACAGACAGACATGGGTCTGAACTCTCAACTGGTGAGGCCAAATGCAGAGACTTTTTCCTTGGTAACCACTAAACATACTCTGCTTCCCAACACCGTAGCACTTTGCCTTATACATGTGGAAAATGAACTGGAATTCACCCATATGAAATACTTTGGAAAAATGTCTTAAGGTGACTGAAACATCAGTCAAAAGTGTCACTTAACAGCATGCAGGGTGGTGGGGAAGAAGAATAACAAAACACACTAGGAAATATAAAAAAATGTGCTGGCATTCCCATGAAGGGGGCAATAAGGGGGCTACTAAGGCTATTATTCTATTTAAGAGAGACTCTAGGTTTTAGATACAAGTATGTCAGGGAAGAGGAGACAGTCTAAAATGAGTTATTTCCTTTCATTGTAGGGTTCCTTTTTTTTTTTTAAACCCATTTCCTTCCCCTCACAACGAATTCCAGTTACCAGGCTGATACAGTATGTTTCACCTGTGGAAATGTACGCCTCCAATGTCATCATACATAGAATGTTCCATGCATACACATTAAAATGGACTCCAGCTCTGTTGCTAAGAAACTGCAGAAGGAAAGGGTTTTCAACTCTCTTCATTTAAAAAATAACCACTTTGTCTATGGGAGAACAAATGCAATCTCTCAAGTTCCCTTGTGTCTTGTTCTCATTTTTTAAATGCAGAGATGATGGAGGGCAGCTGAAAGTGTATGCTATCTCCATTTGTTTTACACGCCCTTGAAAATGAGATGGAAAACATGGTTTCAATAACCCACTGCTGTAGTGTTTATTAATCTTTCAAGCTGAAGATTCTCCCCAATGCTCCCCTACTCAAGCGAAAAATGAAAAATGCCCCATAAAAATTTCTCTTTGGTTTTAAAAGATTATCCTAAGCAGCAAAGATTAATTTAGAGAATGCCTATACTCAGTGTGGAGTTACTTCCCAGGTCTCTGTGCTGTTTCGCATCACCCCAAGGCCTGAACACGGACAGGTGCACAAACATTCACGTACACATGGAGCCCGAAGAACAGCATAACTTACTGCTGGCTTTCAATAAAAATACCTAATATCAGAGCTACGGGATAAGGAACTTGAGAAACATATGGGTTAAAGAAAATGCGAAAAAGAATGACCTTGTTGAGAAAAATAGGCATACCACCTTCTTTGACCATAGTTTACAGAGGAAGCCTAGAAAGCAATAAAGCCATGTATGTGAAAGGCAAGGTCACTGCTGAATTTGTAGATTTAATCCAGAGGCAACTTCTATTGACATGAAATACTGAAATAAATTTTTGAAATAGCTCTCTCCTTCTAGTTGCGTGGCCCGTCTCATTTACTAAAGGATTTTAAAACACATTTCTCTTTACGGGTTGTTATGTAGTAGAACATCTCTGCAAACTGACAAAACTGATTGCATGACACCAATCTTCTGAACATATAATTGATTTTTAATTCACTGTCTCATTGTCAAATGGACTTGACAATAAACTCCATTCTATTCACACTATGGACTTGTTCAAAAAAGGGTTTGATCCAAAGGCTGACGGGCATCAATCATGAGAAAAAGAGTTCAATTTCATTAATACTTGAAGCATTAAACAAATTTACCTGTATCTACATTTTCCTTATTTGCTTATTTATTTATTTATTCTTACAGATTTTATTTTTTAAAGTAATCTCTTATATCCAATGTGGGGCTGAAATTTACAACCCCGAGATCAGGCGCCCGGCTAGCTCAGTCGGTAGAGCATGAGACTCTTACAACCTCGAGATCAAGAGTCACTTTGCTTGCTCTTCTAACTGAGCCAGCTGAGCACCCCTACCTTTCCCTCTCTTAATACTAAGGACTGATTTTTGCCATGGACCATAAGAACACATAACATGAGTGAATAATATGTGTTTTACTTATGTATAAATAATACGCCAACATTTCATGCTTCTCTTATCTAGTTCCTACTCTCCTATTTCAGAATTAAGTGATTCACAAGAGGCAGTACCAATTAACTTAAAATTAGAGGAAGGGTAGTAAATTGAGAGAAAAAGCCACGTCAATTCTATTTAAAATTTACTATTGCCTATTATGTGTTGCACTAAATACAGTATATCCCTATTTCGGGTTCCAGGTGAACTACAAATATTCTCAGATTAAGACTTCTTGTGAAAGTGAGAATTTTAATTTAATGATTCCATTTATGTAAGTTTACAAACACATAAACCAATCTATGTACATGAACAAAGACACGAAGAGAGCATGAAACTAGGAACGTGAGACGGGAGTAAGGGTTCAATCCCCTTTTAATGTTTTCATGATATTCTAATAACAGAATTAAAATTCACATAAAATTTACAAACGAAGAAAAAAATGGATGGGTTCATACTGGATGACCTACAGGATCTTCCTATCACCCACATTTTGGGAATGACTATATAAAATGCTCAATAACTCTAGAAATCCAACCATTCCTAAAAATCAGCATCATGCAATTAAGCCTTCCCCTATATCAAAAATATACAATTTAAAACTAAATATCAAAATTAAGGACACCTTAAAATTCACAGGATTGTAACTGCAGGCTGAGGGCAGATGCTTCTCTTCCCCCTCGCCACTGTCTCCATCTCTGCTCTCACCTCCACCTCCCACTGCTATAGGACCTTAACTTTGGTTTTGCTGTGGATTCCATTTTCTACAGCTGCCACACAAACAGTAAATAAAATTCATTGTATTTTTGCCCCACTAAGCAACTCTGTCTTCTGGCACATCCAGATGCCTGGCTTAAAAAGAGTGAACAATGAAAACAATGTTTTCTTGAGCAGACATTCTAAAAAGGGCCTAACAAAGGCCTCTGAAGACGCTGCTGGGAGAGACACCACGCAGACAGCTGGTGTGTCCTGTGGACGCAATTCCTTGACCAACCACACGGGTTCATTGGTTTACAAATACTCAGAAAATTAGTCTGCCGTGCCAGGTCAATTTTAAAAGAAGGATTTTCATTTATATTTATGATAATGCTGAGCTTTAAACTGAAGGAGAGTTTAGAGGTTTTAAAATTTATGATTTGTAAATCCATGTACCTGGCCATTGTAAGTCTACCACCACACCATGGATTAACTGGCTATGCATAAACATTTTAGATTATTTGTGTCTACATTGTTCACTCAATATATTACACCAAAATTGGCATAAAATATTTTAAGGGAAAACATACTTCCAGATAAAAGTTATAGCCACCACAGTCACATGGAATGAACGCTCTGCGGGAACATCGTAAGCAACAAAACCTTTACCTTCTGGAACACCTGGAATTTTGCTGAAAGCTGCTTCAACATGAAAATAATTTCCAAAACAAACACAGCCAAGTGGATGGGAAGCAAGGGGTGAAGTGCATACACAGCTCAGCGGAGCACCCACTCTTACAACCTTGGAAGTCAGGCCAAACTCCACAAGGAAAATGCAGGCCCGGAATTTTAAGAAGAATTCAATTAGCGTCCCCAGTATTTCCATAATCAACAGCTGAATGCTAATTAAGCGCACAGCGTCAAGCAGCAGTGGAATCCCAGCGCAATAAGCACCAGCGCAGTGGCAGCAAATGTTACCTTCAGCTTGCATGCATAAATAAGCAGAATTAATAACTACCCGAGCATGGAAGGGTGACTTAATCTGTTTCGATTAGGTGCAGTTCAGCCTGAGGCCTTTGTGTTATATTTAAATGTGTTCACTATGTTTAATTAAAAACCTAATAATCTAGCGTTTCTTTTTTTTTAAATGTTCTGATCAGTATTTTTCTCCTCTTTCTCTTCATAAGTTTTACTGATTTAAAGGGCTTCCTGAAATGGAATAATATTTTCAGCATAATGTAAGTGAGACTGATTAACCGTCAGCGAGGCCCCCAAAGGCAGGCGCCGGCTGTTTACTTCGGCTCCATCCAACTGACCCAGCATTTCTTTGAAACTGCCTCTCTGATCTGACCCAGTTTATTCAGCCCGAGAGACCGCCTCGAGCCCGCTACCAACATGCTTCTCAGTCACTGCACTAAAGCAGAGTTGCAGTTGTCAGTTTCGGGCCTAGAATTCGACAGAAACTGCCACAAACCTGGCATTCCACAAGACTTAAAGTGTCTCAGCCCCAAAGAAACTTCGGTGAGAAATACTGTATCTATACACACACAAGCCATCAAAGGAATCACCGAGAGAAAATGTAAAATGAAAGGCCTCCCACTGTGTGATTTTGAGGCCTAAAATCTCAAGAATTGGTGATTATCTGAAAGACCTAGGATGAAGATGTTGGGTGATGTTACCAGTAACAATACGGGGATTTTTTTTCCAAAAGTAAAACATCTAAGGTCAGCTTTGGGTGCATATAAAAGTTTTTCTCTGATGCATAATTATTAACTATTACAAGTTTTAAAATGTTATATTGAGGACAATCTTAATTATGGTAAAGAATCTTTAAAAACACTCATCTTAAATAAAGACCTGTCAATATTCTTCAAGTCCCTCTTGGACAAAAACATGCTTCTCTACCAGACACTGCTCTCACCATCAGTGAAGGCCTCACTCTTAGGAAGTTCGCCAGTGAGGAGGGCAATCAACGTGGAAGCAAAGCTGCGAGGAACAGAGCTGGCGACGGCAGCAGGAGAAAGCAAGGGCAAGCTGCCCACAGACACAGGCAAGCAGCGGAAGCAGCTCAGAAGACGGTGCGATGGCAGAGCCTCATCGACGTTGCTGCAGTTTGATCAAACCAGTATCCTGGAGGCAGTGACGCTTAAAAATAACTAAAATGTTATTCTGGGGGTGGGGGGAGGGTACAGAACAGGAGGCAGGCCCATGTCCTTATTTTCATTGGGACGCACTTGCTTTGCTTATTCCTGTGATTCCCGGGGTGAGATGATGTGGGGGAATTCAACCAGAAGGGCCACATGCACACAGCAGGTTATGTTCTCACAGCCAAAACCAGGCCAAGGCAGAGGTCCACACGTTCCTGTGCCTGGCTGCCACATAAGCTGGTCAAAGATTTGACTTGGATATGTTCATAAGAAGCTGCCTTCAGCCTATCATGTACTCAAGCCCTCTTTCTCATTTGCTTTTCAGGTTTTTAGAAAGTGAAGCTGAACTTCCTACAAATAAGGGAAGCATTTGATCCCTGGGTTCTGCAAGGACTGGATGAGTGCCAGCACATTTCTCAAAACTCCAACCAAAACAAGAAGCGACCATGACAAAAATGCGCCGGAATGACAAGGATTTATGCAGTTAGGGATCATTACCACGTCCTCGGAATGTGCAGCAATCTGGAGTCGTGTTTCACTTTTCCAAAGAAAGTCAGGCCTTCTCCGATGTCTAAGACTCCCTTTCTGTCCCACGGGCTGCCTCAAGTCCCCAAGCTGCAGCAGCAGGGACACAGGCCACGCTGTGCCCGAGAGGCAAGTGCTGCAGGAGGAGGAAGACAGCTTTCCTTTAAGTGGGAGTCCTTAAACCCCAGAGAGAAGGACAGGCCGCAGGGAGAGCACTGGGAGCTCCTGGCTGCTGAGAAGCCTTAAGGTGAAGGGGAGGGAGGGCCGAGAAGGGCTCCTAGCACAGGGGGCCCCCCCGCGGTGACCGCCTTTCACACACTCCTTCAATCCTCTCCACCTCCTCGCCTCCTTCTTGCAACAAGGCTGTTTGAGAATCTTAAATTTTTATCAATCAAAATTCTCTCCTTCTCACAAAAATGGGTCCACAGTGAAAAACGACATCTGACTTGACAAAACAAATCTCACATTTTTACTCTATCTGAATAACTGATCTATCTGAATAACGGCCACTATCTGAATAACAAACGTTTTAGAAGTTTCCAACTCTAAAGTTTTCTAAAGTTTTCAACAACTGATCATGTAAAGCATTTAAATATTTAATTTCCAAACAGCAGCACCAACTTCCTCATGCATCTGGTCAGCCAGAAGCATTAATGGGCTCCTGAAAAAGCTCTCTAACCAAACCTTCAGGGGTGCTTCGGTCCCTCCCTGCAGCCTCCTAGTCCACTTCCCTGCTTCCACTCGCCAACCCCTCCCCACGACCTTTCCTTGAACATATCCTCTCAGCTCTTGCTCCAGCCCGCATCCAGGATCTCACCACTTCTCCCAAGCACTGATTCCGTGCTCTTCGGTCACTGGTCTCGGGCCTGGAAGCTCGCTATTGCCCCGGAAGCCCACTTGTGACTCGGGCCAGAGTGCGCCCCGCCAGCAGATCAAGTCACCCCTCTGCTCAGAATCTGCCCATGCAGACCAAAGAGCAAGGCGCCGACCATCCATCCACGGGTCACACATGATCCACCGCCTGCCGTCCCCTTCCCCTTCCGCTCCAGACACATTCCTGCCTACTTCTTGACCATGCCAGGGGCCAGACTTCTCTTCCCCTGGCATGATCCAAAAGGCTTATCTTTGCACTAAGGTCTCCGCTCAAATGGTTCTTACCAGGGCTCTTCCTCCGCCCCTTACTAAAGATAGCACCTCCCCACTCCCCCAGTTTATTCTCCATCCTCCTTACCTACTCTATTTTCCTCAGCACACAGATGTGCTACCACTTGACATATATTGATTTATAGATGGTCCCTCCTCTTAAAACATAAGCCTCATGAGGAGGGGCCTTTTGTTGTTGTTTTTTAAGATTTTATTTATTTATTTGACAGACAGACGTCACAAGTAGGCAGGGAGGGAGACAGAAAGAGAGAGGGGGAAGCAGGCTCCCCGCTGAGCAGAGAGCCCGATGCAGAGTTCGATCCCAGGACCCCGAGACCATGACCCGAGCCAAAGGCAGAGGCTTAACCCACTGAGCCACCCAGGTGCCTCCGAGGGACCTTTTGTTCTTGTTATGGTCCTAACACAGCACCTGGCACACAGTAAGTACTTAATAAATAAAAAACGAAAAGAGCAAGATTAGGAAAGCACAAAAGTTTTTCAGCATTCTTTCTTAGCATATCTTGAAGTATCAGCAACAAGCTTACAATTGATATGTCTATCAGTGCCAGCCTTCATCTTAATTTCTTTCAACCCAAAGGGCAAACGTCAAGCAGTAACATTCAGACACAAGACTGAAGTAGCAAAAGCACAAGTAATCTGTAAGTCTTTTACGGCAATACCTTTCAGAAGTCACAAGATGGGGATGTAGCTTCATGAGAACTCGGTCTGCTGGGACAGGAATCCATGGGCATTCAAATCTGTATTTGTGGCCACATATTTTATCTCCCCACCTTCTCTGATGGGCCATAATGACAGGATGAATATGTAAGAGCCACTGTATTTACATAATCAGGCCTATGCTTCCTGCAAGTCACTGCCTCCACTTAGGATATGTATCAACTGGTTTAAAAATGCTGGGTTTTAAAATGAGGAGGGATCAAAAACTGGCTTGCTAAAACCAGCCAACCAACACTCCCAATCTCTTCTCTTTCCATGAAACCTGAGAAAATCCTTCCCACTAAGCTTACTAAGATCAAGTCTCTCTGTACAATTATGACCTCTTTTCTTTGACTAATGGCTACCACGGACAGTGCCCAGAGGCGCAGGGAGGGCACACTTGAGAAGCCAACAGCCTGGTGACACCAGCCACAAGACCACCCCATCCGCACTCACCACTTCATCCTCCGTCCAGCACTTTTCGATCAGCTTGGGCACAGGCTTCTTCACCAGGCGCTGCAGGGCTTTGCCCGCATCATACCCACTCTCATGTAGCTAAAACAACAACAACAACTTCTGTTAGTGAAGTGTGCCAAGTAACAGATCCGGAAGCAAATCAATAAAACAGAAGCCCTGCAGTTGTTCCAACAGAAGAACCACAGAAAGGGCATGTTAGCAGCAAGAGAATTCGTTCTCCTCCAATAGCTCCCTGCCCCCAGTTCCAGCTGTTCTGGGAAAGGGAGGCAGGTAAGGTAGAGAACACTTTGGCAAGAACAGGAATAGGATTCAGAACAACAGTAACAAACACTTTCTGAACGTGTGGCCGGACAGAGTGGGGAGCATAATCCATGTACTAGTATTCTTTCTTAATCCTATGAGAAAGGTATTTTCTCATTTAAGCTTATAGGGTAGGAACTACCGTCACCCTATTTTATTGATGAGAAACTGAGGCACAGAAAGGTCAAAGGTGCTCGTCACACTAAACCAGCAGGCTGTAAAGCCAGGACTCCAGCCAGTGTGATTTCTACCTACTCTTGTCCCATTCCCCCCAAAAGGCGGTTCAAAACCTACTGAGTTATGTTATTTCCCTTCGGCATCTCTGAAGTCTTTCAACTGCAGTAATTTCACTTAAAATTTTTTTTCTCAAGTATCTGAACTGTAGAGCTTTTTTTTTTTTTTTTAAAGATTTTATTTATTTATTTATTTGACAGACAGAGATCACAAGTAGGCAGAGAGGCAGGCAGAGAGAGGAAGGAAAGCAGGCTCCCTGCTGAGCAGAGAGCCCGATGTGGGGCTTGATCCCAGGACCTGGGATCATGACCTGAGTTGAAGGCAGCAGCTTAACCAACTGAGCCACCCAGGTGCCCCTGAACTGTAGAGCTTTTTAATGAAACTCTTTAACAGTATACTAGCAATACATGTGAATGAAGATGCTGGTTTATCTACACTCTCCTTCTAGGACCAGACTTCTCTCTCATTAAAGGTAATAAACTTCCTCCACTCCATATCCTTTCCAACCCCAGGCAGTGCCTGACACCACTCACCCTCACTATCTTGCAAAGACATTCTTCTCTTGGTTCATGTGATCCCAACCCCCCTTTTAGTTCCAGAGTTTCAACCTGCAAACAATGGAATGACATAACAGAAAGATCCTCTTGCTTAATCTACCTCCCCTAACTGTGGCCATTCCTCCAAAATTCTCACAGGAAATCTGGCTATCCTTTACAGACAGAATCTGTTTTGGCTAAGATCTTATCTCTAGAACCTAACACAGTCCATAGCATATGGGGATCTAAGAGAACTACTGGTTAAATTAATAAATAAATGCCTTCAACTATTGTCCCTGTGCAAACTCCACCCAAATCTAAATCTCAGTTGATTCTAATTCATTTGGCTTGAAGTTGACAAAGTGCCTACTGCATTCCATGTGATGTACTAGACCCTGGGCCCACAGGAGTGAACAAAACAGGCAAAGGCATCCCTGCTGTCATAGAGCGGACCTTCCAATCTTCTCACCCATGTTTCAATCCCTTATCTGAACAATTCACAAGCATCAGCTGCAAACTCAGAACGAATAAGGTCCACACCTTAGCAAACCAGTTTTTATTTCCAGGAAACTTGCAAAACTCCTAAGGATGTGTCATGGGGACACAATACATAGGAGATGACAAGATCGAGCAGATGACAGTTATCACTACTACCTAGGTGTAAGTAAAGAACTACAGACACACAAGAAAGAGGAGAGAGCACAAGGTTTCCCCTCTTTAGCAAAAGACTCCTAAGAAGGATGTGCAAATTGCCTTCCCACCAACTGCTACAGACCCAGGGCTGGGCATATAGTAAGCCTGCAGTAAACATTTATTGAATAAGCTAAAATAATATTTGAAACATACACAGCCAGTCTCTCTTCTAACGATTCAACTGCTAATGGAAGAGATATCACAAATATCCATTTTCATTGCACATTCAGAGAAACAGAAGGTATAAAAAAATTAAAATTTCCTGAGTATTCTCACAGTTTGGAGGACTCCATTTATTTCAGATCCAGGTCCAAGAAGTCCAGACTATATATTAACTATAACAATAAGTCATTACCTTAAAACAAAACAAAATACCTGCAACAACAATGTTAGATTGTGGGATTCTGGGGTTTTTGTTTGTTTTTTGTTTTTGTTTTTTTAATTTGACAGAGAGAGAGAGAGAGAGAGATCACAAGCAGGCAGAGAGGCAGGCAGAGAAAGAGGGTGAAGCAGGCTCCCCACTGAGCAGGGAGCCCGATGCGGGGCTCGATCCCAGGACCCTGAGATCATGACCTGAGCCAAAAGCAGAGGTTTAACCCACTGAGCCACCCGGGCACCCCTGGATTCTGTTTTGATGATAGTATAGTATAGTATAGTGTGTGTGTGTGTGTGTGTGTGTGTGTGTGTGTATGAATGTTAGATATTAACATATATTTTAATAACATTCATCATTAGACCTTAATCTAGACTTATTTCAGCAGTATAAAAAGATGAAAATAAAGTTAGATTTTCAAACTTTGCTCAAAATCCAGACCAAGCAGATACTTGTCAAGTTCTATAATACAATAAGTTTCTATAATACAATAAGAATCTATAATATGACCTTAACAATGTGGACCAGAACTGAATAAAAGAAAAAACTGCATGCCTATTTAGGTTTTTTTTTAAAGATTTTATTTATTTATTTGACAGAGATCACAAGTAGGCAGAGAAGCAGGCAGAGAGAGAGAGGAGGAAGCAGGCTCCCTGCTGAGCAGAGAGCCCGATGCGGGGCTCGATCCTAGAACCCTAGGATCATGACCTGAGCCGAAGGCAGAGGCTTTAATCCACTGAGCCACCCAGGTGCCCCCTATTTAATTTTTTTAGAAGCACATATTTTGGTGATAATCTGAAATCAATTCAAGTTGATCAAATCATAAAAATTCTTAATAAAAAGCTTATGGAAAATTAACATTTCTTAAGAGGTAATTATAGTATATGAGGTAATTATGAAGAGCCATGGACTCTGGAGCCAGACTATCTGGACTCAAATTCTAGGTCTATTACTAGAATCCAGGGACTTACTTATCCTCTCTGGGACTTAATGTTGTCATCTTTAAAAATGAGTATAATAATAACATCTACATCTTAGGGTATTATAAGGATAACATTAGAAAACACATGTAAATTGCCTAGAACTACACCTGGCACATAATACACTAAATGGGTATTAGTGATCTGTTTTTAAAAGGAAAGAGTAAAAAAAAAAGGAAGCAGTCTCTACTCAATTTTCTGGATTAGACAGTAGCCTTTTGGCGGGGCGGGGGGGGGTAGACTGTTAAACTATAAACAAAACCATTTATGTCTCACAAAATTATTCATGTTAAAAATTTTTGAAATTTGACTAAAATACTGGTATAGTACACAGAAAAAAAATTTAAAATTTAAAGTCTTATATGGTTGATAGGAAATTACTCTTAAGAACGTAAGGCCTGTTCCAAAAGTGTACTGCTGAATGAAGCTAAATCAAATGTCATTAATCCCTGGGCTGTTCCTGACTTTTGGTGAATCAAGGCCAGCTTTGAATGGGAGCTGCAAGAAACGTTCTGAACAATCTGCTGAACTTCTGGCTGTTTGGTTTATTAGAAAAGCTGCCCAATGCACACATGGTGCCCTCAGTTAAATTTCTAGTGAGCTGCTTATTTGTTCCCTAACCATATCCCAGTGTCCACACTTCCTTCACAAATCTTCATTTCTCATCACACTTTCCCCTGAAGAAGCCGTTGTAACGCATGTGGTAACCTGGGCTTCCTTCCACTACTCATTCTCTAAATAATGGGCAATTCCCCACTTTCATTTGATCCACTGTCTGCCTGTCCTCTTATAATATTCCTGCTCCTGACCTTTCCATGATATAAACCCAATAAATATTTGGTCTCTGCTCCCACACCTCTACCAAGACATATTTGAAAAGCCAGAGATACGGGATTATTTACCAACAGTGATGAAATATTTACTGAACAAATGAAGTTAGGGTATTATTGTGCTGTCATCAATAATTCATAAACGCTAGTCCAAAAGCCCGTTATCAAGGGGTGGCTCTCCCCTGCCCTGTTCCTAGGGAACCCAACTGAACCTTTCCACACCTTCACCTTCTTCTGGATGTTATAAACATTTAATTCTACTTTCTAGGAATCTTGCCTGAGAAGATTCTGAAAGTTTTACATCTTTACAAAAATCCTTAACATACTAAAAGTTGTGATGGCCCTCACGGCTTCACAAAAGTGAAGATCAGTTTTGAGCACCTTGGGAAAATTACCAGAGTTCAGAACATCCTTCATTCCTTCCACAGACGTGTACCTAGTACTAAACTGGGCCAGATGCTACTCTAGGTGCCAGGAAGAGATACAGCTTTGGAAAACACCGACAACGCACATCAGGAATGGAGAAACGAGAAGGGGTAACCTGGGAGAAGCACTGTAAAGTACCAGTTTGGTATAACACGTCTACCTAAATCTCACTTTCAAACTCTAGGGTCCTCAAAGGGTGGGTACTACCTTCTTCAGTCCATGTATGAGGCAACAAGTACGCTCTTCTAAAGTAACCTTCTTCTAAAAGAAGGATGGTTTTCTAGATAGTTATGAGATTTCCCTTCTTCAGACTGGAGCCAAAATAATGTTTGAGGAAGAGCTAAACTGGATATTTCAATTATATTCTTTATGTATATTAGAATTAAAGCTATGAAAATATTGGCTACCTTAAATCTTAAAAAAAAAAAAAAGCCATTAAAAAATTCTCCTCTAATACAGCATCAAGCTCTAACAAATTATAATAATTTCACCTTGTGGAAAACATGGGGGTTTCAAATTTAAAATACCTGATCACAATCATACAGACACATCTATACAGTGAGGAAATGTAGCTCAAGCTTCTCACTATTGCTGAGGTAAAAAGGTCCTTTAATGTAAATAAAATTTTCTACCATATCCCCAGAGAAGACTGCTCAAAGAAACTGCAATGAATATGGGGGGGAAACCATCAAATGTCTTATGGCTTCACTTTGTAGCCTTGGAAAAGCAATTAAAGCAAGATAAGTAAACCCTTCTGTCCATTTTGCAACCAGGAAGGGCTAGTAAATTCTGGGTTTAAATGTAATTTTAATGTAGAGTATAGCAAACTGTACCATTCTGGAGCGACTGAAAAAAATCATCACAAAATACAGGGACCAAGATACAACATCATTACTCAACCAGCTGCCAAGGTTCATAAGCTATTGGTGGGAGAAGCATTTAGATCTCACACCACCCCCATCACCCTGCCAGCCACTAAAGCAGGATGTCATTCAGCTGAAACCACTGTTTTCAGATTCATCATCCCGGGGTAGGGGTGGGGGTGGGGGTGTATAATCCAATGATCAGGGAGGCAGATACTTGTAAATCTGTTGCTTCCACATCACTGAACTGCGAGTCTGCACTTCTACACAAGCAAAATCTGTCTTCCCCTAAGCCACAGGTCACTAGGTGAGGAATGTGATAACAAAATGTGATACGTCATCAATCTCTAAGCCTTTCAAGTCACTCCATCAAGGAACCATCCCTGCTTTGCTCTTTTCCACCAGTTCTACCTTTGGTCCCCTGGGCTGGCACTACAGAGTCCTCAGGCTGTGTCCTTTTCTTCACTTTTGGTTTGTTCACTGTGAGACAGCAAACAGGGCCGTTCCTCTATCAGGGGTCCGGCGGTCCTCTACCACACCTTCCAGTGCCCGTGAGGCCCAGTGGGACGTCCCAGCCTCAGAGGCAGGCCGCAGGCACCACGTGCTCTTGGCCCTCCACCCTCTCAGCAAGAGTTACTAAGGACCTCCTATGCCAGACACTGTGCGAGCAAGGACCGGCAGGACTGAACCAGCAGAGTCAACCTCATGGGGGATTTGGTGCTAAAAACAAGGGCAGCCTGAGTAACACAAGCTCCTGATTTGGTTCTACTGTAATAATTGAAACCCCCACACAGAGCCAAAGACTATGATACCACATGTGACTGGATGAATTTGGTCAGCAGCATAAAAAGCTCTCAACAACCGTGGGCACCCAGCCGCCCCTCCTATACAAGCCGTCCCATTGTCAATTCCTAGTGAACGCAGCACAGGACCTGAGGAAGGAGACAGATTCTTGTTATCAGTTTTGTCACAAACTGGCTGAGCTGAGGTTTTCAGCTATCAAATGGGCCTCACACCACTCTCCCACAGTTGTGTCAAAAGACAATGGAAGGTATGAAATGAGATATGTGACAAGATACGTGAAATGTCAAAAGGCTATCAACTGTGCAGAGGCATCATCACGGGCACACATCTCTTATCAAAGACTGCTCAGCAACCCCAAGTTCAACAGAGTACCTGCTGTACAGTGCTGGAGACGACACACCCGCCACGGGCTCCTTACAGCCTCTGACCTCTCCGTGATTAGCAGCAAGGAAGGATCATGCCCCAAGAAGAAAAACACATTTCTGCATAATTGCCCAAGTTAAATGTGCTACTCTCGCTCTGCCTGACAAATCATTCCCTGCTTATTACTTTCTATAATTTAATATATATAAGTGCTTTACTGGCAAGCTTCTCGAAAGAATAAATAATATTTAATGACTGCCTACGGTTTAATTAACTCATGATTGAACTTCTCATGGATTGCTATAAACATTAAATTACATCCTTCCTCAAAGCTGCCATGGATGGAGATCCAGTTTTAAGCTTTAGCCCTGCTGCCTAACAGTTGTGAAATTTCAGCAAATCTGTATATTGGACAGAGAGGTGAGAATCAACCTTAATGCCTAGTTATAAGGTATGTTATTTTATAAAGCAAGGACAGGGTCTTAATTTAAATAAGACGGAAAATGTGCACATGTCCAAATACCTCATTTATATTACAGCAATCACTAAGCATCACAGGATCTTGGGCAGTCATATTAGCACAAACTCTGTGTACTACCACAAGGCTTCAAGTTTCTGCTCTGGCTTCTCATCTTAGCTGCCGTTTTTGGTCTGCATGATGTTGCAAATAAATTTTCCTTTTGGCATGGCTCAGCTGTCAGGCACCTCTGTTCTATAATGAACCCATGAATTACATCTCCCTGCTCTGACATCTCTGGTCTTGCACATCAAAATATTGTTCTTCAATTGTAATTTATAACTTAATTTAAATGTCCCTTTTGCTGTGACCCTTTTAGATCAAATGGCATTGCATCTGGCAGTTTCTCCTACCCCAAAGCATCCTTTCGCAATTATACCATTATAATAACAGTAGAAAAAGCCTGAGTTAGACTGCATCCATGCTAAATATTAAATAATTGCATTTCCATTACGAACAATATTAGATTTTAAAGGCCATAAAGAAAGCAAGGCTGTTGTGGATCTAAGCCCTGTGTTCCTGAGGAAAGGCTGACTCCTTAGGACTGAGCAAAACCAATCCCCTACAGAATGAGTAGAACTCTGGCCACAGAGAGAAAAACTACCACTGGATGCATGAATCTGGATCATTTATGCTGTTTATGTGAATGATAATGATGTGTCAGTTCGGAAAGATCTATGTCTGATCACAAGCGGAAATGGTTCAGGGCCACAAGTGGAAATTAAAACACTTTTTCATTTACTCCTGAGCATCCTCACAGCCTTGAATACAGAAAAACAGTATGTAAGGCTCTACTCTAGAGGGTAACAGAAAAAAACATAGTTCTTCCATCTCATGGAAATGTAGGCAGTAGTGAACCCATTGATAAAGGCCTAAACTGACCTAGAAAGTATATGTGAAAGGACAGCTATGAGTCAATTTTATCCAGATTCCTTCAGAAAGTTTATTTAAGAAAATGAATAAAAACAAAAACCTCAAGACCAGGGTGTCTGGCTGGCTCAGTCATTAGACCATGTGACTCTTGATCTCAGGGCTGTGAGTTCAAACCCCATACTGGGTATAGAGATTACTTAAAAAACAAAACAAACAAACAAACAAAAACCCTCAAGAGCACCTACAAAGTATTAAGTAAAAAACATTTACAGAAATTGTTAGAACTCCCACTAAGTTGAGTTTAGGTGCAGAAATGACTGCTCCCAATCCATGAAGCTCAGAAAGCTTAAACCCAGTGCTTTTTAACAAGTAATTTTAAAGTTGTGTTAAAAAAAAAAAAACCAGTACACTGGGGCACCTGGGTTGCTCAGTCATTAAGTGTCTGCCTTCAGCTCAGGTCATGATACCAAGGTTTAGGGGTTGAGCCCCATGTCAGGCTCCCTGCTCAGCGGGAGGCCTGCTTCTCCCTCTCCCATCCCCCCCCCCCCACTTGTGTTCCTCTTTTCTCTAATAAAATCTTTAAAAAAACAAAAACAAAAAAACAGTACACCTATTCTTTCTGATCACAATGATAACTAATGGAACCAGGAAAATTAAAGAGGCATGCACTGAAGCATGTGTGACTCCAGAGTAGGGACACTTCTTTCTCTTTTTTTTTTTAAGATTTTATTTATTTATTTGACAGAGAGAGATATCACAAGTAGGCAGAGAGGCAGGCAGAGAGAGGAAGGAAGCAAGCTCCCCACTGAGCAGAGAGCTCAAGGCGGGGCTCAATCCCACGACCCTGAGATCATGACCTAAGCTGAAGGCAGAGGCTTAACCCACTGAGCCACCCAGGTGCCCCAGTAGGGACACTTTTGAGTGACTGCTCTTTTATCTGGAAACCTCAGCCAAGAGCAGAGCTAGTGACTAAGAGAGAAGAAAAAGACTCCAGGCAGTTATAGTAGTGCTCTCGAGCAACGGCCTTGGAGAACCTAGAAGGCCCTCAGTCTGGGCCTTAGAAACCTAGCTTCTGAAATTCTGCTTTTCCCAAAGGGTCTCAGGAGAACAGATGAGACTGCAGGATTTCAAAGCAGCAGTGGTAGAAAACAGCTTGACTGGGGAAGACCAACAGAACTTGCAACGCATCATGCAAACTGAAAGTTAGGACTCTTAACAGTCACACATAATTTTGTGTGATGGCCACATAATGAGGACTCAGAGGTAGCAAGTAAAGGCAGACTTGATTTAAGAACACGTGAAAATGTATACTTCATTTTGGGCGGGGGGGGGGGGGGATGAATAGTCAACCTTCTTAAAAATGCTTGGATAACTGATACTCCAAGTCCTGGGCTGAACAGGAATCACAGCTCAATACAACTCAACAACTGCTGTGCACGGGGGGAAGGCAGGCCAGCAAGGGCCGGCAGTCCCATGCCGTCATCTTAGAAGCCCAGCGACTGATGGGCTATGGGGGAGTGTAAGCCTCCTGGGTAAGAGAGCTGGCCAGGGCAACATAGTTTGTCACAGTCTGGCAGGGCTGGGCTCAGGGCAGGGCTATAGGGCCAGACCAGAAACCAGAAGAGAAGGCAGAGACTTAAAAGAGCAACAGCTTCAAAGGCAACCATGTCAGCAACACAAGACTTGCCCCCGAAGGCTCCATGGGGGCCCAGCTCAGTGGCCTTGAGGTACAGCCAAGGAAGAAATACCCTCCAAAATCACTGGTCAGAAGAGTTAATCCAGTAGTTATACAGGACAACTCTATTACCTGAATATGTTCTTTGTGAAAGGAAAACCAGAGACACTGTACCATATACCACACATATACTGTACTATTTTGTAAATCAAATATCCTCGGATATTTGATTTACAAATATCCTCGGATATTCGGATACAGAAATATCACAGTCCCTACTAGAAATATTCTTATACTAAGTATATACTAAGTATATTTTTATACTTAACCAAAAAGCTTTTACGTTAAGTACTCTAATTTATTTCAGTGACACATTATAATATACTAGTAAAGTCCAACTGTGGCAGGCTGAAAAATGAGCCCCAGAAGATACCCACCTCACATCTCTGGAACAGATGAGACCTTCATTGGGAAAAGGGTCTTTGCAGATAGGATGAAATTAATGATTCTGAGAGGAGGAGATAATTCGGATTATTCAAGTGGGCTCTATATCCAATGGACAAACATCTTTATGAAAGAGAAGCAATGGGAAAAGAACAGAAAAGATGTAGACCCACAGAGGGGAAGGCAGTGTAAAGGCAAGCAGAGAGAGATGTGGCCACAAATGAAGGAATACCAGCAGCCACAGGAAGCTGGAAGAAGGATTCTTCTGAGAAGCCAGAGAGAGCAAGGCACAGGGGACACCTCGACATCATACTTCCAGCCTCCAGCACTGGGAGAGAACGCACTTCTGTTGTTTTAAGCCAGCAAGTTTGGGGTGATTTGTTACACCAGCCACAGGAAACTAATACACAAACTTTCAAAGTCTGGAGGTAAAAAAAATTATCTAGGAGAGCTATAAAAAAGTATTCCCAAGTATATGTCAAAACTAGTTTAAGAAATATACACACTAGCACAAATATAAACTTTAATATTCTGTGGCATATTTTGGAACTAATGGTAACATATGAGCCCTTTTAAAACTCAGAGGCCTATTTTGTTCTAAGATTAAATACTTAAATTATCAACACTTTTAACAAATACCCTTGCATAAAGGCTTTATAAAGAACGGGAATTGAATAATGTTTATTACTGAATAAATAAATGAATGATTTTACTAAAGCTTCTTCTTAAATGTAAAAAGGCTAAGGGCTTTTACCTTGATTGGCTAAATACTTACTGTGTTAATATTAATGCTTAATATAGGCTCATAGATGGGTAAAATTATGATTCATGTTAAGTAGACATTTTTCAAAACACCACGTAATTCTCAAAACATTTCACTATGGAAGAAAGAAATCATTTGAGAAAGAAGCTTTCTTAAATTTTTAAAGGAACTCTCTAAATTTGCCAAACACAAGGAAAGGCCAAGTCAATTCCCCAGCCCCTGCTGAGTGTCTAGAAGAAAGGATGGAGATGCACCAAGAGGTTAGAGCATGAAGGACTTCTTTATTGTTTATTTATTTATTTTGTTAAAAGTAGTCTCCAAGCCCAACCTGGACCCCAATGCGGAGCTCAAACTCACAACCCTGAGATCAAGATCTGAGCTGAGACCAAGAGTCAGACACTCAACAGACTGAGCCACCCAGGCACCCCAAGCATGAAGGATTTCTAATGAATGGGCTGAAGAGCAAAGCCCCCAACCTGCAGACTGACAGACATTTCAAGAGGACTGCTATAAGGCACTGGGCTCAACTCTGTTCTTTCCTCAAGTTTAAATTATTACGTGTATATACATGACAGGATGTGCTTATTAATCTGTAAGTGATATACTTACAGAATTTTACGAAGATTAAGGGGTGCGTGGGGGACTCAGTTGGTTACACAGCCAGCTATTGATTTCCACTCAGGTCCTGATCTCAGGGTCCTGGGATGGAGCCCCACACTGAGCTCTGCGCTCAGTGGGGAGTCTGCTAGAGATTCTCTCTTCCCCTCCCTCTCCCCCTCCCTCTGCTCACTCTTACTTATTCTCTCTAAAATAAATAAATACATCTTAAAAAAAAAGAATGTTATGAAGACTAAGTGAATTCATTCATAAAATGAGTAGCATATAATTGCTATATAGCATACTAGCTATACAGCATAGAATTATTATATGTGCTATATATAGTATATATGCTATACAGCATAAAACTAATAAGCATATAATAGCATATAATTGCTATATGGCATACAAGCATATAAGTACTCAATCAACACATTTTAATTTTGTTGTTATTAATATAGCTCTTGTTACAAATGACATCAGGCAGCAGACTAATAGTTGATATCCAATAGAATGAAAACAGTGATAAGCTTAAGGTCCTGTGCCTGGTTTAAAAATCAGTCAAAATGCTGAGGGTGGGAGAGAAATGGCTTAGCAAAGGCCAGTACACAGAAAGAACTGAAATGAAACAAGACAAAACACAAGACAAAAAAAATGTGACAAGCACACATTCATAAAAGCTTAGACTGCATCAGGAAGATGAGCTTTTAGGAAAGCTGAAATAGTATTTCTTTGTCACTTTATGCCAATCAGATTGGGGAATGTTGCTTCAGCAAAGGTGATGCATTTTTAAAAACACAGACAAAGCTGACCAGAATCAGAAATAAAATGGTTGTGAAATATAAATGTAATAATAAATGTAATGATATATATAAATATATATATAAATTATATATATAATATATAAGCTGACCAGAATCAGAAATAAAATGGTTGTGAAATATAAATGTAATAATATATATAAATATATACAATAAATAATATATTATATATAAATAATGTAAATATAAATATAAAATATAAAATGGCTTAACAATATTACACAACTCAAAATGTTACCCTCAGTGAAAGACGCCAGTCACAAGAGGCCACATACTATATGATCCCATGTATATGAAATGTCCAGAATAGGCAACTCCATAGAGCTGGAAGGCAGACTAGTAATTACCAAGGCTGGAGTAGGGGGGAACTGAAGGGTGATGCTAATGGTATAGGGTTCCTTCTGGAATAACAAAAACATCATACAATTGACTGTGGTGACAGTTGCACAAATGTGGGAATATTATAAAAGCCATTAAATGGGACACTTTAAATGGGTAAAACATATGAATTGTATCTTAATAAAGCTATTCTAGAAAAAAGAAGAAAAATGGAAAAAAGGGGGAAAAAAGTGGCTAAAGAAACTTAAGAGTGATTCATGTGGAAAAGCCAAGCAGGGCCACAATCATGAAGACCTGCATCAGGAGCACGACAAGTGAGAAGAACTTAGAGTGATACTCTCCTGTTAAAACTATCAAAAACAGTGCTCGCTTCAGCAGCACATATACTAAAACTATCAAAAACAGGGGCGTCTGGGTGGCTCAGTCCCTTAAACACCTGTCTTCGGCTCAGGTCATGATCTCAGGGGTCCTGGGATCGTGCCCCATGTCAGGATCCCTGCTCAGCAGGGAGTCTGCTTCTCCCTCTCCCTCTGCATCCCCCACCTGTGTGTGCATGCACACGCATGCGCACTCTCTCTCTCTCTCTCAGAAATAAATAAAATCTTTAAAAAAAACCTATCAAATACAAAATCACTGCTGCAATAAGTCATAAAGGTACCATTACCAGAGGTTAATGTAAGTGGCCTTCTATCTCCCCAGCCACCCCTGAGGAGCTTTGAGAATGCTCTCTGTTGTACTTAGTAAAAGAACAGAGCAGGGCATAATGTTAAACTTTGACTAAAGCTACAGATACCTACAAAGGAACAAAACATCAAAGCATTAAATTAAAAAGTCATCTTCATCCAAATGAGACAAAAAGAATAAATCATGCAATCTTTCAAAGTGTTGTCGCCTGAAACTTTTGGGGTTTTTTGTTTTTTCAGATTTTACTTTTTTATTTGAGAGACAGAGACACAGAGAGAGAGAGAATGTGAGAGTAAGAGGGGCAGACAAGGAGGGAGAGGGAAAGGGGTGGAATCTCAAGCACACCCCACACTGAGTGCAGAGCTCGATGGGGATCTCGATCTCAGGACCCTGAGACCATGACCTGGGCCAAAACCAAGAGTTGGACACTCAACCAAATGAGCCACCCAGGCGTCCCTGCCTAGAACTTCTGAATAAAGTGAATTTATGAAGTTTTCAGCCCAAAGAGAGCCATATTGGTAAATTCCTAAATACTGAAACAATTTTCAAAAGTTCAAAATGTTTCTAACTGATCAAAGTATAATAAATAAAACCTCAACTTTATATATTATGCTGATAATCATTGAAAAGGACTTGGTTATACCAGAAAACCACTGCATCTTTACTTATGCTACAATTAACAATGTCATATGCTGTATACGCCAATATCTTGATATAAGATAAATAAAATACTAGCAGAGGTGTTTGCCAAGGCTGATTTACATAGGGTGCTGTTCTGAAATTTATTGCATTCCCATAATAAGAAATCACACAGCATATAAACTTTTCCCATTTCTCTTTTCAACAACAAATCAAAATCTTAGAGGAAAAAACCCACCATCCTACTATTTTATTTATCTTTTAAGATTTTATTTATTTGACAGAGATCATGAGTAGGCAGAGAGGCAGGCAGAGAGAGAGGGGAAAGCAGGCCCCCCGCTGAGCAGAGAGCCCAATGTGGGGCTTGATCCCAGGACCCTGGGATCATGACCTGAGCCGAAGGCAGAGGCTTTAACCCACTGAGCCACCCGGGTGCCCCCATCCTACTATTTTATAATGACTAATCTGAATGGAGAATGGTAAAAAAAAATTAAGTAAGGGGGCGCCTGGGTAGCTCAGTGGATTAAACATCAGGGTCCTGGGTCCTGGGATCAAGCCCCACATCCAGCTCCCTGCTCACTGGAGAGCCTGCTTCTACCTTGGCCTCTGCCCCTTCACCCAACTCATGTGTGCACACACCTGCTTTCCCGCTCTCTCCTTCTCTAATAAATAAAATCTTTAAAAAAAGAATTTAATTAAGGGTGTGAGTGTAGCATGAACACCACAAGAATCCTGATCATAAGCTTTAGATAAGCTGTAATAAATGGGCTTCCCAGTAATGCCTTATTTGTGAGATAGAAAATACTCAACATTCATTTAAGTCCTAAGTACTGCAAAACTAACTCAGGGCCAGATACTTTAATGAAGTCCATTTATGATGAACAAACAGAATACTTCTGAGAGAAATTCTATAGACTTAATAATAAAAGAGAGAAAGATGAACGTGACCCTGAGAGTAGGCTAATCAGTACACTCTGCTATGCCAACCTTATAATACCAAGTTCTGGGTGATCAAATGTGATCTGGGCTTGAACCTGATGTCAATTACTCAGCAAATACTTAGTGCCTCTCTACTAGGTACTAGGCATTGGGCTATGCCTCAGAAAACAAAGATGAATTAATACCAAACTGTTAGCAAATAATGATTATTTATAGATCAGAGATAAAAAAAACTATGAAACTACTGGAAGCCTTGTATCCTTTGTTGAAGGAGATGTGGATGTGCATAAATAAGTAAGCAAACAAATATATACTCTCTTGAATATGTAAAAAGCTTAATCCAAATACCTAAAAGCCATCCATATTTCAAGGAATAAAACTGTCCAGACAGAAGTGAAATCTTTGCTGCCTGATTATAAATTTTACTTATATATAGTGAACATATATATGTTTAGTTTTAGTGAGAGAAAGTAAACATAAAAATGCAAATAAGTTCGGAGAAAGAGAAACCAAAAGAATTTGAATTTTATTAGGAAATGGGAAAAAATACCTAAGCCCACAGAATGAGATCTAGTATCAACTTAATAAAAACAAGTCAGCATGGCATTTTCTAGAAAACCATAGTCTCAAACTATAGGACTCTGTTACAGTTTCTAAGCATAACTATAAAGATGGATTTTGGAAAAGGCCAAATTAAAGGAAGCACTAAAGATAGGTGAATCCCATTTGGATAGCATAGGGCATCCCCATGGTTTCTTCTTTAAAAAGATTCTATTTATTTATTTGAGAGAGAGAGAGTACAAGCAGGCAGAGAGGCAGGCAGAGAGAAAGGGAGAAGCAGACTCCCAGCCAGGCAGGGAGCCTGACATGGGGCTCGATTCCAGTACCATGGGATCATGACCTGAGCTAAAGGCAGATGCTTAACTGACTGAGCCACCTAGACGCCCCAGGCCATCTCTATGTTCTAGAGCATTATGTTTACAAATTATATGTAAACTGAAAGTACACAGATGAACCTCACAGAAACTGTTTATGAAGAAACACATGCCTGAACAGTACACACAGAAACATTTCTATCAAAGATCTTCTAGAGGAAGCACCACTTTTTAATATGACAGCTTTGTCATATTATCACATATTATTTAACATATTATAAAATTACAAATAGAATAATTTTACATTAATAGGTGTTCACAATTTAAAATAGTAAAATATAACATATCTTTGCCAACATACATTAAAGAGTGCACCCCCGTCACCAAGAACACCATCTTCTTCCACTGAGAGAGGCTGACACGTTTATCACATCATCTTCCTCTACACCAATACAAGTTTTGGGGGGTTTTGTTGGTTTGTTTTTACTTATGAAGTAAAAAGATAAATATATTTTTAACATAAATGATATAACTGTGTCCCTAACTATTCTGCAGGTTCACCACTGGACCTCAAGTAGTCATGTGGCCATGACAATAAGCTACATCACCTGCTACTGTAGTTCTCCAACAAGAGCTGTACTATTGAGAATGTACATATGTCACTCAAGCGTTATACAACGCAAGGACCACCTACAGTAGATTAAAATGGACTAGAGACTCCAAACAACGGGCACCTGGGTGGCTCAGCCATGAAGAATCTGCCTTCAGGGGCGCCTGGGCGGCTCAGTGGGTTAAGGCCTCTGCCTTCAGCTCAGGTCATGATTCCAGGGTCCTGGGATCGAGCCCCGAATCGGGCTCTCTGCTCAGCAGGGAGCCTGCTTCCCCTTCCTCTCTCTCTGCCTGCCTCTCTGCCTACTTGTGATCTCTGTCTGTCAAATAAATAACTAAAATCTTAAAAAAAAAAAATCTGCCTTCAGCTCAGGTCATGATCCCAGGGTCCTGGGATCGAGCCCTGCATCGGGCTCCCTGTTCAGTGGGAAGCATGCTTCTCCCTCTCCCACTTCACCTGCTTGTTCTCTCTCTCATGCTCTCTCTCTCCCTCTCTCTCTCTAAATCTCTAAAAAAATAAGAGACTCCAAATAAAAGGTAGAGCCTGCCAGACTAAAAAGTCAGAAACAACTAAAGAACTAAAGGACGTAAGAGATGTTCTTTAAATACAAAGAAAAAGCAAGATTCAAAGTAAGAAGCTGAAAGATTTGTCATGTGAACAAGCATAAGAAAGCTAGAGTAGCTGTATATATTAGTATCAAACAACACATAGTTCAAGACAAGGAAAGAATCACTCCAAAAAAGGTAAAAGAGCTAATATACAGAGAAAGATAAATATTATGTGCATGAACCTAATGATACAAATGCCAAATATATCAAGCAAAAGCAAACAAAACCAAAATGGGGAATACCCAAATCCACAATCACAGCTGAAGACTTTTAGTACAACTCTCTCAGCAACTGACAATACAACTAGATAAAAAAAATTAGCAGGGCATACGAAGATCTAAGTAATAATAACGACCACTTTAAAGAAACCAAAAATTATTTAAGAGTACACTCCGTAACTGCTGAATATAAACTCAGTACGAATGCACATGAAACACTCACCAAGATGAACCACATGCTGAGCCAAGAAACAAATCTCAATAGATTTCAAAAAACTGAAGTCTTACTGGGTACTCTCTGACCACAACAGAACTAAATGAAAAATCAGTATCATTCCAAAACAAAAGGGTAGGGGAGGGACAGAGAATTTACATAAGAGAGATGTCAATTATCTGGCAATTAAGCAAAATTAATACTAAACATAGGTAAAAAGAAATGTCAATAAATATTTTTAACACAATGATAATGAAAGAACAGCAAATCAAAATTTGTGATAAAAATCCGTTATCTAAGCTCCCACTTTTGGAAAGTAGGGGGAAAATGATCAAGTTAACCCCAAATAAAAAGAAAAATAAGATTTGAGATCAAAGAGATTGAAAACAGAGAAAACCAGGGGCACCTGGGTGGCTCAGTCAGTTAAGCATCTGATTCTTGGTTTTGGCTCAGGGCATGTTCTCAGGGTCATGATATTGAACCCCAAGTCAGGCTCTGTGCTCAGTGCAGAGTCTGCTTAAGACGGTCTCTCCCTCTGTACCTCTCCTCCATGCATCTGGGCACACATGCTCTCTCTCTAATAAATAAATTTTTTAAAATAATAATAAAAAGGGACGCCTGGGTGGCTCAGTAGGTTAAGCGGCTGCCTTCGGCTCAGGTCATGATCCCAGCATCCTGGGATCGAGTCCCATATCGGGCTCCTTGCTCAGTAGGGAGTCTGCTTCTCCCTCTGCCTCCAGCTGCCTGTGCTCGCTCTCTCTCTCTCTCTGACAAATAAATAAATAAAATCTTTTAAAAATAATAAAAAATAAAAAAATTTAAAAAAAATAATAATAAAAAAGAAAAAAAATCAACGAAACCAAATGTTAGCTATCTGAAATAATAATGTTTATAAACCTATTTAGACTGATTGATAAGACACAAATCACCAATGTTAGGAATGAAAGAAGGGTCAAAATTACAAATCCTTTAGATGTTAAAAATGTAACAGGATAATTTGACATTTTTATCTATAAATTTGATAACCTCGATGAAATGGACAGGAAGTTTAAAATCACAGATCAGATTACCAATATTCACACATGAAGAAATATAAAATATATTTTCATATACATTATATATACAAATAGAAAAATCTCTATTTGTAATTTTAAGCTTTTCATAAAAAAATTTAGTCCCAGATGGTTTCACTGTGAAATCTATCAAATATTTAACAATGAATATATACACACACACACACACACACGCATCCCCACCCCCGCACACACCCTAATCCTTTACAAACTCTTTTTTTTAAAGATTTATTTATTTACAGGGCACCTGGGTGGCTCAGTTGGTGAAGCATCTGTCTTCAGCTCAGGTCATGGTCCCAGGGTCCTGGGACCGAGCCCTGCACTGGGCTCTCTGCTCAGGGAGAAGTCTGCTTCTTCCTCTCCCTCTGTCACTCTCCCCCCACCCCCACCTTATATTCTCCCTCTCTCCCTTGCTCTCACTCTCAAATAAATAAATAAAATCTTAAAAAAAAAAGATTTATTTACAAAGAAAAAAGACTACAGTTCAAGATTCTTCATGAATGCAAACATAAAAGTTCTTAACAAAATACAAGCACATTGAATCCAACAGTATATAATGACTAAGCAGAATTTATCCTAAGAATCCATACTTGCTTTAACATTTGAAATTAATCAATATAATTTACCAAATTAACGAAATACAGTATAACAAGCATATGATCATCTCATTAGTTACACAAAAAAATGGCATCTGACAAAGTTAAATGCCCATTCAAGATAAAAAGTAAACTTTGATATAAAGAACATTCTCAACTTGACTAACAACACTACCCTAGACTGCACCTATCAGTGAATGTATTCTCCCTAAAACGAGAAATAAGACAAAGATGTCTACTCTCACTGTTTCCATTCAACACTCTACTACAGGTCCAAGCAAGTGCAATGACGCACGAGAAAGACACAAAATGCATAAATCAGAAAGAAAGAGGTAAAACTGTCTTTATTTGCAGATGACATTATTGTGCACACACAAATCCTAAGAAAGCAACCAGAAAGCTACTAGAAATTAGCACAAAGAACAGGTACTGGCACATTACAAGTGCTCTGGCACATTACAAGTGTTTGCATTTCTATCCTATTAATGGACACTTAGAAGTTGAAATTAAAAATGTAATTTTAGGGGCGCCTGGGTGGCTCAGTTGGTAAACGTCTGACTTTGGCTCAGGTCGTGATCTCAGGGTCCTGGGATCAAGCCCAGTGTTGGGCTCCCCCCTCAGCAGGGAATCTGCTTGTCCCTCTGCTCCTCCCTCTGCTCATGCCCCATCAAAATAAATAAATAATCTTTTAATAAAATAAAAGTAAATAAATAAAAATGTAATTTTATTAACAATCGAATTTTCAAACAGTACTTATTTAACAAAATATGTGTATGACCTGTACATTGAAAACTGTAAAATCTTACTACTAAAAAAAAAA